>VZTF01007530.1:48356-326823 GCA_013397755.1 Cnemophilus loriae
CGCCCGCGGGGGAGCCGTGTGTTGAGGCGGGAGCGGGGGCTGCCCTCCCACCCCCAGCGCTGCCCCCGGCTCCCAGTGCAGCGCTGTCCGGCCCGCGGCGGGCAGTGGACTTTGTCCCAGCGCGGCCGGCGCCCCCGGCCCGGCTGCCGCGGAGCTCTGCGAGGCCGCGCTCCGCGCTCCTTTTGTCTGCCGGAGGAGCTGCGTGCTCGGCTCTGCCCCGGGACCGCGGCTGAGGGGAGAGGAGCCGCTGGCAGCTGCAGGGTCAGTGTGTTCTTCAAATCGGTCTGAGGTGACTTTCCTTTTTTTTTTTCAATATACGTTTTTGGAAGGACTTTAGGGAGTGTAGTTTTAATAAGACTGTTGCGGCTGAAGGCGTGGCTTGGGACCCCACTTCAAGCCAAGGAGTATCTCAGTGAAGGTGGTCTCTGGGGGTTTGGGAGTCACGCTTTGAGTCGGTAGGAGTGTAGAGGTCGTCTTCTTTTAGTACTTTGCTCTTTGATTTAATCATGCAAATATCCTGTCGTCACTACTGTCCCTCGGATGATCTTGTTTGTTCAGGGGCATTCCCTTTAAACGTGCCGTACGCCAGGTGTTTTTAAATTTGGCTTTTTTTTACACGGATAGCTCCCGCTGTTTGCTGTCGTTGTTTGTTTGCTGTAGTTGTGTTTAGTTGTCGTCCGTACGAAAGCGGACACAACCACATCGGTTTAACGTGGGAAGTAGGCCCCGCTTAGAGCAGCAGCGGGACTTGTGCCTGCGGGCACTGGAGAGAAAGAGAGCCTCCTTTGGGAATGACCGACCAGAGATCACTGAAGGGCTGGATGTATTTTAAGGTGTTCCTTTTTTTTTTTTTTAAAGGAAAGATGGTTGTCCTTTGTCTCGTAGTGTCAGTGCCTTCATGTGGGAAGGCTGCTGCTTACTTAACTTCTTCCCTGATTGCAGTTTCCGGGAGCTAAGGTGTGGTAGCGTTGCTGCTTCCTTTGGCAAAACCAGTTATTTTTCTCTGTAATGCTTTTGATTTAGAGGGTGTACACTTTACAGTGGAGTCATGCGGAGAAATTATTAGAAGGAAAGGAGAAGTACAGGAAAAATTGTTGTCCCTAGTGGTTTTTTACAGAAAGAAAAAAATTATGGACAAGAACTTTAACGCTGTAAGTCCATCTCTTATCTTCAGAACATCAAGGGTAAGCAAAATTGTCAACAAGAAGCATATGGCAGTAAGGAACCACCCTTCAGAGAACTTAAAAAAGATAAAAGTACCAAAACTAAAAATATATGCCGAGGTATTAATATAACTTCCTAGCTTGAAATAATAGCCAGTTTATGGCTACCCTGTTATCCATTCTTCTTCTCAACAAAGAAGTTCAGCAGTTAGAGCAAGTTTTTCTTTGTTGTTCAGAGGAATTTCTCCCAAACCAGCACTTACAGGGAGAGCCAGCTGCTGGGCAATCACCTGATTTATTTTACAGCACTGAGGAAGGTGCGAGGGCTCTTTGGGAACTGAATAATGATGACACTGTATCTAGGGGAGTTTTTTGTTTGTAATGCTTTTGGAGACGATAAAGATAAATCACATGGTGCTTGCATAGATAACTGTGGAAGTCTTAACAAGTGGCTGGAGAAAAAAGCTAGGTACAGTGAATTTAAAACAGTCCAGTGAACAAACAGCAGGCTCTTGTTAATTTAAAGCAAATGAAGTTGTGGGGTTTTTTTAAATAAATGTTGCATTTCTACTAGAATAGTAAAGCTGTAGCACCTCAGTTCTCACTTCCAGCTAGTAGTATGTGATTATTGTTACATTAACTCTCTAATAGTATGTAGAGTACTGTCATCTTCTGGTTTGTGCTCATTTTGGCGACATTAATTTTTTTTAAAGATATGTAATACTGGTTTATATCAAGTCACAGTAGATACTATGTCTTATTTGCTGGGTTTGATGTAACTTTGTAATATAAAATTAAACAGAAAATGCTGCTTGTAAATTAATACCTTGTCAAAATTTAATGCGTTTCCTATTACTTTTGATGGTGTTTTCTAAGGTTGTGTGGTTTTAGTTCTGTTTGTTGGTGGTGGTGTCCCAGTTGTAGAAAAATATTTGGAAGGCAGTTTTCTGCAGTCTGTAATTACAGGGCATTTCTCATGAAGTACATTGTCTTAAACTAACTAAGAACTTGTCAGTCCTGTTCGTAGTTGCTGCTGACCTTTCCAGAAAAGGATAGTGATCCAGGAAACTTTCTGGCAGCCACTTGATGTGCCAGTGATAACAAAACATTGCAGAATAGGTTGGAGAGTGAGTTTTAGTTCAAACTGCCAGTGGCTATTTTTATCATTATCTAGTGTTCTAGAGATTTGTGGAGCTGTTGTTGCCGTGCTGAGTGATGTACACTGGTTAAGTATCTTTTCCTTGTCTCTCCACAAACACTCTTGATTGCAGCAATAACTTCACAAGGTAATATGGAGAGACTTTTGAATATTGTTACTTGATCTTGAATATTGTGTCCTTGTGTAATGGAGGACGGTTGCATTTGCTGCTGGTATTTGGAAGCCAGCTTTACTGAAGGTAGCGAATTGGTTAGAGGAGCATGTGCACCAGCCTGAGCTGCTCCTTTGGCCTAAACGAGTTTCCCTTGAAAGCTTCCTGCCAGAGTTGTTTTGGAGGTCTTGTGATGAAGGAAGATTCTTAAAAAAGCACTGAGAGGAAGCATTGACAACAAGGGTGTGATCCAAATATGAATGGTTTTGTTCTCAGTTAATAGGTAATGCAGTATGTTCATTTTTAAGTGTCTCTACATCTTCTGTTATGTAGTATGTTAGGTAGTTTGGAAGTCAGAAGGTTTAAGGCCCCCCCATTTAGAAAGTGGTGTACTTTCCCCCGAATATTTTATCCAGTCAGGCCTGCTCTGTACGGTAAGCAGTGCAGAAAGCAGCATTTATTTGCTTTGAGGAGCTTCAAGATTATCGAAAGAGAGCACAGAATGATTTTTTTGCAGATCTATAGGCAGGTGGTTGTCGTTGTAATTGGGAATTTAGGAGGAGGTGTATATGTAAAGTAGAAAGGGTATAGAAACTGAAAATGGCTTTTAATCAATGCTGTAATGTGAAATAATGTGGGCAAATACCTGCTAATTCCAATTGGAGTGCAGTCTTTCCATGCACTTTAATTTCTGAAACTTCTGCTGAAGTTGGAAGCAGAGTAGCTGGGGGCATTGGCAGGACTGTGCCACAGACTGAAGCTGTTGCATTTGTATGATGTGCCACACCTTCAGCACTGTTGTGCAAATCATGTAATTATGAAAAGTACTCTGGAACAGCTCAGATGTGGTACTTCTCAACAACTTTTCATAGACTCATCAAACCACAGGGAGCACTGCCTCATCTAAGTGAGATTGCAATCTCCTGAGCACATCCGTGGAAGTCTGGAGAGGTTTCCCAGCTTTTTTGTGTGTGGTTGAGGAGTCATTAATTGTTCTCACTGGGCTCATTGGTTGTTCAATGTAGAATTTGAAGTTCTGTCTTTAGAAGAACAACTGCAGACTGATAGGATTCTGTGATCTTTGTTTTTTTTAAGAGGGCTATTGCACCTGTGAACGATGCTTAAAACTTGCTTTTCAAATCACTGTCAGTTGAATACTTTTTCCCCCTGCCTTAAATAGCATAATTTTGTTAGGTATTGAATAGCACTTCTGGCCGTAGACTGGTGTTTCCTGCAAAAGCTGAATATATGTGCCTGGCATCTGTTTTTTGCATTCTGATTTCTGTTGTATAAGAGTTGTAATTGCACCAGTGGTCGGAAACATACGTTGTGGGATTTGGAAATGACACTGGGAATATGAAAGACAGGAGAGCCAGCACGAGGAAGCTGTTTTGAGGCCTAGTGAACAGTGATTATGGTGGAAATCCACATGCTGAGTTAATGACTTTTTGTGTGTGTTAAAGTTACTAAAATATTTGGTAAATTCAGTTTGTTCAGAATAACACCAACTATCCGTGAATGCTTATTTAGATTTGAGACCAAATGTTTTGGGCTGAGTAGAACTTTCAAGAACGTGACTGCGCTGGATCAGGCTGTGCTTTTGATGTTTTTTTTGTTTGCTGCTTCCCCGCCCGCCCCCCATCAGGTTTTGTTTTCTCAGTTAGATTAGTCACACTGTTCTGCTTTCACTGGGGTAGGTAACACCATTCTGCCACACTGTGATTTTTGGCTTTGGACTGTTGCAGTCAGTGCCAAAACAAGTATAGTGTAAAAGCTCAGGTATAGACTTTAACCCTCTTGGCTTTCCTTTTCATCCCAGCTCCTTCTTAGTGTTGCTTCTCCATTTCCATAAGTATTTGTGTCTCTGTCTGCTTTTCCAGTTTATTACTAGAGGCCCTGATTTCTTCTGTCTTTTCATGATTACTGTAATACAGGAGAATGGAAAAACTTGCTGAAACTGGAGAGGGGTAGGTAGGACCTTATTCCTAAGAAAACTTCAGTTCTCTGCATGTAAACTCAGGGTAAGATCATGGACAGTGTGTGGACCTAATGGTCTGTGTTGTGTGTGTGAGGATTATTTGTCACCCTACATCTGGAAAATTAATTTGGCCTGGAAATTTCCAGATTTATTCTGAAATTTAAATGACAAAATAAGTATATTTAAAAAATCACCTCTTTTTATTCTGTCACTTTAATTTCAGAGATGGGTACACTTTCACCTTCTTATTTCTCCAGGTCACTGCTACACAGGAATGCAACTCTATAGGTTGTTATATTGCCTCAGATTCATTCCCTGGCTGTTGTTTTAAGTTAGCTTGTTAGATTTTGTTTTTTTCAGACTCAGTCTTGTTTTCCTTAAAATTGTTTTGTTGGATTTTTTTTTTCCATTTGAATTGGTTACTGATTTGTGAGCTGACCATGGGGTCAGCAGTTATCTTGGCCTGTGAGATAGAGCACAGTGCTTCAGAACCAGTTCTGTTGGAAGATGCACATTTGTTGATAAAAGTCTTAATTTGGTCTCATAAGTTAGGTGGAAATTTCCTTTTAATTGCAAAAAAAAGGTGAGTCTTTGTTTTCAGATACTTAGTATCTTTAAAAAGTCAGTAAACTTAAATTGGTGGTGATTAATATTTTCTAGATTTTCTTTTCAAAATTTTGTTTGTACTCTACTCAACAAAACCATAATCTATCACAAAATTTGAACATTAGCTGAGGGAAGAGATGCTTCAGAGGAAAGAAGTAGACATTTAATACCCTGCCTTTGAGAAACTGGATCTAATCTTCATGATGATTTTGAAGATAAAGTTTGAAGGACAAATTTTACTACTGACTGTTCTAAAGTATCCAGTGTTTTGAAATGACTCTTCGAAGTGTGGCACGTAAGGAGACAGGGTAGTCTGAGGCGTTGTGGAAGCAGGATGAGACACTCATGTGTGCATGGCAGACTCTTGATTTACCGCAGATTAGGGAAATCTCGTTACAGCTGGTTTCAATGTAAGCAGGATGATTTTCACCTGCCTTTCCCAAGCTCTTCAGGGTATGCAGGTGTTAAGCAATATCAGTGCACTGTGCTTTGTTTGTCTGATCGTGTCAAGGTGCTGAGGCTGACGCACTTCGACTCGTTAATTTTTTTTTTGTCACATGTGTGTCTTAGGTTGATAGAGTGGAAGTTTCAGAAATTAAGCTTTAAGCCATTTTGCATTTGATCAGTACCACTCACTTAATTTAGTAAACCGTTCATGCTTTGCTTTCTGTTTTAACTAACATGCCTTACCTAGGTAAAAATTGATTAAAGGCCATTAATTAAAATATTCCATGAAGGTTAGAAAATGCAATTTAATCAAAAATTTGGATCTGAAAACTAGTTAAAGTTGTTCTGATTTATACTTCAGTATAGGAAGGAAAGGAGGAATACAGATTTATACTTCAGTATAGGAGGAAGCGGGTTTTATTGTAGAATGAATAGGAATTCCTTTATGGTGCCCTTGTTATGGGAGTAGTGTAAGATTTTGCCCTTAAAAATTCTTTTCCTTGATTATAAGAGGATGTGTTAAATGGTACTTGACATGATGAGTACACTTGCCATTTAGCAGTCTTAGCTGATATGTCAAAGCAATCCTCTGGTGTTACCCCCTTTGGAATATCTTGCATAATTTTGGATCTTGTAAACGTAGTTTGAGATTTCTGTGGCAGATTTAATTACCCGGGTGAATTTAATCCCAGTACCCCCAGGCAGCCTGGCAGAACAAGGTGGTGGTTCTGGAAGTTGGCCTGCCCCCAGCAGGGCAAGCAGACACCTTTTTGCCTGTAAAGCAAGGTGATACTCTCAGGTTTGGGGATGGGGGTTGAAGGTCCTTATCAATATCAAACAGGGAAATACTGATTTTTGAAGGTAATTCTTATGTGGGAATATAAGCATCTGCTTGTCTGTGTCAAAATACGTGCATTTTCTCAAAATAGCCTTGACCCTTTTAATTTGTTGGGTTTTTACCCTTCAGTTCATGTTTTAATTTGGTAATGTTTTCATCCACCAAGCATTTCTTTGTCTTTTTTTTTTCTTTTTTGGTTGGTCATAGGGATGGTTTAATGTGTCTTTTGCTGGTATTTGGCAAGTAAGGATGTAATAGTGGCAACTACAAATAAGCAGATTATTACTAGGTTATATAAAGAAAGCAAGAACACTTCTTTCTGTCTTTCCCCTCTTTTCCTTCCTATTCCCAGCTTGAATATTTTGACCTGCTATTGGTTGCTAACTTACTCAAAATGATATTACGCTGTTGGCTTCACTGTGGTTTTTTTGGCTGCTGTCTGAAGATGAGCATTTGTGTGTCTTGCTCTAACATAAAGATTGACTAGCGTTCTTTTTTTGTGGATGCTACTGCTACACTGAGGAACAGTATCTGGTTTTCTGTGAAGGCTAAAAGCATTCAATTTTAAATTATATGTATTTAAATTTGTATGCTAATTAGTTATCAAAGTAGCCAAACAACTAAAAAATGTTTTTTAGAGTGTAAAGGAGAAATAGAGGCAGTAGTTTTTTAAAAAATGCTTTTGGCCATGCTTGTTCATTAAGATCAGACTGCCTCTAATGTTTCACCTCTTCCTTCTTTCCCTTTGCCATTCATACTTTTCGCTTTGCTTTCAGGTAGGATGTGATTCTTGTGGTACGTGCAGGAAGATCAACTGCTGACACATGTATGTTGTCCCACAGTTTGACTGGACATGTAGAAAGATGGAATTCTCGGAAGAAATGGCAGCAGTGTAGGCTGGGAGCTGAATGTCTGTGTGTGATTGACAGCGCTGGTTTTTCTGTCTCTCCCTCCCGCATCCGGAGCAGCGGCACAGCGAGCTCGGGGTGTCTCTGTGTTGCTGCTGTGAGTGACCTGACTTTGGTTTGGCACCTCCTCCCCCAGTTTGTTCAGCCACTTCTTGGGGAGCCGTTTACACTGCTTAGAAGAAGTTTTTCTGTCCTCCCTGTCTGCTTTTCCATCACTGCACTTAGAATACAGGCAAATATAAACGCCTGCATTTTTGTAACATCCGCGTTTCTCAGTGTGGAATTCTGATTGCGTAATCCGAATGCCGAACTGAAGCCAGTGTGGTTGAGTGTAGGGAAGGGGAATTCCATGCAGATGAAGCTGATAACGTTGTTCTCTGACATTCTTTAGCTTTAGGAATGTGTTGGGCATTTCAGTGACCTACTTATTCTGCGAAAAGTTGTTCACCTACCCGTGGTTTATATTCTCACTCAATTGTTGTTTAGTATATGTAAATTATGTATGGTTTTCCACTGTAAATGGGAATGGTTCTCTGTAAGCATCTGTGAAATTTCTTCTGTGAGACTGAGCAATGCTTTTATTTAGCACAAGGAGGAGGAAACTACATGTACAGGTATGCATGAAGACAAATAGTAGTTCACAAACTGTCAATAAATGACTTGTCTTCTCTCTAGAAACCCGATCTTTCTGATTTTGGCTGAAAGATAAAGACAGAGGAAGTAACTTGGGTTTTTTTCCATAGCTGTGAATGGGGGTTGTTTGTTTCTTTCTTTAAATGTTCTTTGGAGTCTTATTTGAATTCTCTTACATTTGAATGTGATTTTAATCAGGCTAAAAGACTTGATACTGTTGAGACTTTCCTTCATTGTGAAAGAAGGGTATAACATTTTTGTCTGTTTAGTAATGCTTACCAGGAGACTTGCTTCCTTGTGAATTCTCTTGCTTTGATACAAATGTAATTGAAATTTCATCTTTTCTTAACTTTTCCTTTAGTTATGTGTGTGTTAGCTCATTTTAAAACAAAGCATTTTAAATAGTATAATTGAAAAGCTTCTCCCCTTCTGTGTGGTTTCATTTTGGCCAGAATGCTGTTTTTCTAAAATAAGCAGTAAAGATGTCTAAGAAATGAAACTTACATAAAATATTGTTAAATAGAGTATATTTTGTAATGGTTAAGAGTTTAGAGCAAATTCAGTGCACTTATGAACTTCTTTTAATGGGGCTAAGGGAAGGATAGAAAGAAAAACTTTTTGAAATGAAGTTTGGAACCAAATGGGCGTATTCTTTAAACAGACAGTATTTATTATTTACTTTATTCTAGACAGTAAAACGAGCTGCCTTATAAGTGTAGAACATGTCTCTGGTTTTCAAAGCCTGTAATGTTCCTTTTTCCTGCATTCTGTGTTTAGAATGGGGCTTTCGTCTGCTCAGAGGTTAAAAAAAATACTCTTGTAACATTTGCTTCCTTTTTCAGTCACCTGACTTTCATCACAGTTACTCACCTGGAATTGACTGGCCTTCTTAAAATGTGAAGCAGAAGCCTTTCCCAAATGCATATATGCTTTAAACATTCCCCACCCAAACAAAAAAACCCACAGTCAACAACCATGCACATTTAACTCTGTCTTTAAGTTCTAAAAACCTGTTCCTAGATTACAAGATAGTGTTAGCATTCTTACTGTACGTCTGGGTATGTTAAGGCCTGCTCTATCTTTTCAGTACTTTTGATTCCTTCTGAATGTAAACATGCAGTAGGGTCAGATAGTAATAAAGCTTGTGTGTACACTTGAAGGAACTGCCTTTTTAAATACGCAAATGAATGTCAGAAGCTGGGAAAATGATCAGTTGTGTTGGTGTATGTGTACGTAGTAGTAAGGACCTCACATTGCCTGTTAGGGATTTTTATATGCTGCTGGTAAAAATACCGATGTGCCTTGGAGGATTCTTGCATTCTTTAAGGCTCCTTCGTTTCTGGCAATAAAGTGTTTTTTCAATACCAGAATGTCTGAGTCTGCACATATCCACATGCCTTGCAATCTTGACTGATGTTCTGTGATGAGGAAGACTTGTAATTTTTGCCTTGAGATGCTGTTTATTGTATATGCTGGTTCATAACTGAGTTTGTGGGCCAGGAGGAAAGAGTGCACGTGGCTCTCTAATATTGTGATTTGGTCCATTCATCTTGGTGGAAAATCCTTGGTTCCAGTCTCAATTTTAACAGCTGAGTGTTTCACGTGGTGGATTTTGCATACAGAGTGCATGGATATTCCTTGCTGTAGAGCCTGCAGCCTGGGTGAAAGCTGTAACTGCTAGGCTGGGTGAAAGTTGCGCTCTGTCTCTTGCTTTGTCTCACTGTTTCCCTGAGGAAGTACTTGCTCGTGGGAAGGAATTGTCAGTCCTCCCTCAGCATTTAGGAGTTGTCTGTAAAGGAGGTCTTTCAAGGGTAGGAGGTATGTGCATTGAACTTGAGATGTTCACATCTTGAATGAATGGGAATTTTGTGGAGAAAACTCTTCTGCTGATTTATTCAGTCTTTGAAGAGATTTGTGCCTGCATCCAGAGGGAGTTCCAGAGCTGTAAATTCCAGTAGTGGGCAGAACCTTTTTGCAGCTCTAGCATGTAAGCCAAGAGGAGGGACCATCTTGTTTGTCTCCTTGATGTTTCTCATAGGTTAATAACTTGAGTAATTCCCTACTTAGAATACCAGCTTTCATGGATGACTCTCAGACACCTGATACCTGTTGTATATTGCATATGGGAAGTTTTATGTGTTCAATTCAGAGCTGTTTTGGCAAATCAACTTACAAATTTTGTGTAGAAGGATGGGTTTTGGGATATCTTACCCCTGGCTGCAGTTAAAATGATTTAAAGGACTAAGGTGTATGGTCTAGTAGGCTCAGTTCTGATCTATGCTGATAAACTTAAAATTCTTTTGGTAAATTATTCAATCTCTTGTTCTCATCTGTAAAATGGAAATAGGCTTTCTGAGAAATGCTCTGAATCCTGTGACTGAAAATCTTTGCATTTGAAATGCTATTACTAATCGGGTTTGTATAAATTTGGTTAAATATTTGTGCAGAATTTTGTATTCTCACCAGGATTTTTGCTTGGAAATTTCTCTCACCTTTACTTCCAGATTTTTGGAAAAGATAGCTTTCAGTCTGGTTCCTTAGGCCTGAAATGTCACAGCAGAAGGATCGTGTTTTACAAAGAAGGGGTTTTTCATTTTGGTGTGTGGATCGTTGCTGCTTTTTTCTTTGCATGTTGCTAATGGAGAGTGCTCAGCTCTCTTTTGCTGCAATTGTCAGGTTCTTTAAGGAGCAAAATGGGAGTCCCGATGCTAAATAATAATTAAACAGGACACTGAGGGATTCTTAAGGCAAATAAAGTTAAAGGTATGGAAAAGGAAAAGTAGTCCATTTCTTGTGACAGTATTCTTGTGGGTTTTTTGGATAAGCACATGTGTGTCACATGATACATGTGCAGCGCACTGTACTTATGTAGCATAGGTATGTGTTTGTCAGCAAGTGCTTGTGTTCGTGGGATGATTTCCTCAGCACGGTGTCAGTGTACCACTGACACCACAAGTATGTAAATATTGTTACTTCTTCCTCAGTGGGGCAACAGTGGAGGTTTTTTTCAGTTTAGCTTGTTTCAGTATAGCTGACCTACTGTGTGAACATAAAGTGAACTGACCAGAGGTCAGTTAGTCCGGAGATGTTTCTGTGCAGGTCGCTGTTATTGAGGTGTATATTTGGGTCAGTAACGTGGGAGTGCTGCTCCAGCTCCTTTTGAGAGCTAAGCCCAGGCTGTCTGCTAAAGGCTGTGGGGACTGTTTGAAATAGTTAAGTGACCCTAATCTTGTTTCTATTCAGTGTGCTTTTGACAGAAGGACCAAAGTATTGTTCTTAATGTGCTGATATTTGGTGACCTTTTCTTTAGTGGTGCAATGAAGGGCTATTTTAAACCCTGGCTGTAAGCACAGCTCTGGCCCGGGGTCACTCGCGCTGTGTCGATCGCATGGCTGTGCTGCTGCCAGATCTCTGGTGGACACTGCATCTTGCAGGTTTCTGAACTTGGCTGCTTTACAGAAACTGCTTCCTGTTTGTCTCTTCCTCTTCCTGCTGCTTTTTTCTGTTGCCAGTTTCTCAGCTCTGCAGTGTGCTGTTCAAACAAACCCATTCTTTTCACAGGTTGGTTGTATACTTTTACATAGCTGTAACTTTCCTTCAGTGGTGGTCTGCATCTTTGCTGTGTAAGAAATTCAGTGTCTGCCAGGAGCATTCATGCTTCACAAGAGTGTGCTTGGAGTCCGTTTTCAATAAGAAAAAAAAGTCAAACACAAGAAGTACATATTTGCATGATCATGGGGTAGCATGGGGTGGGGACCCTGTGGTGAGAACACCAAACTGATTAGCCATATCTTGCTGATTCTACTTGGCATAACTCGGTGAACCTTATCCGGGTGATTTACAAAAAGTAGAAGCTGCATTCCCAAAGTTATGTATGAGTCTGTGCTCTCCTGGGGATGGATTGATATTCCTCTTCATTTAGAGAGGGCTTTGTAGACTGTGTAACAAATCAGTATTCAGGTTTTACTTAGAGAAATCATTCTGTAAAAGGATTCTTCCTATTACATGATGAAAAATGGTGTTTCTAAGCTTCTGAATAAGATGATTTTGATGTAAAGTGGCAAATGGCAATGCCTCAGATAAGATTGTGGCATTGCAGCTTTGCTTTCCATTTTCTTTTGACACGTTAGTATCATCTTTGCCCAAACACCTGAATCTGTTCTAAAAATACAGCAAATTGAGGCAGTTGGTAACTGTTTCAGTAGCCAGACTTTTGTTCAAGCTGAGAAAGCAGCCAGTGTTCCTTGGTCTGTATACCACTAAATAAGACAGATAATTTTTTTTAATGCGGTTACAATGTTTGAACATAATTTTAATCCAAAGTAAGAGATGCTAATGTAATGCACCCCTCTCTTTTTTAAGTAGTGCTAAAAGAAAAACAAGCCAAACCTCCAAATCCCAATTGGAAAACGGATTATGGAGCGAATACATCTGTACCTATACAAATGGGTTTGAAAGTCTTTCCTTATGATTTAATGTAACTGTCTGACCTGAAAGTCCAGAACACCCAAGTCTGTTTTAAGGGTCAACTTCCAGGGCTGTGTAATGTTCTTTGAATTGAGCAGGGAATTGCTATGGATCTCTCTCTCTCTCACTTCTGGTCTACTTTGAAGCCTACTGCATTCATGTCAGTACCCCATCTGAAAGGAATAACGTGCAGCGTCTTTACACATGAAGCCAAACTGTCTGCCTCTAGTTTAGATGATAAGTAGTTCTGGACAGTGACTGTGATTTTGCTATGCATTCCATGGTGCCTGTCTTGATAGAGTCCTGACTAATGCCTGAAACTTCCAGTCTAATTTAATTTTTTGAGTAGCAAGATGGTAACTGCTTCAGGATCTGAACTGAGGAATGCCTGGAGAGCCAGGCTTTAATGCAGCTATCTACCAAGCCAGCCTCAGAGAAACACAGAATGCAATCTTCAGCGATGTGTTAAAAAATCAGTTGTGTAATTCTCTGAGAACAAAGCAATTGGAGGTCAAGATTTAATACTGGATTCTGTGTTTAATCTTAGTGGGAGTCACTTCCTTGTGGTGTGAGTTCTTTGTGGGTGGAGATGTTTGTGCAGAAGATAAACTACACATTTCTGATGTGATGCAATTGGAGCAAAGTTCTTCCTAAAAGTTAAAGTAAACAAATGAGCCATCTTTTCCTACTCCCTGATATGAAAGATGGAAAATTTTCGTGTATGCGATTTTTTTGGCATTGTGCAGAAGTTGGACTTGTTTGCTGGCTTCGTGCAGAATGTTTAAACCTGCAGAATGAGCACTACTTCAGTATAATTTAACACTTGACAAACAAGCAGTACAGGTATTTAAAGTACCTGAATGTGAACTTGTAATTGTCTGGTAGGGGTGGAAAGTAGGAGCAATAGTTTCCATCATAATGCTTTGACCTACTGGTTGAGAACCAGTTCCATGCATAGATGATAACATAGTGAAAGCAAACATGTTATTTCAAAGTGGGAGATTTCTGCTAGGATTTTAATGCTAGGAAGACCTTTTCATGTTCCTGGCGTGGAAAGTGTAGGGTGGTGCTTTGTTCACACGGCACTTAAACACAGATGAAGTGCATGAATGGTTTGGCTTCTTTTTCTTTCCTTCTGGTTAATATTTTACATTGCAGTTTGTGAAATTCAAGCAAATAAATTTGTATCAGGGTAGACCAGTGGTTCCTTTAGCCCATTTTTAATTGATAATGGCTGTTTAAGACCTTCCCTTTCTCTTCTGTTTGCCAGTGTTAAATTTTGGGTTTCTTGGTAACATTTTGGTCAAATTAGACAAACTTCTTCCACATTCCTGACTTGAAATGTAAACCAAAGCCTCTCTACCTGGCTGCCATCTGTCTACTGCAAGATGACCATCACGGCTGTGGGAATAAACAGCTTTAGAGATAGAAGAACTAGGTTTTGCAGAATCAATGCCAGATAGCTGAGACATGTGAGAGAATGTGTTTCTCAGGTAAAGCAGCTGAAGGAAGCAGTTCTGGAGTCTTAAATAAACAGTTTAAAGTAGTTACTTCAAAAAATATTTCTGGACAGTGTGCCTTTTTTTCTCAGGTAACACGGTAACATTCTCATTTTAAACATGCCTTGGATTTAGCTTTTGAATTGAAATACAGCAGCTGTTTGTAATAATGAATTCAAATGCAAAAACCAATTGTTTAAAAAGCAGTGTACTCTTTTTTTTCCCCTCTTGATTTAAATCAAAAAGTTAAAATCTGGTAGTGGAAAAATATATTAGCTCTTCTGAAAAGCTAAGCTTGTCAGTTCTGTGCTGAATCAAAATTGACCCCTTCCTTTTTAATCAACATTTATTTTGATAAAGAAACTGCTTTTCTTGGCTTGGTTTTCTTGATCTTAACAGTTTGCTATGTACCATGGTTTGTAGCTTGCTGAACCATATTTTGAGTTTTGCTACAAGTCCTGAATTAGCCTGCTCAGATGATCCTACCCTGGAGCAGCTTCTGTGCTGCTTCAGTTCTTGTTTTAAGGTGTGACTCCAGAAGGGGAAGGCTGTTCTCAAGCTTTCCCACAATAAATAACAATATGAGTAATTGACATGTACAACCAGGGTCGGTCCTCTTCCGTTTGTCTTTCTATCCCCTGGCCTCACAGACCCTCATGTTCCCAGTGTCTTCTCTTTCCTCTGTGACTCTCTTGACTGGCTGCTCCGAGCAGCAGAAATTTATGGTGTGTAGAAAAATGATCTGGTATCATACCCTTTTGAATTTTGGGGATAATCAAAGTCGTATTTTATTTTTGTTTTCTGCCCTTGTAGCAGTGCACTGAGCATTTTATTTTAATTTTCTGATCATAGTAGTTGGGTATTTGAAAGTGTAATATTATTTTTAAGAGTTCTGTGGTAATGGGTAGTTGTTAACAATTTTATTTCATTCAGATCTAAGTGCTGTATTTCATAATATCCCTCTTTCAGTGACATGCTGCTGGGTTGGAATTAAAGTTGGAATATCCCATTTCTGTAGCTTTACCGTGGGATGGTGTTTCATCTTTTTTTAGTATTTGCCTTTTTTTTGTTTAAGGCCTTTAGCTTAAGACATCCATGTTTTAAATTTTCTAGACTTAAAATCTGACAGCCAAAAACTTAGATAACATCTTCATTCTGATGTCGTGAGTAGATTGTGAAGCACAGCATTGGTGTTACATTTTAACCTTTCAGCTGCTTGTGCATGACTGAGGGTGAAGTCATTATGGAGAAATTCTTTATCAGCACTGCAGCGTAGGAATACACATTGTATAAATGGTGTGTATTATCATGCATTGCACAGTAATTTATTCTGTGTGCTTCTTATCAGATTGCCAGGCTTTCTTGCAATACCTCCTTTAAAATGGTTTCTTGTAGAACAAGTTTTATGAAACAGAAGTGCTGTAGCTTTTTATCCTCTGTTTGCTGGACTGTTATTAAAAGCCAAAAGAAAAAATTGGAAGGTTCACCAGTGTTTTTGTCCTTCTGATATTTTTGTATCATATTTTAAAATCAAGTAGACTTAATTAATTTGACACTTTTTTCTGAATCTTTTATAGTGTGCCGGTCAAATAAAAGTCCCTGGGTCTGTCTGACGTGTTCGAGTGTCCACTGTGGAAGGTGGGTACAGTGCAAATCTTTTAATCAGACCTTTATCTTTCTCCTTTGTTGCTTGACTCTGAGGCAGTTCATTCAAAATTTCCCTGAAATAAACCTTTCATTGTCTCATTTAACATTGTATGTTTAGGCTTAACTTGGTTCTTTGCTACTTCAGGAGAGTCCAGAGATTATACTCGAGATGTGGGGGGTTTATTTTGTTGGGTTTTTAAAGCAAAGTGGACAGTAAATCTGATTGCTCTGTTCAGAAAGTGTATGGAGAGCTGATAATTTAGTAGGTTATTGTAAAGTTCCATTCTGTGGAAGATGTTTCCTTTGTGATAAGATAAACCCAGCAAGAATTGTTGGAAAGCCACAAGTCAGCACAGCTTACTTTGAGAGAAACAGCAACTACTCGGCTGAGACCGAAAACAGCTTAAATGTACTGCAGTGCAGTTTTGGACCTAAAGTTATTGCAACAGCATGTGAGAACCAGCTGCCATCAGAATTCCTTCAGGCTACACCTGCTTGATGTCTGCATTAGTTGAAGTACACCAAATAAATTGTAGAGGAATTATACAGTCAGTGCCGTTATTTATATGTTAGGATAATTGTAGAAAATGTGCTGCTACATAAATGTTTGAGATGCACACATTAATGGAATGCAGTTAGTGTTGACATTTAGGCAGTATCTGAGATGTGAACGTGTTTTCATCTGTTGGGTAACGTCTGTGCTGGTGTGCTGTTGTTCTGGGAAAGCATCATTAAACTTAGTGACTTTGTCTTTTAAAGTGGATTGAATAAACTCCAGGTTTTGTTTGTTTGATCCGAGTAGCAGTAAGTGCCACAGTTTTAATAATGTGTCTTATTCAGAGTTTTTGACACCAACCCTTTTTTCCCCTTTTTTTATTTATTTAATAAGTTTATATTTGGTGAGAGCTAAGAGAGGGGGAGATACTTCATGGTATGCAATGGTGTGCAATAAATGATTGGAATATTTTAATTGTTGCTAATCTTAAAAAAAATTATTACTGTCCACAAATGGCCTTTCTTATGTGCAGTTGGTAGACACTGAGTCAGTTATTTATGCAGTTTGTTTTGTCTTTTCAAACTGCTCCCATTCTTAGAATGGAAAAAAATTGAATGAGCAGATAAAATATACCTTAGGGCTCTTGCATTTATAATGACACTTTTTTAAAAATTAAAGGTGGTTAATTTCCTATATCTCAAACTTTGAGCATGAAAATGCTCATTTTGTCAGCAAAAGAGCTGCAAGATTTTAGATTTCTTGTTCCCTTATGTAACCACAAGCTCCAGAGCCCTTCAAGTTCATGAACTTGATGACTGTAACATTAAATCATGCTGCAGAATGGGAAGGCTGAAAATGGGGGTCAGCACTCTGTTAAAGGGATCCTGAACACAAGTGCTAGGGAAAAAAGGTAGAGCTGTAAGAGGAGTATATGGGAAAGCAGTGCAGAGCACTAACTGGACTACAGGTATGGAAAAAGGGAGTTTAGGATTTTCTCAGTTGTGGAAGTCTGCTGAGAGTGCAGATCCTGGGATTTGGTCAAGGAGGGGCTAATTTGGACCAGATGAGAGAGTAAAAGGGGAAAATGGTGGAAAATTTAACCAGTGTTTTCACACAAGTGAATTGTCTTTTTTAATGCCTGTGTAAATATTGGATGCCTTTTTTATTCATATTTTTTAAATGGATGTTGATTAGCTGTTTAGAAGTATGAACTTCTTTCTTTTTCGTTTATTTTAGATATGTGAATGGCCATGCAAAAAAGCATTACGAAGATGCACAGATTCCTATGACCAATCATAAGAAAACAGAAAAACAGGAGAAAGTTCAGCATACTGTGTGTATGGATTGCAGTAGTTACAGTACATACTGGTAAGGGTTTAAACACTGTAATTTGACAACTTTTTATGTACTAGAAAGTGAAGGCATCAGACTCTTGTGCAGCATTACATTACACACAGTTTTGAGCATTACATCTCTTGATTTCCAGACCTGTCTTTTTAGAACACTCTGCTTTTGCACATGTATTGTAGCACTGGCTGTGGCTAAACTCTCACATGTCAAATGACTTAAACAGAAGAAACTTTCTGAAATAAGTGCTCTGGTATTTGGAGTTGCTTCTGTTTGCTTTGGGGTATGTGGAGACCCAAACCTCTTAACTGCAAAAGCTGTTTGGTTGTAGTTACTCCTTCCATCAAGCTGGTGAGCCTTTCACATACCCTTTATTTGTCAGGATTCAGAAAGTAAACTATTACACTGTAGTTCCTGTCCAAGAGATCTGAACTTGAGCTGTGTTTGTGTGTGTACCTTCTGAGAGTCTGGGAAAGTGACGGATCCTGTTGGGAAGCAGCATCAAGCCGCTGGAAGAGTAAGGAGAAGAATCGGAAATGTTTCTTTAAACAGCACAATGGCCTGGGCTGATTTGTTCTGTGGGGTTCTTGGAGTGTGATAAACACTGTTTAGGGAAACTTAATGTTGATACAGCTAGTGTTGGATTCCCCACTGTCCTTGTTCCCCGGAGGGCAAAGACTGGGAGTCAGTGGAAAGCACTGTGTTTTGCCTCAGCATCCTCCATCCTCTTCCCCCTTAAGCAGACCTGTTGTCAGGTGCTTCCCCGTTTGCAAGTGCTCCTTGGGTTTCCCGTGTGTGTTGTTACTTGTGCAGTGTGGCAGTGCAGGATTTGAGCAGTGTCAATCTCAGGGAAATTCCTGTTATCGTCTTGTAAAATTATTGGGTATGTGGGTATTTTTTCAAATAATTGGGTGTCTTTTGGGTACTTCATCAGGGAAAAATCTGTTTGTTGAAGTTTGGGTATCCAGTTTTATGAGGAATGCTTCTGTAACAAATAGTTTTATCCCCTGCAAGTAAAACCCCAGTTAAGTGATTTCACCTGAAGAAATGTTGTTTGGAGCAACTCAAAAGCTGCTCAGATGGTGCAAGCAGCTGTAGGCATTTAAGCTTAGAAGAAACGTTTGAGTAGCTTTGTGATGTAGGGGAATTTTGCTTTTATTTGCATTTTATTTTAATGACCGGCATTTTTATCTGCTTCCATGTGAATACGTAGGAAAACAGGTGAGTTTTCTAAGGGATACATATGCACAGGTTCCCAGCATTGCAACAGCTGTGGGAAGCTAGTTTCACTTTCCCAATTAGTACCGGTAGCAGCTGAGTTCTATGTTGTGGCTTTTTGTTTTGTTTGAATTATGCCCTGTCTTCTAGTCACTCTGAAGGTAATAATCTGTGGAGGAATTTTAGCAGGGTATTTGAAGTCTTGATTATATCTCCATTATGACAAATAGTGTTCCCAACTTGCTGAGGCTTGATGAGTTACAGCAGTAAAGCTGAGCATCCTGCTGACCTTATCCCAAACCCCATGTGGGCATTGCGAAATACCAGCAGCCGGGCTGGGGGCTGAGATGTGTTACTGACCCCAGCTGTGCTGGTGACGGGCAGGCAGACGTGCAGCTGGGGAGATACATGTTTGTGGTAGCACAGAAGGGAAGCAGTTTAGCATGTGATGTCTTTTCTGCTGTAGTGGAGGGCTGAGTCATCTATGGATGAACTGGAACTAATTGTAGCCAGCTTTGCCTTGGGGAGTTCCTGTTGGGGATAATCCACCAGCAAATCATAACTCCTGTGCTGATGTGAAGCTGAACAAGTTTCAAAAGCAGTTAATCTTTGCTTTCATTTAGAATATTTCAGGTTTTTCCCACATGATAATAAGAAAAAGATACTTGAATTTGTTACTGCACCCAATTGAAATGAGCACAGGAGTTTAAAGATGAAGCAGAAGGCATCCAGATCAACTTTTCCCCCTTTATTTTGGACAATACTGTGGAGGCTGCTGTCAAATCGTGCTGCCAGTCAAAGCAAACAGTTGGTTAAATTTGAGACATAATTAGCTATTGTGGAGAGTGAGTTTGAAAAGGCTATTTGTTAGCTTCAGTGTAGACATGAATCCAGTAGACAGCGCTAAGTTTATGCCATGGTGGTCCTTTTAAGTGAACTTTTATGTAAAGATGAGTATTTTATGCTACCGGTGTGGGCTGCCTCAATCATTTGAAAGTCAATAAAATACCATCCTAAGACTTAATTGAAGTTTACTTCTGCTCTAAAAATAATGGAGATATTTTGATGCAGTGCTGCGTTTTATATTTTTATTTGTAGTTCTGTTTACTGCACAGAGTTGAGTAGAATACTCTTATTCCATTTTTATCCTATGGAACCCGATTTCCTGTGTTCCTTGGCTTTCATGATCATAGCAGTGAACAGGCCTGTATGGGCTTTTTAAGAGGGCAGCATTTGATCCTTTGCCTTCCTTTGGTCGTGTCATAACCCGTAATGCAGTCTTTCCAGAGGATTTCATTGTTTGTTTACTCTGTCCTCCTATTCAACTGCTCAGTCTTAAGAGTGGAAAAGTTGAGAGAATTTGTTAATATTTTATTTATTATGACAGTTGTACGCTCCTCTTGATTCCTTGGTCATTTTTGAGACAATAGATGCAATACTAAACCATCAGACTAAATTACGTTTGAGACCTTAACTGCTGAGAAAAAGAGAGTCCTGAATCCCACTTCTTGGAGGTAATCAGCCTTTCAGTCAGTTCTAAAGTACTACACACAAAGAGTTTGCAAGAAGTACAGATCTTTTTTGTCTTCAAACTATCGTAGGCTGCTTTCTCCTGCTGTGTTAGTTGTTTTTTTGTGCACGAGAAGTAAAATGATACATGTAAGAACCCTGCTTTCCTGAAAGAGGACTCTTGTAAATTGGTTTTCTCTGTGCTAGTGCACAGACAGTTGGCACAGAAGAAGAAAGGCTGCCCTGTTTATATATTTGCATAATATGTTTCCTGTGTTCATTTAATGCCAGACACAGTTTGCAGGTCAGGTTTCTCACCCAATACCCTCCTTGTTATCCCTTAAAGGGACAGAGTTGTGTCAGGGGGGGTGTGTGTGTATTCCTGGCTGGTGTAAAAATAACCAACTGTCAACGACTTAGGAAAATTCTTTTTTAGTCTTCGTGATGATGGTTCTCTTTAAAAAACAAACCAGGCTTACTGTGCTGGTGCCGTGAGCATTGGGAAATGAGATTGCTTAGTACTACTATTTTGCCTTCTGCAATCAGTGAAAATAGAGTAAAAAGCTTTTTATCCAGACAGTAAAACTTGAGCTCTTTGTTCACTCAAATCAGGCGTTGGTACAACTAAGGAAACCTGGGTTTTCTTAATTTTTCCTGTCCTTCAAATTCTTCAAATCTAGTCAGGGCTTTTAAACACAGCATGAAGTTCTGTCCCTCCTAAGCACTGTAGCAGCACTAAGCACTCGTGTTCCCAGAACAGTGCATACATTCACTGGCTCGCTGCCATTTTAGAAGCAAATGAGGCCAGCAGAGACCAGGCCTTGGAGGTAGCAGAGATACTAAAAATAGTCTGTAGAGGAAAATACTGTGCTAAGCCAAGGAAGGGACCCTCTGCAAGGTATAGAATTTGTTCTGTGCTGTTGCTGTTAAAGCATATTTAGAGCTGCTGTATGCAAAAAAGGTGTTTGTTAATTTGCGATAATTTTGAGGATCACAAACTAAGCATCTGTTTTGAATGCCAGCTTCACATATAGGACGTAATTGCTCAGCAGTTTATCTTTAAGGTGTGTGGGCTTAGCAAATTTAAGTTACTAAAACATAAACTACTTTTCACTCTGTTTACTTGGTTTATCCAAAATAGATTGGAGGTAATGCTGTTATTTCTAGTAGTAGCAGTACTGAATCCTCAGTGTTGCAAGAGAGGTGGTTTAAAAAACCTGCCTATTAAAAAGAGAAATAGAACAAGTTTGTCTTGGTTCTAAGTGAAGCTTACAATTACTTTTCCAGTGTTGGAAAGACCTTGATATTTACTGATGTATTTGGTTTTATTCTTCCATCTTGGGGCAAGTGCTAAACTGCTATGTAAAAATAAGGTTAATGTGATCGTCAGGGCATGGGAGCAGTTAAACCATCTTTCAGCAATAAGTTCTCATGGAGGCTTTCAGTGAGCTTGTATGTGCATCCATGCCCTGCTTTCTCAACAGTAGCTGCTCCAGCGCTAGCAGCAGTGTGACTGTGGTGGTGCAGCCGGGGTGCCCCTGCTCAGGTGTCCCACGCCTGAGCTGTGTATTCAGCTCGCTGGGCTGGTGTGCCGAGGGCTGGCCTGGCAGCCGGGTGTCCTGTGGGAGTGGCAAATGCAGGAGCACCTCGTTAGGTCCTTGTAGGTGGCTGAAAAAGCTGACAAGGACTAGCTAAGACATGGCTGAAAAATAAGCACATTAACAGACTTCTTCCTTCTCCCAAACTAGCTTGCTCTGTGGCCATCTTTAAAAATGTAAAAAAAAAATCCATTACTAGTAATTTTACTAATTTCTAGATCTTGTGTAAGTACCCATAACTGCTGCATGCATTGTTTGGCTGTCTTGAGAGTCACGTTAATTTCTGTTCTTAGAGGCAAAAATCAGAGGTGCTGAACAGACTGATCTTAGGGACTCCATTCAGTGGCAAGGACCTTTACTTTCTCAACTCCATAGCCTTTTCAAGAATGTGGTGTTTGAAGTAACACTGGCAATACTGCAGATTTATGCAACAAAGAGTGTTGTGAATTCCAGTTGTGCCTGAAGTCAATAGCTTCATTAAATTGGGAAGCAAATGTGGATCTGCTCCAGCAGAGGAGTAGCCTGAGGTGATGATGATGTATTTTGCATTTGAGTCACTTTTGTGCCAAAGGGAAAGGAGAGACATAGCTACAGTTCTGATACTAAACTTATCCAAAGTTAGTTTTGCTCACAGGACATGTTCACTTGCCTGCCAAAATTCGAAGCTCTAATTTGACACTTCACAGTATGTACAGAAACTGATGAGTGATGGAGTGATATTTGTGGTTAAGCACGAGATGCAAGTTGCCACAGACTACTGGCCTGACTTTGGAAAACTCAAGTGGTCTCAGTCTGTTTTCCCTGGTGTTTTTTCAATAGCACAGATTTCTATGTTTTGTGTGTGTCTGTTCAGCACTTCAGGTTTCAGTGCTAACTTTACAATGTTAAAATAGTTTAAGAATGAATAAAAGCTTTGTATTCTGTTTACCAGGTGTCAGTTGGTCTTTTCTGATGAATCTATGGATAGACTACTGAGTCTGCTTTTGATTACAGTGTTTCAGTCTCTGTTGAACTGGAATTCTGCCTCAGGCCAGGCAGTACATCATGCTTTTGGTTTCTAATAAAGAACTAAACTAGAAGAAAACCCATGTAATTAGATGGTGCCTGTACCCTGTTTTGCTGGAGGGGGTTCTTGGAGGGAACCAAGCTCGGTGTGAGGTGTTGTGCTCCCCAGTTCTCACAATCTTTCACTGGATCCATTTGGTGCTTCCCACATGTAGGCTTGTGTGGTTTGATCTGCTTCACTGAGCTGCTTTGCGTATTCTGAAAAATGTTTTTCTTGCAGTTATCGCTGTGATGATTTTGTAGTCAATGATACCAAGCTGGGCCTGGTACAGAAGGTCAGAGAGCACCTACAGAACCTGGAAAAGTAAGTAGTTTGTTTGCATCCAGACTGCCTTGGGCAGACTTGTAATACTGCATCATTTAAGTGGTATTTGTTTCATATGTGTATATGTATCTAATTATGTGTGTCTTAATCCTTCTGTGTGTGTGACACTGTGTTTAAAAGCCTTTTCATCACTGAGAAGCAGAGGTGCAGAACAAATGGATTTGATTGATCATGATCATGTGTCTTGTTTCTTATACAGTGAATCTTGAAGAAGCAGCAAATGATGATGCAGGAATTTAGATATCACTTAATTTTCTTTCTACCTAAACAATAATTCCTGTCTTTTTTCATATAAATGGGGGAGATTTTTCAGAACGAAACAAATAGTGCTGTCATAGCTTTGTCAAAAAACCAGAATAAGCTTTTTTTTATTGGAGAAATTCAAGAAGTGCAAGTGGAAGTAGTCTTCGTATTAATTGTTCGAAGTCCATTAATTGGACTGTGGCCAGTCCTAGAGAGCAGAGTGCTTGCACAGTTGGCCTGAAAATCTTACCTAATACCCAGCGGAAATACGTGTGCGTTCAGTGCCTCCAAATGCATCAGCATGCCCCTGAGTTCACACAGGACTCGTGCTAAGAAATTGCTGTGATTTGGGGGAATGTCTGGATCCTCCCTGAGTTAAGTGTATCAATTACTTGGTAGGTTATATTAATATTTTAATTATTTTCCGTCCTCTTTTGATGGCCTCGTCAGGTACATAATGAGATGTAAAGATGTTTAAGCATAATGAGAAGTGCACATCAGTATTTTGGAAACATCCAGGGCATCTAACTTTTTGGGAGGTAAATGATACTGTGCAGGCTTCCATTCTATGTAATGGTGGTTTTTGAATGTTTGGAGGGCTTTTAAATTAAAAAACAAAAAAAAAAAAGAAAAAGAAAAAACCTACCAACCCAAACCCTGAAACAAGCTGTGATTTCACTGCCAAATTAGGGAGAAATCATCAACCAGTTTAATTGAGGGGCCATTAATTTCCATTGATGTGCGAAAGAATAAGTGATTACTTTTGTAACTTAGTATTACACAAATGTTACAATTCGGTGTATTTTTATATAAGTAGGAGAAGTCAGCTATAATACACAAGTGCTAATATTCCACATATTCTTGATTTTTGGTAACTTCGTCCTGATTTTTTCCAAGTTCTATTCTTAAAGGCTTAGACGATTCTCCTGACAGAACTATTTTATTTCTTTGACCTAGGAAAAAGATGAATATTTTAGATGACAAGTAGCTGCTAATCAGGCCACTCTTGAGGGCACACATCCCTGGGCAGAACATCCTGCATTAACTCGCTGGTGGGCTGGGGGGCTGCCCCGAGGGAGGTGCAGCCCACTCTCAGACTCGGCAGCAATGGGGAGTCTGTTTGCTGTCAGTGACAACTGGTGACAGATGGAATCCTCTGTTCAACATGAGTTGATTATCTCTGGTCCATTCCACACAATACTTTGTTTTTGTGGTAAATAACCGCTTTTAATTGCTTTCCAACAGTTCAGCCTTTACATCAGACAGACATAGGAAAAGAAAACTATTGGAAAACTCATCTCTGAACAGCAAGTTATTGAAAGTAAATGTAAGTACAACAGATCTGGTACAGTGAGTTGAAAGGGTTTTTGTAAACCTGCTGAGATTTATAGTTGGCCTAGATCCAAATTCTGCTTGGTGCACTTTAGCATCTTCTAGGCACACACCTAGAAAAGGCCCTTAACACACAAGCATGGTTGATACTCTGCTGCATTTCTGTTGATGTAGGCTGTGAGCTTCCCTGGGCTTTAGAAGGGTTTCATGTCAAGAGGAAGCTTTGCTTTTCTGAGCAGGCAAGGGGCTTTTGTCTTTTTTTGGTGGGTTTTTTTTATTCACACAGGTGCAGAAGGCGAAGAAGGAGGTGCATTCTTTCGAGGGGAGGCTAAGAGTAATTGTTAGGAAAAAGTAAAAAATGTTACCAGTTTTTTAGAAGAGCTTAGTAAAACTTGCTTTCAAGAGGACCTATGGACTGTTTTTAAGCTTTTCTTGTCCTCATTTCATCTTCCTGCTATTTTGACTTTGGATCTGCAGGATAGCACTCAGGAGAGGAGGATCCAGCCCTGGCTAGATGGCTGAAGGGCTGTGTAGTTTCTTCCAGACAAAGAAGGTCCCAAATCAAATGTCTCTGTTTTGCACAGATTGGATTAAGGGAGTTTCTTATTTTCATAATTTCTCACAGATTTTGAGGGTGGAGAGGGGAGAGACTGACCCAGCTGTATTGAACTGCTTCATTTTCACCCTTGGGAAAATGAGGGAGAGATGGAGTGGAGCTTTTGGGCTCCACTGGGACAGCAGTGTCACCAAAGGGAGCTGGAGCAGCAGCTCCTTCAGCCATGGGAACAACTGCCCAAGAGGATGTGAATGGGAATGAGAGCCTGGGGCAGAGCAAAGCAGTCAGTTGCTGTTTGGCAAAGTCTGGAGGGGTTTAGTTACTTTAGTTACTTTTAAAAATGCGCTACTACAATCAGTTTAGGGTTGTCTGAATGTGCTGTCTACGCTACCTGTACTGTCCCAATCTTGCAGAGATTGAGGGAGCCTGGGAGAAACAGTGGAGCTTTCTTGCTATGGCAATACACAGCATCATTGTCTGGAAAACAAAAAGCCAGTAAAAACCAGAAGAAAAATTCCAGGCAACGTTTAGATAAGGAGAAGACAGAATTAGAGAGCATGAACTAAATGCTGCTTTTATTCTTCTTACTCTGTGCTGTTTTGTCAGTTTTATTAATACTTCAATATTGCCTCTAACAACAGATTATCTTTTTATTGTTGGCATGTTGAATCCTTATCTCGAGCTGCAGGGGCACTGCTGTGTGCATTAGTGCTGTGCTGTGGCACTTGAGGCAAGAGAGAGCAAAGAATATGCTCAGGACACCGTGGTGTTTGAACTTTGAGATACTAAAAGATAGCCCAGCTTTTAAATTCTGTTCGAACAATGAAGAATGCCCAGAAATTTGATGAACTTCCAGTGTGGCATTTTGTAGACAGTGGAATGTGTCCAAGTGTTGCAGATTGTAGAATCATAAATGCAACATTGTCCACATTTCTCTTCCCTTTCCTTCCCACCCACTCTGGAGATAATTTGACAGAAAGCAAGCTCATCTGTGGGTTCATTGTTCTAGGCTGTAAATGGTATGCATTTTGCTTTTCTTTTTTCAACTCTTTGCCTTTTCTTTGCACAGTCTAACTTGACTTTATTTCTCAAATAAATGCTGCTGTCTTGTCTTTCAAAAACCCTTCTGGCCACCACAAAACCCCACTGAGACTCAGACTAGTGCTGGTGACTTAAAAACAACCTGGAGGTGGCCACACTGTGCAGATTAGACATGGGAAAAGATGGATGAGGATTGATACTTTCATTTTTCAAAGGCACTGTAGAGAAATTGCTGTGCAGTTCTCACTGAACACTATTGGAGTGTGAATATTTAACATATATACACACAAATCCTTGGCAATAAAAGCCTGTGATAAATTCTGTGTTGTCCTATTCTAGATTTATTTGCGCAGCAAAAGATGTAGTATAGTTTTCTCTTGACAAGAATGAGTAAGAAATACTTCTCATATCAAGATGGAGCTTCAGGGCAGTTTGAGCTGCTGAAGTGGTCGCTTTGGCTTTGCAGCTGCCCTCAGTGTTGTTGGTTATTGTTCAGGTCTGTGCTGATCCAACAGTGATGGCTTTGGAAGGGGGCAAGTGGTGGAGCAATGATGAATCTTTCTTTAACCTAACTGTTCTCATTCCAGGGAAGCACCACTGCCCTTTGTGCCACGGGCCTTCGGAACCTGGGGAACACTTGTTTCATGAATGCAATCCTTCAGTCGCTCAGGTACTTCCACAGCTCTCCCGCCCCTCTCAGGGGGCTTGTGTGCTGTAGCACTGGGCAGGTGAATTTGGCAAGTTCCCACTGGACAGAAGCGTACCTGGACTTGCAGCAGTGGGTGTATGTGGGTTAATGGAGTTGTTTCATGGTGTGAGGCACATCCTGTGGTGCAGCATTCCAGAGGAAACCTGCCGTGTCCTGGGCAGAACAGCAGAGTGCCCCTTCACTGCCGAGGCTGGTGAAATGCATTAACTTCCTCAGCAGATGCAGTCTGAGTTGTTAGGAAATGATAGCTCAGTCTGGCAGGGTATCTCTTAGTCAAAGCAGAGCCAAAATGTGAGTATTTTAGGAAGTTGGGATGACAGTGATATTTAGAGATCTGCTCAGTTACTGACAGAAGGTATTTGCTACAGTGTTTCTTGTCTCTTGAACTGTTTGTGATTGCCATCCTATATCACTGCATGAAGTGGTGTTTATGCATTTCAAAGAACAAGCTCCAGAATACATAATATTCTCCTTTTTTTCTGCCTTTTAAGGATTTCATTCTTATTTCCTTTTTCCTAGTAACATTCAGCAGTTTTGCTGTTACTTCAAAGAGTTGCCTGCGGTGGAGCTGAGGAATGGGAAGACGGCAGGGCGGAGAACTTACCACACCAGGAGCCAGGGAGATAACAATGTGTAAGCTGTGTGTGCCTTGTGAGCTCTGAGCTGTGCAGGAAACAGCAGGTGTGAGCTGCTGGGGCCACGGTACACTTTTGATACTGCACAATTCACAGGGGACAGGCACAGAGAAATAGTTGTCTACCAAGAAAGAAACTTAATCACTTGCAGTTGTTACGGGTCTGGTGCTGCAGGGAGAGGCAGTCAGATAGATCAGGTAGTGCTGGAGCGTGACATGTTAAATCACGTTAAGAAGTCCTATTTATATGTGCTGCAGACATTGTGCTATTGAATTCCAGCTAAAATAGGGTAATGGGGATGTGACTGCAAGTCAACCTACTGATACTACTACCAAAAAAAAAAAAAATTCAGGAGTAAGTGATTCACAATCTGTAGCTTATTTGAGCAGGTGTTAAAGGGATGATGTTCGCAGAGTCTGCACTAAAATGGCAAACAGTATAGAGGTGTTCACATGAGTCCTGAACATCTGAAATGTAATTTTCCTAAGCTGTGCATCTACCCAACATTATGGGTAGGATTTTGGACATAAAATCTTCGAAGGTACTGGAAAGGATATTTACCCAGGCATTACAGTCTTAACTTAGTTCATTTCTGATACTTGTACCATTGAACAAGTAAACCTCAAGGGGCTATAACACAAACCCGCATTAAACACCAGCTTTTACTTTCTTTACAGTTCACTTGTGGAAGAATTCAGAAAGACACTCTGTGCTTTATGGCAAGGAAGCCAAACTGCATTTAGTCCAGAGTCTTTATTTTACGTTGTTTGGAAAATAATGCCAAATTTTAGGTAAGTTTTTTTAAAAAATAACAATATTCTTGATTGCAACCACATATTGCTGGTGTCCTACTGTAAAAGGGGCTGCATCCACAGGATGCACTCTGTGCAGCTTTCCATATGCTTACAGGTGTGCTTTGAAAAGGATCTTTGCTTTGATCAACAGTTTTGTGTTTGTCAGTAGTGCTCACTTTTTCATTCTGCCCTTCTTGCACATGTAGCAGTGTCAGAGAGGACAGGGATCTCAAATGAGAAACAGTGGTAGTTGTACCTTTGAGCCAGTGCTCTGAAAGAATCAAGCTATTGACTGGTAGGTAAGTGCCAAGTGCAGGGTTTTGACAGAACCCAGGCTTGGCTGCAATAAGAAAATGATGTAGTCAGATTAAAAAAGATGCAGCACCTACAGGCCTAAATGCAGACATACTGGCTGAAACTTCCTTGATTCTCTCCACATACAGTAGTCACCAGCTGGACATGAAGTAAGGGCTGTAAGAGAAAAATCCTGTACATAATAAGCATTTTGGGCCCATACTGACAAAACAGACGATAAAGAGAAAGGGAAAAAGAAGGTTACCCAAGTAAACCCGAGTATCGTTCCTCTCCAAGGTCTCCCTGTCCTGGCCCCCGAACCTCTTTCAAAGGAGCACCTGTTAGGATATATTGTGATGAAGGTAAGTTGCTCCATGTTCTCAGATAGTAAAGATGTTCTCTGATCTGTTACATCTCCAGCAGTGCTGAAAAGATGCTGTGAACCCATCTGCTCAATGAGTAACCCAAACAACACAAATCTGTTTATTCTGTTGTTCACACTGCCGGTTATGTTTCACTTGGCTTATGAGAATCAAGGAAGTTTAATACCAGTAGTTGCAAGCAGTGACCAAAACATTATAGGCAAACAAACATCATCCCTAATGTGTGTGACCAGTTTCCCTATTACAGTCTTCTCTATAATTCTTGTTAGACCAAGTGAGGAACCTGTTCATTAAAGTTCCTCAAGCAAATTTTCAGCACTGTGGATTCTACCATAGCTTTTAAAAGAAAAAGTGCTGTTTGTGTGGGGTCTCCCTCGTCTGTTTTTATTCCCAGTTTTCTGGGAGCATTTCCATGACTAGTGGATAAGGGAACTCATAAAATCAAATGGAGAATAGAGTCCGCTGCTTTTAGCAGATCCTCGCTCCCACATGATCCAGGGAGAAAATTTGAATTTGTTCAGTGCTTAATTGAACCTTATAAAAGCTGATGCAGAAATTCCAGTTGTGGCTTCTGTGCTTGCTGGGAGATGGGGAGGAGAAGGCGGATGGATGGCCGTGTGGAGGAAAGCTGGAGCCAGCAGCCTGCTAGCAGCACATCAACCACTTTGGGGTGTGCTTATGGAGCCTGAAGTGACGGGGCAGGGGAGGAGCAGCTGGAAATGGGTTCTGTTATTTTAGTCCAGCGAGATTTTGGTTGTTAGTGAAGGGCTGTGAGTGCTGCTCTCCCTGAGGAGGGTTATAGAAAAACTGCTGCTGCTGCCCTCTGTGCCCTTCTGCCTCACACTGCAGCAGGGAGTAGAGAATGCCATTTGTAGTTGCTACAGGCACAACTGCAGGGCCTCTGGGCTCTCCTGCCGCTGTGCAAGTCCTGCTCCCTGACTGCTGTTGTGCCTCATGCCAAGTTGCAAGATGTATGTTTTGCTGATTTACTGCTGTATAAATAGTGTGCTCTATTTTCCTGGTAACTGATCCTGTTTATATGCTATCCTCCTGCCACTGGGAAAAAGAGTGTTGGAGATGGGCTTGAATTGAATTGCTTCAGGTAGATGGACATCAGTTTTGTTACACAAGCAGACTATCAGAATAACTCTGCTTTTTGCTGAAGGGCTTTATCATCATAATTTATTTTGAACAGTGCATTGTCCATATCGTTGTGTCCTTCTAAAGATCTGTATCTATAATTATGCTTTTTAACAAATCTGAAGAATTTTCCATCTACAATTAGCATACTTATGTGCAAGTATACATGCACCGGGAGCACAGCCAACAATGTGGAATGATTCCAGAGGTCTATGTGTTGCAGAGCCAGTGTGCCAAGCTCTTTTATGAGGAATTTCGTGTCGAAAAGGTGTCTGAAGCAAAGACTTTCCATAAATTTAATCTTCAGCTGCTTAATGTGATTGCTTATATGGTTATTGAAGAAATCTACATTCAGTATACTAAGCAAATCCTGTATTACCTCAGTAACTTCAAAGTCGTGCACTATTAACATGCAGCTTTGAAGCAGAGTTCGGTTGTACTTTTTTTTAACAAATGCATAATTATTTTGCAACTTTGGGGCAATAAGTCCTGGTTTTGGCCATTCAGGACTGTGGCCTGTTGAAGCACAGCAGTGTTTCTCTGTGCTGGGTTTTCTGTTGTACAAGGTAGGCACTGCTGCCCATGTGTCTACGTACAGACTCCTTGATTTATTTTAAAGCTGCTGCTTTGGAAGAAAGCATTACTGTAATCCTACAAGGTGACAATTTTTATTTTTATTTTGTTATCTCCTAGTAATACTTCCGTAGGATGTATCTGTGTTCCTCACTAAGCACATCAGCCTCACCTTGCATATTTCTGTTGCACAGTTCTCATTTCTCTCCACCTCTGGGTACTCTGCCATGAGTCTTACGGGATTTTCCCTCCCCTGAGCACTTACATTAAAAACTCATTTGTATTTCTCTCCCAGACATTCCTGCCTGACAGTTATTGCCAGCACTTAGGTGAGGTAGTGAGGTGGAAAAGGGGAGGCCTGATAAAACAGCTTGAAAGAATGGACAGGAGGAAGAGGGGAAGCCAGCTCTTGCTGTGTAGGGATTTCTGTGGCTCGGTCTACAGCGACCTGCAGGTACTTATGTCAGTGTTGCACAAAGCTTTCAGCGTTTTACCATGTATCCTTTCCTGCTTTGTCTCTGTGTGCAGCCTAATGGCAAGTGAGCAGCAGTTGTTTGTTGAATTTGACGCATGATTTAGCTTAAATAACTTAAAAGGCACGTTTGACCCTTATGGCTTCGCTGTTCTTTTCGGTAAGGTTTGTAACTGGTGAAATAATAATGGTGATTGAGCAGCATTGCTGCTGATGGCACAGCACTGTGAGACTGGAGCCCTGTCCTACCAAATCCAAATGCTCAAGAGGTGCTCTGAATACCTCCCATTACCTCCAAACGGTGTGAGTTGTGCAGGGGAGGTGTGCAACTCCAAGCATGGCTGTAGATCGCATCCTAGAAGAAATGGTGTTCTCATCCTAATTATTTCAGACTTCATATTGATGCTGAAAGATGCATGTGGAAAACAAACCTAGAGACTAAATTCCTGCCTTTGGTGAGGAAGAGAACAAACAGACAAAACACTTGTACCTGCCAGAGTGAGTGGGATCAGTCAGAAATACTGACTCTGCATCCCACACGAACCATACATTTTGTGGTGTCTTTCTTTTGAATCTTACCAGGTTTGAGATTACAATATAGTGACCCTAATCTGTGGCAGATTCAAAGTGGGGACAAGTAGTGCCCTGTCTGAATGAGACTGAAAGCGGTTCTGCTGAGGCACAAATCAAACACAGTCGGTACCACAGGAGACAGGAGGAGCCGCTGCTGCCATCCATTGTGTATTTCAGTGACCAGGGACTCAGCCCTGGGGTGCCCCTGGCACGGGTGGCGCTGGTGAGGCCAGTTAACAACGTGGCAGCTCTGTTAGCCCAGCGTGTGAGCACATGGCAGGTGTCTGCTGCTCCCTGCTGTTTTCTCTTCCTGTCTGAATTGTGTATCCTTAAAGGTTTCTCCATTCTCACAAAGAGAGCATGAGCTGCAAAGGACTGAAATGACTTAATTTGTCAGGACATTGCCATGCTTTTCCAGAGGCTACTTGGAAAACTTTCTTGGTACCGAGCACATATGGGAAGTCTGCTCAGTATGATTAAACAGGCAAAGGTTTTTTTCTGGTGATCCTGCTGCTTGCTGTGTGTTGCCTCTAAAGCAATTTTGTTGTTGTTTCCTTTTCTCTTAAGGGGATACCAGCAACAGGATGCCCACGAGTTCATGCGTTACCTTTTGGACCATCTACACCTGGAACTCCAGGGTGGCTTCAACGGTGTTTCACGTTCGGTAATCTTGCAAGAAAATTCTAACCTGTCTGCAAGCAACAAATGTTGCATGTAAGAAGTGGTTTTTAATTTCTTCAAAGCCTTCATGCCTTTGCATGGGTCTGCATGTGGTGGCTCTGAAATTTCAGATTCAGGGTTCCTTCTTTTCAGTTTTCTTTAGTGCCTCTAACTTTAGGCAGTGCAAAGCTCCAGGTTATAAAGATGAGCATTCTGTAGGAGGATCTGTGTCCTTTCAAAAGGAAGTGTCTTACTTAGATCAGCAGTTTGCATAGGTGTGAGTGAGCATACAGGCTAAGTTGTAAAGACATTTTAATTCATTAGTCTTTCAGAAATAAAAAACTGTATTTTCTATACCCTATAGAAATCCTTCTTCTCCTCAGACAATATCATTGTCTTGGGGTGATAGATAGCTTGAATGCTGCAGGAGCAAAAACCATGGCCAAGGATTTTGATATTTAAATTGTCAGAAGACTTCCTGGATTAATGACTGAGCAGTGCAGTTAGAGCTTGAAGTCAGTTTTCCTGCAGATGATCTTGTTATATTTGTAAATCACTTGACAGTTACAGTTGGTGCTTTTTTTCCTGCATAGTTTTGATTTTCATGGTACTGTGTACCTTTTAACAGGTGTAATTTCCTTCTCCTCTTTCTGTACTTCTCAAAATGCTGTTGCTTCTGAACTCTGTCCCAGCTGTTTTTTCTCTCAGATAGAAACTCTCACAGAGTGAAAACCTTTTATTTGCTTCAGGAAGGAAAGTTGTCAGATCAGCCTGCACATTTGGTCCCTAACTCCTTGATTCCCCACAGAAAACTTGAGTTCGAGTTTTCCCTTCTACACTGAATAGGACAGAGTAAGCAGGCCTGAGGTGCAGGGTTTTATAGATACTTTGTTAGGGAAAGCCTGGAGTTCAGACTGTGCTCTTTACTGCATTTGTGTTGTTTTGCTGATGCTTAAAAATCCTCCAAAAGAATCTTAAAATGTTTGTAGAATTAACATGTATTTGAAATCTAAACCGATTTTTTTTTGTCAGCATTTTGAATGTCAAAATCCAAGGAGAATTTAACCTTTGTTCACCTATCACCTTTTATCACCTGTAAATTTGTCTTGAGAAGGGCTGTTCAAATGCACAGTGAGGTGGGGTAAGCTGCCCTTCTGGTGAGGTCACATGCACTTTAATTCCTCCAGTAGAGTAATAAATAGGCTGTGAATGCTCTCTTCTTGCGCACCAGTCTATTTGAGCAGCTGTTTCCTGCTCAGGAAGCCTTCAGATGAGCTGTAAAGATGTAGGTGGAGTGCAGGTAAGGAGCACAGGTTTCTGCAAGCCTTAGTGTCAGGTCTCTGAGCACAAAGTAGCAAGGTCAGGAGTTGTATAATAACATAACTTAAAATTTGTTTTGTGTGTTTTTTAAATTGGACTATGAGAAGCAGGCCCATTACATAATCTGCTAAAAAAATTAAGTAGGAGAGTAATGAAAGCTTAGAGAACAATGCTGATCTTGCACATTATCATGTCTTAATGCACCTTAAGCTGTCGTTGGCAGTGAAGTGCAAAAATGTGCTCAAAGCAGTCAAAAACACATGTAAGAAAGGGTGTAGAGTTAAAACAAAAATATGCTTGACTTACCTAAGAAGAAAGAATTTTTGTTTCGGATAAAGTCTTAATTACAGGGTTAAAATCCTGGGCCTGTGTGAGCGGCAGGTACAGCTCCACTGTCAAAATGCACCCAACTGCACCACAACACTGACAGCCTGAGCATCTGCCTAGAGCCCCCCAGTTGACCCTTTCTTTAGGTCCAAGATAAGCAGTGTAGCCACCACACGTGTGATATGCCCCTGGGCAGCTGCAGTGGGCAGTTCTGCCTGGAGCACTCAGTCTCTGCTCGGCCTGGCAGCGCGAGGTGTGAGCACCAAACAGGTGGCAGGTGTTGGGGATTCAGCTCAGGCTTTCTGGCTGACTGTACTTCTCTGATGTGGTTTGTCTAGAAATGGAGCGTCTACTGTTGTCACTGCCATTTTTGGAGGCATTCTTCAAAATGAAGTCAACTGCCTAATATGTGGGACTGAATCTAGAAAGTTTGACCCCTTCCTAGGTAAGATGCCTCTTGTGTTCCAAATACTGTGTGACTTACAGCAGAAAAATAAATCCGAAGCTTGATATATTTAGATGTCACATGCCAGACCCAGAGTTTCAGCCTGAAAAGACCAGGCATTGTTCTATTCAGCCCTAATTTTGTTTTTTAAATCCTTGCTTTTCTAGACCTTTCGCTAGATATTCCAAGTCAGTTCAGAAATAAACGTACTAAAAACCAAGAGAGTGGACCAATGTGCACGCTACGAGGTGAGTGCTTGGCTAATGAAATTATTCCAGGACTCAGAGGATTTTTCTTTCCAGTCAGAGTATTTCTAATGTAGTTCACTCTTCCCAGCCCCTGATGTGCACTGTTGCCAATGGGTGTTTGCTAGGGCTCTGGCCTTGGAAGCATGTGCCCGTGCCCACAGTGGCTCGGGTTCTGCATTTAAACCACATCACTGCAGTCCAGCAGGTTGGGCAGCGGTGCTGTTACTGACCTTGGTTTTTACAGGATGTTGACTTCTACAGATTTGTGAATATACTTGCTGAAAATCATGAAATCTTCAACAAAACCCCGTTGTTGTGTCTGTTCGCTTTGTATCAAAAGCCAAACAAGCTTTCAAAGTTGAATATTCTGTTAGAAAGTAATCTATCTTTGTTTGAAAGCAGTTCTGCTGAATGTTGGATGGAATCTTGTTTGGAAGATGGAGATTTTGTGAATGCCTGTTGTTTTCTTTCAAACTACTTCTAGCTGCTTTCAGGAACAGGGAAGGTTGCATGTTACAACATGTTACTGTATTAAAACATTGTTACAGAGCTTTTCTTGCTGCTCAGATGGATATAACTAGAACGGCTGCAGTGGATGAGCACACCTATATTGTTGTATTTGTTCTACTTCATGTTACCAAAATCACTTGATGTATCTGCTTTTCCTAGATTGTCTTCGCAGTTTTACAGACCTGGAAGAACTTGATGAGACAGAGCTGTATATGTGTCACAAATGCAAAAAGAAACAGAAGTCCACAAAAAAATTCTGGATTCAGAAACTACCAAAGGTTTGTATGAGAAGTAACAGTGTGACAAAATGTCAAAGGAAATAATAGCTCAGCCAAGACCTCCCCCTCCCCATGGCTACTGCAGTGTCCAGCACAGAGTTCAGCCCCCTCCTCTGACACAGCTTTTGTAATTGTCCCCCTACAGGTGCTATGCTTACACTTGAAACGCTTTCACTGGACAGCATATCTGAGAAACAAGGTTGATACGTACGTTGAGTTTCCCTTGCGAGGCCTAGACATGAAATGCTACTTGTTAGAGGTAAGAAGACTTACTGATGCCTCCTGCAGGAGTTTGTTCCGTGACATATGTCTTTATTACAAATTACAGTGGGTGCTAGTGAGATTTGAAGAGTTTTCTGGTTTTTCCCTACCACAGCCTGAAAACAGTGGCCCAGAGAGCTGCCTGTATGACCTCGTGGCTGTGGTTGTGCATCACGGCTCAGGGTGAGTACATGGAGCCAGCCTGTCCTCCTGGCTCCCACTGAGGTACATGCAGAGTTCAGGAAGAGGTTTCTGTCCCTAGGGAATGTATTTTAACTGGGGGAAATAAGCTGTAGTTTATAAACTGGCAGGGAGCTAAGCTGAATTAATTTAGATAGATCCAACAGAGTCAGTCCTGTGAATGCCCCCTGGCAGCCTTTGGGGTTAATGACTACGTGTGTGAGAAGAAATGAAAATAGTCTAGTGCCTCTACAAATGAAAAGCCCTAAACCAAGAGGAGGAGTCAGGGGGCCTTCCAGAAATTAATGCCTCATTTTCAAATTCTTACTACAAAACAGGACTATTTTTTCCTCTTTTTACTCATGTCGGAAGGTACATTTGCATTTATGCCGAAGAAGTGTGTGTGCGTGCTTGGAACAACTGCAGCCCAAAGATGGTGAAAGAGATCATCACCATTACCTTTCCTGCTACAGCAGTGAAGGCTCACAGGCATGCCCGAGGGCTGGCTCTGGGCTGTTTGAAGTAAAGTTACTGGGAGTCTTTTAACTTTTCCCAGCCTTGGACCCATCTGTTGAGAGTAACAGCAGAGCAGTAGGGACAAGACAGTGGGGTCTTGTAAAACTTCAGTTTGTAGAACTTTGAGCCCCACAGCTCAAAAGGAGAAGCAGCCGCTGTGGAGGGCTGTGAGTACCTTCCTTCCCCAGGCTGCTGGCAGTCCCTTAGCCCCGAGAGCAGGTGCCTCAGCGAGGTGTGTGTCCCTGACTGTCGTCTCTGCCTGCCCTCAGCGTTGGCTCCGGCCATTACACGGCGTACGCGGCGCACGAGGGCCGCTGGTTCCACTTCAACGACAGCACTGTAACCCTGACCGACGAGGAGACCGTGGGCAAGGCCAAGGCCTACATCCTCTTCTACGTGGAGCGCCAAGCCAAGCCTGCAGCAGAGAAACTTTAATACCTCCTTTGCATTCTTACTTATCAAGTCCACCGGACAAACATTTCCATTTTTCCATAAATACTTGATCCAAGACTTATTAATTTCATTGTGCACTTTTCGATTTCCTCTTGTGGGTTTTAGTTTTGTTGTGTCAATGGTAGCATTTGACTTACTGAACTTGGACACAAACTAACTTTTTTTTTTTTTTTTTAGTTATACCAGAAAACCTCAGCAGATTTTTGATTTGCTGCTTTAGTTGTGATAACTCAATTTTTATATATATAGTTTCATGAAATAGTTATTTGACTCTTTTATATTAATGTTTTCAGTTCTCACTTTCTAAAGGCACATTTACATCAAAGAAACTTTCTGTCCTCCTTACAAGCAAGATAAATGTGCTTCTGATCATGAAGAGCAATACAACTTTGTGCTGTTCTCAGTGCTGTTATGTAGATATGATTTAATCTCTTTAAATCAAGGAATTGTTTGCACGTACTATTTTCCCTCGTGCAAGAAACTGAAACAGTGACCTCTGACCAATCATCCTTTGTCTGCAGAGGAGGGGCGATGTGGCATCATTAAGTAGACCAGGTAATTGCTGCTATATTGGTGTGTATTCAGGCTGCTGACTTTCAGGAATCATTGTAAATAAACAGTTGGTTCAATTGTATCAATACTGCAATTTAATTCAAGTATTGTTCATCTGCCCCCCCCCCTTCAAATTTAAAACAATTATCTTAAAATTACCTGTCTAAATTATGTTGAGATTTTTTTTTTTTTTTTTTTACGTAANTTAGTTTTTTTTTTTTTTTTTTTTTTAAACTAAACCTGAACTACATTAGGCATCTCTTGGTTTAGACTGTCATCCTGAAATTTGATCATGAACACTTGCGTGCTTGAAAATTTGGGAGACTTGCTGGCAGTAGAATCCTGAGTAGAACCCCTTAGTTCCTGGTGGGAACTGGAAGTACAGCCCCAAGGGCTGGGGTTTGTGAGAACAGGCTTAGGTCTAAATCCAGCTCTGCTCTATGCCTGCAGTTCACTGGGAAGCAGGAAGAGGCAGATGGTGTTGCAGCTGCTTTACATGGAATTGTTCTATCACTTCAAATGCAAACTCCAGGGAGGATGCTCAGTCTCTCACAGCAGAGCCCTCACAGGGGTCTACTGAGCCAAGTGTGCTTGTGACTGGAGCAGGCTCAGGGAGCTCCTGTGGCATTTACACACTGGCCCAGGGTGGCATTTTTGGTTAGTCTCTATGAAAACGCTGGAGGCAGGGTGCAGTTTCTAAAACCTGGCTATGGAATGGACAAAGACTATGCAAAAAATAGCCCCACCAAGTTGTAGCTCTACTACTGAAGAGTGGAAGTCAGTTACTAGGATGGAAAAGGCAGACAGGAAGACCACCACTGCAACAGCCAGGAATCTGACAGAAAATGTGAAATTTGAGAAATGTTGCATTTCAGATCTGTTCCCCCCTCCAGTGTATCCTTTCTAGCTGGCTCCCTTGTGCCAAGCAAGGAGCTGGATGCTCCTGAAAGCACATAAAGAGGAGAACACAGTTCATGGAGTGTCCACCACCGAACAGCAGCTGTTAGTTGTGTTAACAGAAAATGCACGCAAGAACTCCAGCTGTGAGTCCTGTTTTTGTTAATGCCTCTGAAGGACACGGAGGGGGGCCTGGAGTGGAGCCCAGAGCAGCCCGGGCCACAGGGAGTGCACAGCAGGGCCGTGCCCTGGGGTCCTGCTGGCTGTAGTCAGGCCGCGGTAAGGACAAATCACGGTCACTTGTTTGGTACAGTGCCAGTCTTGAGAGCTTTGTCACAGCATCTTAAACCAGGGAAGGGAGAAATTGGCCTAATCTAAAACTGCAGAAACCATTCAGCAGAGCTCATGGGGTATGAATAGGTACGCAGGTTAAAACTATAATTATTATTTGATACAGTGACAGATATAAGGATGTTTTTTGCTTAAGTTGAACAGTAAATAGAACTTGCCATTGCTTTAAAGTGTAGATAGTTTGTCACGGTCCCTTCCTTACAGGCAGAGCCTTTCTTCTAATCAGTGAGCATAGGCTGCTGATACTTACACAAGCAGAAAATGGGGCAGGTAAAGCATTGTACCACATTCCTGCCCTTTCTGCTGCTCACAGGGAGCTGCGCAGATGCCACCTGTAGCTGTGTTTTCTCCGCATGCTGCTTGGACTGGATTCCTTCAGAATTTACCTTTGAGGATGCCAAGCTTAAAATACACAACTATCTCTGGGCCAGCAGCAGTTTAACTTACGATAGTCAGGTGTACGCAGTGTTCTTGCAAAACAGTGATGTAAATGTGCCTTTCTGTATTTTTAGAAATTTAAATTTGTAATCTTCAGCAACATTCACTTATTTTAATCAACTTCTACTTGTCGGTAATTGTTTGGGTCAGAGTTAGTTCTGTTCTCACTGGAGCATCTTCTTTCAGTCCCATTTGCTCTGTCCCACGCAGCTCCGGGGCAGTGGTGTCTCCAGCAGGGCCGTGTGGGGCCGGCCTGGGAACACGATGCAATCACAGCAGGCTGTCCTTGCAGCAGGTGCTGGTCAGGACTCAGCCATATGCTTTGCTGGAACAAGTACATTGTAAATCCTTTCCTAATTTAACTTTCTCCCACTGCAAACCCAGATGGACAGTATGAACAGTTTGTTGTGGCAACACAAGTATTTCTCTTCCTGGTGGAGAACTTTGCTTATCCACTGTATTCTATTCAGTGTGGTGTCAAAAAAAAAAAAAAATAACTGAGCACTGAACCAGTAACATTATACTGCACCTGGCCTAGTATTACATTTTTAACCTAGCTTGTATATCCTATATTTATCTACTAGCTTGGGGGGGGGAGGGGCGGGGAGTATCTCTTTCATTTAAGCCAAATGTTTCTTTTCTACTTACTGCTGATCCTAGTACACACTAGCTGGCAAGAATTTTTTTTCTTGCTTGAGATTGCTCTGCAAGCAGCAACTGCTCTCTACAGTTCAAAGACTTGCATATTTTTCACCAAAATGTGTCCAATCAGAGGTTGTCGTTTTGTTAGTAATTGTTTAGCCACGTATACAACTGGAGCCAAGACTTATGTCAATCAAAACTGCAACATGTCCAGCTCCTAAATGTCAGCAAGAGAGGAGAGTTTAAAACTTTGAGACAGGCAGGGACAGTGGACTTGTATCAAAAGCAGGAGGCCATTTATGAAGATTTTACTAAATCAACGGGAAGTGTAACACGTGGTGTTCAGAAGTTCCCCCAGCAATGTTTCATTACTGCTGTGTCTGTGTCTTACTGATGAGGTAATGGGCACCCTGACAGCTGATTCCAGCGTGCTTTAGGATATTCTCAAGTACTGTAGTGCCATAGTTGTAATTGTTTACCATTAAAATCCTGTGTGTAATTTTCAGTGAGGATTACTGACTGTGCTCATCTTGTGTGTTTCTGGAGCATTTCCAGGATGAATGTGAATTATATTTCATCACACAGTGTGTTTATGGAAAATGTGCCATTAAAGTGTCTCCTTTCCTTAGAAAAAGAAAACTTCTCTGGTCCTTCTGCAGGCTTGCAGAACATTGGTGTAAGTCTTCTGAACACAAATGGCAGAGAATTGTACCTTGTTCTGGGAAAAACAAACTGAAGCAATTGCAGTATTCCTAACTCTGTAACACCTCTACCAAACTTAGCTTTAACCCCAAACTGGACCTGCCATTCCATTTTAAAGGGCCTTGTCATCCAACTGCTGTTAATTTTTATGTTAGATTGTGGTGTGTCCCCTCTATCTAGCAAGAGTCTATCCTAACATCCTTGTCGTTCAGCTTTGCTGGACTGTTGATTTGTTGTTAATTTGGGGTTTTTTTTAGAATTAATATTTTTAAAATAGTATTCCTGTGTGTAGAACTCTGGGAAGTCTCAACTGTTTAAACCTGCTCAAAAACAAAGGTAAGTTCTTGAGAGTTGAAAATGCTAATATAAGAATGGAGAACAACACCTGCAGGCACACCTTTTAAGCTGCTGTTTTCCAGTGACTGCCTTACCTGGTATGTGAAATCTTCTTGTCCCTTTTGTGGCTTCATAAAGTACTCGTGGCACTGTCCAGAGCCTGTTTCTGAGGGGGGAGGGGGAACAGCAACCTCCTTATCATTTCAAGGACAAGATTAAATGACATGAAATGATATGAAACCAAAAAGATTGGCAGTTGTTAAACACAGCTTACTGTATATAGCAGAAAGTTACTTACTAAAGAATGAAGCAGAAAGAATTGCCGTTTCTTTGTGTTTGCCAGCTGGGTTCAGACACACAAGTTACTCAAGCACTTCCTCAAGCTATGAAGCTACAACTGTTGTAGACTACAAACAAATTTCAGATCTTGTTTTTCAGAGTTGAATTTTAAACTGCATTCTCAAGGTAAGAAGGAAAAGGTAAAATTCAGTCCCACTCAGCCTTCTCCTGTATTAAAACACTCCTAATTAAAATGCCATAGGTCCATAAAGTCTCACAGCTACTGTCTGTGTGCAGGCCACTTGAAAAACTCCTCCAGTGCTGTTTGCTATTAGTTTTTATGGATTTGTTGAATGTATTTATTATCTTGCATTAACACCAGGCAGAAGGTGACTATAAAATACCTTCATCTCAAGCATTTTTGATTCACAAGCAGGAACGTTAAAGGGATGCTTACTGCTTTTAATTCTAACCTGCCCTTCCTGTAGCTTTGTTTTTCTTTTAGGAGCAACTTTCTGCTACACTTTCTCCCATTACTGTGCAACAAATACTTTTACCCAGAAAACCACTTTCATATCTCTTTTTTTCCACCAAAGGCTGGAAAAAAGGTTTCTATGGTAACAGAACTAAACCTACAAAACCAGAACAGCCAAACTTATAAAACTCAAGCCAAATAGAAGACATCTATTAAAAGCACAAGCCCACAAGGAACTAAACATAGCCTCGCTGTTCCTATGTGTGGCTGCCTCTGTGTCATTGCTTCCCTCCTGCACAAGGTGGGGACACAGCCAGCTTTGTTTATAGAATCACAGCTCAGCCTCAGATAACAGTGGGCAGGAAACTGCCCTGACCTCTGAGGCTTGTACACTGCACTGGAGACTGTGTGTGCTTCAAGGCACCCAGAGAATGTTGCAGCTCCTTTTAAAAAACTGTGAAAGTTCCATTATCCATGTAACAGTCTTTGAACATGAACCAAACGTGCAACCTCAGAAACATCAATGAACAAATAGAGACCAGAAGTGTTGTACAGTGCAAAACCAAAGTGCTGCTCAGAAAGCCGCATCTCCCAGATGGGGGACACTGACCAAGATAAGGCTGGCAGCTGTAGCTACAGCCTCCCCCCACTTGAGTAACTCAGCACACACGCTTTGCTAAACATCAGGAGAGTCTACAAGGGGAAAAAAAAAATCCCTTTTAAGGAAGCATTTACTGACAGTCAAGTTCTACATGCCCATTCCATTCCCTGGGGACAAAGGAAGCACAAGCTGCATACATGGTTCTTCTCCTTTCACTGTTCTGAGCTTCTGCACCAGCTGTTAGCCAAAAATAAACTCCATTCCACAACCATATATGTGCAACAGCCTCCTGGTGAGTGCAAGCCTCCTCCAGCACTGCTGTTACTCCACGAGGCCAGGAGACTGCCACTGCTGCCAGGCAATGCACATAACCCAGCTCAACCGGGAATGCCTTTTACATCTCTTTTCTTTTCTGGACAAAAGCAGTAGGAAAAATTTAGCAAAAACATGTCACAAGTTGCTAGAAGTGTTTCAGGATCCTTTACTGTGGTCTTTATTGAACTTTCATTCTCCAGTGGAACTAAAGAAGGATAATTTTCTCCTGGGACCTGCTTTAAAATACTTATCCATCTGCTGGTATTCAGAGAGAGTCAAGGTGTGTAACATTGAGGACTGGATGAAAAACAGTTTCCAGAAAGACTTCTGTAGCAGGCATGAGAACACTGTCAGTGATTTTTTACTAGACGTTTGCAACAGGTACGTTCTGTGGGTGTGAGTGTGCAGTAACTGCCTTGAGATGAGTGAAATGAGAGTTACTTCAAATACTCCATAGCACCTGCCTGAAATGGAGCATGAAGTACATGAGTGCTTTGCCTTTACAATTTTAGTGTATTGTAAGTTCATTTTACAGTGGCAATAGTGTATACTTCATATAGATTTGCCTTAAGCCTACTTTTTCCTTCTTTTTTTTCTAAGAATTAGTAATTAATATGGGAAAGTGCACTCCTGCCTCCCACACTGCTGCTCAGCTGAACTGCACCGTTCTGGGAGTGTCTGGGGGGTGCCTGGAGAAGAGCCCTGATTTCAAACAGTGAACACACCTCATTACAACCAGATTCAATTAACATGTTACTAAATGTCAGCTTTAGTTCAGTCTAAGAAATAAATATTGCTATTATACTGAAGTTCAAACTCTTAATTGCTTCTAAACTACAGTGAGGGAAGAGAAATGCCAGCATGGAAAAGCAGCTCTGGGTGCACAGCTTTTCTTCAACAGCTCTGCTGCTGCAAGGCAGCTCTGAGGAAGGAGCAGAGCAGTGACAGGAGGAGGCTCACGGGGCAGAGCCAGTGCCTCTCTGTGTGGGGAACACCAGGGCTGGCTTGGTCCCAGAGCAGAGCCAGGGGCCGTGGAAGTGCTCCCTGACACGGTGCACCTGTGCCACAGGCAGCCCTCAGCTTTGCAACAACAACCGCAAAAAGCCAACAAAGCACGGGATAGTGACAGGACAGTGTCTTGGTGAGAGCCAGCAGCAGTGCAATCTCAAAACAAGGACTGAAAGGCAGCTTCGAAACAGGGATTAAATTGCAAGTACCAAATTTCTGAAGTAACTGTTCTAGAACAATTGATAAAAATCTGGATTAATTAAGGAGGAATCAGCACACCTGTGCCTACAAAGGATAATACAAGGTCCTGCCCCTTTTTGCTGCAACTCATTGCAATCATTCCCAGTCAAAATTCCTAGCACTGTGTACAAAGAAAAATGCAAATTAAATATCCAGCTTTTCTCCCTGAGTTCGAAGTAGTTTTATTCTGTTAGAGCCTTTCTTGACCCTGCCAGCTTTTTTCTCCAACTGCTCGTAACAGAAAAGAGTTAAAAGAAAAAATACTCTGTCTAGAGGTCTCACGAGAGCAATGTGAACACAGGCCTGTGCGTGATGCTCTGTTCAGCTAAACAGGTGGGTGCTGAACTGCCACTGCCTGGAGAGGGGCTGAGCCAGGAGCCAGACACGGCCCAGGTTTGCACAGCGCCCTGCTGAGCACAGCAGCTGCTCCAGGACAGCTCCTATACAGCACCAACACCCCACGGGGGACAGGCCTTTCTTGGGCTACTCTGGCAGCAAGAAAAAGCTTTTTTCATTTGCTGCATCATTGTTTATAACATTAGAGTTACCGGTTTCAGTGACTCAGAGGAAAGTTTAAGAGCTGTGTGGGGTTCAAACATCAACACTCCTTAGGAAGCAGCTGGCACCTATTCAGTAAATCCAAGGAGATAAAATATATCCATAATTCCTGAAAATGAAGAGTGGGAGTGCCTTACTTGCTCATGCTCAGCATCTCTGCACAGCAGTCTCTTCTCTCAACTGTCCTCCACTTCATCCTGAAATGAATCTCCTCTCTACTGGGTATCCACTGGCTGTGCCTGAAGAAGCACAGAACCATCCAACTCCTTAAGAAAAAACAGGGCAGCTGCAGCTTAGATAGGCCTCCACATGCCCCTGTGCACTCTGCCAGCTGAGCTGGAGATGTTCCTACCCACAGAAGAAGCAAAGGAGGTAAGCTTTGCCTTTAGTTCAGCTGAACATTAAGATCTACGTGTGCACTCACCTACTTGTGCCTTCCTGCCCCTCCTGATGAAGAGGAGGCATTTTTCCAGCCTTCGTATTTATTCTTGATGCTATTTGATTCTCCAAGCTCTATGATTTATTTCTCCCATCTCACCTGTCACCATCCTGCTTTCAGATGTCCAAATCTGCTGTCTCTGACCCTCTCTGGATGTGGCCACGTTACAGATGACTGCATTTTGCAACTTCTCAAGAACTGCCCAAACCTGAAGAGCCTCAAACTGGAGAACTGTGTGCGGATCACTGACCACACACTGGAGGCAGTGACCCTCCACGGGGCATCACTGCGAACGCTCCATGTGGATTTCTGCCGCAACGTAACACAGGCTGGGCTAGAGAGAGTCAGGGAAAAGTGTCCTTCAGTAGTGCTGAGTGCAGAGAGAAGTGCTAACATGATCCCAGACACTAAGCCAGAAAAAAAGCTGATGCTTGAAAGGGCATCAAGAAAATTGGTTCAGCTTTAAATGCAGCAAAGTAAGCAGTGTGGGTATTTTACTTCGCTCTGAGGTAGCAATGAACTGTGGCTACTTCCCTAGGTTCTGGTCAAGTCCAAACAAATGGTTGTTTTGTAAAGGGTGTACTGGGAAAAGGCATGCATTTCCTCCTGGACAGGCTTAAGGAAAAAAAAACTGTTTGCTCTCTGTTATTCCTTGAAACTGGAAAACCCTGCACTGCTGTCACAAAATGCCAGACCTGCTGAAAACTGCAGTTCTGGTACCCTCCTGTTGCAGATGCACCTCACTCAGAAGAGGGAAGCAGCAGTGTGTTTATTGAGACCAAGTAATTTGATGGAGTTCAATAAATTTTATGGACTTTTAAAGAAAGTTTAACAGTACTTTGACAAGGTGCAGTAAGTTTGATGGCAAGGTTCACCTGACTACACGAAAGAAACACAGAGTGAACTGAGGCAGAATGAGTGACACAGGGACCTGAGAACACAAACATTAAGGAAGAACCTCCCACTGAGTCACGAGGTTCTGACTGGACCCTGCGCTTTTGAGACTCCTTATGTAATGGGCGAGGGCATAAAGGCACAGCAGAGAGAGCCTGAGTCACTGTAGGATTTTCACACATTTCGGGGCAAGAGTGATTAACAAACTTCTGTTAAAGGGTATATCCAGACAGTCCTTCCAGCCACTAAGGGGGATAACCATGCCCTGAAAGATCTTTCTAGCAAAAGCAGAGTATTGACCACCAGCACTTCCTCAGTGATTAACAGGGGTAGCTAATTTACCAGGCTTTTTTATTAAATGAGGAAAGCATGGATTCAAGGCATACAAAACACAGTTTGACCCTCTGCATGATGTACTTACATAATATAAGATACACCAAGTTATTTTTTTAAAGCTGACATTGAAGAAAGTACAGTATGAACAAATGCTAGTTCAGAGAACTAACTCACAAGAAAAGACAGTGACTAACAGCCTGTAGCTTTAAATGCTAAATTAGGAACACACTACAGACCAGCTCTATATAAACACCCATTTCTCACTGCAAAGTACAAAACCAGTAGTTATTTTTATCCCAAAGCACAAGGCTGTCCCTTTCCTGCACACTGCTCTGCTACCTGGAAGTGAAACTTTTTTACATGCTTTTGATGCTATGCCACCACCTACAAAATTTGACACCAAAGAGGACTTTACAGCTCTCAACATAACTGAATATACTTACTTCTCCTTCCCATCCTGGTTAACTGATCCACAGATATCCTTGGTACTCTCTAATTTGGCTGAGCTAAGAAATAAATCACAGCATTACAGCAACTTAGTCAAACAATGCTGCTATTTTAGAGAAATACTCTATCAGTATGAGCATCTGTAAGAAACACTCACCCAGAAAACCAATGAGGAAAATAAATTATTGCATCTTCATTACTTAGAGATATTTAACAGCGTGACACTGTAAAACTGGTATTTCACTAACTCCTTCCTGAAGTTTAAATCGGGTGCTGACACACCACAAAGGAGGAAAACTGGAAGTGCGGCCAAGGCCGAACAGCAACGCTCACCCAGCACTGACAGCTGGGAAAGGACACTGCTGAGCTGAACAAACTTACTGGGATGTGGAAATTGGGAAGCTGACACAGCTCGTACCTTGGATACGCAACACCAGTTCCACACACTGCTGACAAGCCAGAACAAGGTAGGAATTTATACAGGCACAGCAGCAAGCAAAGACCTCCTCGTGCCGCCAGCTCTCCCAGCACTCTGTGGTGAAAGACACGTCTCTGTAGGTGTAACAGGAACAGATTTTCAAGTAGCTACAAGACATGAAAGCACATTTGCATCTGTCTACATATTACTTATGCCTTTTTGCCAGTTTTCTACCAGGACTAGGGGGGAGAGGGTATTTTGTGAGGTTTGTGGTTTGTTTTGTTTTTTAATTTACTTTTAGAGAGCTAAAAAGGGTCTTCAAACACTCTCCACTCGGTTTCTTTGCCTATTTGTATACAAATGCTCTAACTTACTACTTTGTTCTTCCCCCTCCTCGAATGGGGATATTTGTTCATGACGTGCTAAAATCTGAACATAATTTGTGTCGATACATTTTTTCAGCGTCAATAATGAATTTTCTTAGTTCACAATCCAATTTGAAAATTGAGTATAGAAAATAAGTACATTTTACACAGGGTATTATAGAAGGATGGAAACACATCTACGGTTTTCTTTAGTTCCAAGCCATTAAAATTCCATCAAGCACAATCCTTTAATCAACATCCTCTCTCATTTTACTGTAAACTGCCTCCAAAAAGATCTTCATTATCCAGGAAGCCAACTGCACAGTCTATATAAAACTGCCGTTTTTAGACAGAGTTCTGTTACTTTCTGTGCTGATTGAAACAGGCTGACAAATGAGTGCCACTAAGTCAGACACATCCATGAGGTGCAGAAGGCAATAACACAGGACTTAATACTGCAGTTTCCCCATTTATTTACATACTTTATTTTTTTACCTATTAAACCTATAAATTTAGGCCAAGTTGTGAATATACACCCCCACAACACAGTGATGGGATGCCAAAATCTCAGTCCAATTTGAAACCTAATACACCATGAGGCAGGAAACCAAGCCTGCATGATTTCAGAGCCCTGAGATCCTCCTTCCCCCCAACTGCTGATCCCCTTCAAATGTTTCACATTGAAGTGTGGTCTTTGATCGTAGCTAGGTGATGGCCTTTTTCAAGAGCCAACAACTAGTCCTAACTGAGAGAATTTCACCAGATAAAACCCAGATTTGCAAATTTTTACAGCTTATCAAGCCCTCCTTTTGAGCACTGTCAGCAGGACAGCAGCTCAGTCTTGGACAACCAGGAAATTTCCCAATCAATCCTTGCTGACAACGTGCAACAGACACGTGAGAGAAAACAACAGGGATTTCTACCCTGCACTCCAGACTCGGATGGACCAGTCTTGCCCCAGGTGAGAGGACACTAATAAACATTTCCACCAGCCCTCAGTCCCCACAGCATCTTCCCAAGGAGTTCAGGGAGGAGAGGCTGGGGGAAACGGGGGCTGGGCAGCTCTGCCTCACCTGGGGACACTCTCCCCTTCTCCTCTCCCAGGTACATCCTGCTCTGGACACCAAGCAGTGCTTGTAGCTTGACATCAGCGATGTCCTTCATAGAGACAAAGGGCAATTATCTATTGTCCAGCACTTCCTTAAGGCACAGAGCAGAGACTTCTTTGTGCAGTACGCTGCTGTCCTAACCAAACAGGAATATCAATCACAGAGTAAGCCAAACCATGCTGATCGTAACAGTTACAGCTGCAACAAAATGAGACCAAAGGCAGAACAAAAAAGGTGAATAAGATCCGCAGCCTCGACTACTACCCTGTCACTTCCATTTTAATTTTTTTGTACTCTGAGCAGGAATCAACCACATCAACGTGTCTATGAAAAATTATTATTATGTTGCTCAAAATATTTAAAGTTTCCCAAATCAAGGTGGCAGCGTGTTGTTACTGTCAATAACTACTCTGGAGGAGCAAAATGTTTAAACAAAAAGCAAGAAGGACCCAAGCACAGCACGAACTTGTATTGCAGCACGAGGAATGAACGGCAGTACGCCCGACCAGCCAGGGCCTCAGGCCAGGAGAAGGCTGAGCACGGGGGGCTACACAGCACAGTCCGGCCGGATAAACATTTTAAATCTTCAAACACCCTGTCTAAACAATGTAAGACTGTAATTTCCTGAGATAAAATATAGAAGTATGAAGACTGAGTAAACCAACCACAGTTCACAAATGCATACAAGCAACCGAGTCTTGAATTTGCTTTATTTTTCTCTGCGTAAAGAACCCTGCACAGGCAATTCAAATTAAAACAAAATAAATATGTGAATATTCATGTAAAACTGTCCTGGCTAATGAACAATTATACACAATGTACAACTCTTCATGTTCACTGGGAGGGCTTACAAAGGTACTATTCCCAACAAAATGCACCAAAATGTCTCCATGCAAACTTATCAAAAGTGACCAAAAAAGGAGAAAAAACTTACCGATCATACTTTTTTGTTTTGTTTTTCCTTTTTTCTTTTTTACAATCACAAAAAAATAAAAACATCTAATTTTTTGTTACATTTAGAGTAACTAAAATGTGGCCACCATCTATTAACATCTGGTTTTATGCTCCTAAAACATCTATGGTTACTGTAAAATTATGTCAATGATGAATTGGACTTAGGGCACTATTTGTAGTAAAAGGAAGATGATTTTGTTCACAGAATGTTAATAATCTGTGTCTGAGCCCTCTGCATTGTCCACATTCCGGGAGAGCATGTAATTGTCCATGTCTATAGACCTGCAATTATTGATTGCATAGCGCAAACGCTCTGCCATGATTAGTTGACTGGAGTAAGGTGGGAGCCTCAGTTGAAAGAAACAAGTCTGTGAGGTAGGCAAGCTGTCGTAAGGCTGTGGAAATGGATAAAAGGTGGGACACTGGTGAGTCGTGAATGAAGTCAGAAATGCAACACATCCACATTTCATTGCTCCTTCCCTCCCTTGCCTCTATAATTTTCACATTCTACCTCAAATTCCTTTTAAGAAGCAGACTGACCTCCCTTGTTTACGGCATTTGTTCCACCCTTAAGTATGTCCAAAACTCCTGTAGCACCTACTCTGCAAGTAACTCAACCCACTACTGAATTCAGCCTTTTGAAAAGTTGATCACACTGCTGTTTAGCAGCCCACTGCAAGACACCAAACAATGTTCAAATTGCATACCACAGGATGCCTTAGCGTAAGGCAATCTGAGAGACACCTAACCAAAGATGACAGACAAACCACTGTTAGCTGAGATTTTGCCAAGTTTTTGGTTTGTGTTGTTCACAGAGAATGTGCTTTCACTGCACAAAACCCTTAAGTAATTCCAAATGAATGAACCCTGTATGTAAAATAATACCCTGTAAAATCACTGCGGTGGTTTTAAAATATTAAGAGTTCGCTAGTGGTCATATGTTGTCACTTACATGAAATTAAAACTTAAAAACAGAAAGAAAATTACTAAATGAAAACAGATTGAACAGTTACAGGAGACAAAGGTTTGCTTCTTGTCTTGATCTCCAATCACCAATTGCACCAGTTAAATTAAGATGCAATTCATGCAGCCTACACCCTTCTACACAACCAAAATGTCTGAGTTTATTAACTGAGAGCATGTCCCATCCCATACTTTTTCTGTAGATTTACAATTATGGAAATGGTCTCCTAGTGCCAAAGCACAGACTATGCTAGAGAGAAAATAATAATAGCAATAGCAATACTACTACTAATAATAATAATAAAACCAGTGTCCTACCCTATCAACCTTCATTATTTGGAATCGCTGAGAGATATCAGCTGTGTTGGCTGGCAATCGAGATCTTCCCGACACAAACCTCATGAAAAGGACTCTCTCCTCATTTGAAAACTCTTCCAGGGTGTGCCAGAACCACTGCACCAGCTGATGCTGCTCATCAACTTCTCTGTATCGCACAACCTTCTTCAGAACCTCCACTGATATTTCTGGCATTCCACAGACCATCTGCTCCAACTGCTTGGCAGTCAGAAGGGACAGCAAAGGAACAGGAACAATCCAAGACATTCCTTCCCTGACAGCAGCCACCTATTGGCCAAAAACGGGAGACACGTTTGAAGTGCAATTGTCTGAGCTCTGCCACTTCCTGCAGCATCCGAACACAACAGGAACTTCTCAGCTGAGAAATGGCATCGAGAGACAGAATTACCAACATCTGCCAAATACAGCCTCCCACACACACAGCCCCTGCAAGGGCTGTATTGTTTCTCAAAATCCTGGCGAATATTACCCATCTTTTTAATTGTAATTGCACATTAGAGAACATGTTCTGATCCAAAACAGAACTACTTTAAAAAATTACAAGTTGGCAGCACAAATAATGATGGCTAAACCAAGCAACTGTGAATACAAAAAAGACTTTGTTCCAGCTCAGATGTATGGTGAGAATGCTGTACTTGTTCTGCAAGACCTGGGATTTGGTACCTCTGATGAGGAAGCTGTTTCCTAATGCAGGTAATATCGCACAGGCATCTTTACCTTATAATTAGAATACCGCTTTCACAAGGGTCACTATACAAACGACAAAATACCCAGAACTATGCAAATAGGTAATGAGCACTTCCCAAAACATACCATGAGATATTTGCAGGGTTTGTGTTACAACAAAAGAGAAACAGTTTCCAGTTAAACAAATGTTTGTCAATAATATTTACTTCAGCCAGTCCCTGTGTTGTTCACATGTCATATGTTACAGTATCCGGCATGCAAAACCGCATTTTTTTCTCAAGTGGGGCTACTCAAATGGAAGACCAGCTCTGATTTCTAATGCTCTTTTGTCAACTGAGCAATTACTGGGAAAAAACAGGACTGAATTTTAAAAAAGGGCCAAAATAGTTTGTGGGGGAAGACAAAACACGGAGACCCAGAAAGACGCAGAAACTCAAGCTTTTCTTACCACTGAATAAACTGTAATGGAAACAGGCACAAACCACCCCCTGCTGCCACCAACACCGGGGCCGGGTCACAGCGAGGCTCTTACCTGCCGGTCCATTTCATGGAGTCTGTACTCAATTGCCCTCTCCACATACTCTTTCCTGTTTGAAAAGGTAAGTGGGATACTGTTCCCTCCAGGGATTATGGGAACCATTTTACCATCAGCACTTTGGCCAACAAAAGAATCTAAAGGAATCATCTGTTATGCAAAACAGGAAAAGCATAAGTCACTCCAGTGATCCAAGTATGGGATTTTACTATAAGTCACCTAGAACTATATGCAGTAAGATCACAAACTATTCTAAATGCACACAAAGTGCTTGTTATCCCAAGAACGGAGTTAGAAATTATATAAATACTGATGTGAAGGTCAATCTGATAAAGTAACTGCTTTCAGAATAAATCTAAAAGCGCCGTCTTTCTTATCTTACCTCATGGAAATTTTCTTCAGTAATCCCACTGTCTTCAATGTGAAGAATGCTGTTGAGGGTCTGCACATAGAGCAGATCTACCTCCTCCAAATCCTCCAAGATGAGTGGGATACAACAAAGTTGCTTCCAGACCATTGGAGCCAAATGAAGATCTAATGGCTTTTTTGTACGAATAGCTACACCCATGAGAATGCCCAAGAACTTAAACTGCATCAGATGTTCATCTAAACACGCTGAAGGGTTAAAGAGAAACCTGAAAGGACAAAGAAGCAGTGAAGAGAGTATTATTCCTTCCTATGCTACTTCATTAGAAGTAAAAGAGAAGACACTTCTAAGCAAAGCACAGTGACTGTCAACACACTTATCGGCAAGGGCTGTCCAAATAAGATGACTGTTATCTTTAGCTGTTAAAACACTGGAGGCTGAGGGAGGCAGAACTCCTGAGCACAAAGCCTGACATCTTGATGTTACTCTGAATTCTGCCATCAGCAATCCAGCAAGCCCGTGTTAAAACCATGCCCGCCCTCCACAATGAAGTGACATCACAACCTGAAGGAAAAAATACACTAGGGACAATCATGAAGTCTCATCGTTGGGCATAAAACAGTCAATAGAAGATTTTGATTTTCACCCACTACCATCTGCAACAAAAGCAAGTCCTGGACAACTTACCTATCCCTATTGTAGCCTACTTCAGCTGTAGCATTTGGGGAAGGAATAAGCAGGTCTACTATTCCAGTTTCCAGTTCCTTAAATATCAACAACAAAAAAGCCTTCTTAGAAAGAGGGAAAGCAAACCTCTGACAGAACTATTAAGACATTCTAGCATTACAAGACAGAATATTTTACTACAGTGATGATCACTCCTTACAAATTAATATGAAACACTGACAGAAAGTAAACATGGTAGGATGATTTTAAGTAGTAAAGACATGTTTATTTCAAGACCTGCCTTTACCTCCGACTACAGTGGTTTTTTTCCCTGCGACTGCACTGTGATACACTCCTGTTACATGTTTCCAAAACATTCACCGACGTACCTGACACATTTCTGTAATGGTGTCGTCAAACACTCCACCTGCATCATCAGCTCCTTCTCCAACCAGTTTCACTTTCCAGGCACGGGAGGGCAAGCGAAGGTCTGATGCATTCAGCTTTACCACCTGCCTTGCTATCTGAACGAAGATGGGCTTGCACTTCCGACCCCTTTGGGGAAAGAGACGCAGCCATAAATGTAACTCACAATCGTGTGAGGGCTACCGAGCCACGCGATTAACAAAGCTGTACAGAGAGAGCTCAAAATGCCAAAACGGAAGGCAACGTGTGAGTATCAGAGTTCACGTGAGAGGCAATCCAAGGCCTGTGGAAGCAGCACTGACCTGGTGGAGATCCTTTTCACAGTGATCTGGGGCCCGTAGTTCTTGCCCTGCACCATGGTTTTGCCGATGGAGCGCACCATGGGCAGGGTGTACACCCGGGGTGCCAGCAAGGGCCTCAGCTGGCCCTGCACTATTCCCCACGTTCCAGCATTGTAATGAGATGTACTGTTCTGCAATAAAGCAAGAATGAGAACAAACCTATCAATAAAGGATGTAACTCCATTCCTTACAGAATAAAACCCTCCATAGCAATGACGGGCACTTCAACGTTTCAGGAAACAGGTCAGCACTTTCTGGTTTTAGTTTTGAGGCCAGTAAGCTTTTGGAAAACAGAACACTGAAGTGGCTGTGATGGCATAAGTGAAAATGTAAAGCAATACCTTCACAAAGTTCGCCTTATTCCAGAATTACTTATTTTTAAATTTTTTTTACCAAAAAAAATTACAGAGCCAATTACTAAGGTCCATCTAGATCTGGTCAGAAACTCTCCAGCAGAACAACACAGCCACGCCAGTTTTTTCAAATGGGATTTTACCTGGTTGTTGGGACTGAGGTTAAGTAAACGCCATGAAGAGTACATGAGGTCAGAAAAATGGTACAGCAGTCTCAGCCTTGCTCTCACTGTGTGAATGCTCACTTCTTTCAGTGCCCCATACTGGGGTGGAATGGCATCAGGTAAACCAAGCTGCAAAGGCACCGAAACACCTGCCACAGAAAGAGAAACGAAGCACTGTTTGAGAAAGAGGAGCTGTACTGCTCTGGCTGGGATGAAGCTGATTTTCCTCGCAGTAGCTTCCACGGTGCTCAGCTGCCTGCTGGGGTTAAACCACGACAGAAGCCAAACGGAGTAAGGTAATTTGGATATCGAACAAAAACGAGGTACGGATGCAAAACAAAACCAATTTTGTCCCAAATATTCCGGAATTCTTGTCACACTCACACCCCGGGAGACACCAAGACTAAAGAACAGGCCAGACAGAAGCTCAGCTGCTCACCTGGAGCTCGAGGGGGCACGGGCGGAGCCGTCCAGGCAGCGCTGTGGCAGCGGCCGGCCGAGATCTGCTGCACGTTCTTCCCCTGCAGCACCGTCACCAGCGTGGGCTCCCGCACGTGGTTCGTGTGGCCCAGCCCCAGCTGACAAAAGGCAACAATCAACAACTGATGGTATTTCTACAACTCCCCAAGCAAAAATTCAGAGCAGATGATAAAAAAATCCTTTGTTTATAGCACACATTGTGATAAATATCTACCATATGTATATTTTCACCTTTTATTTTTGACAAAATACTCTACCTGCACCCAACAAAAGTAATGGATCCAGGTGTCAAAGACACCTGAAAACAGCTGGAGACTTCCTGAAAAATCTTTCCCAGACTGAGGATCTGAACCATGCTGCTAAGTCCTGTATTGCAGTCTCTCATACACAGACAATAAAGCTCCTACATCTCTCCTCTGTGCCACTTAAACACCATTTTTTTTCCAGAATGTAAACCCTGGCTTATAAAAACACAATTTGTGTAAAGAGAACGTTTACTGAAGCTGTTGTGTCTTTTCACTCAGTTTCATATCATATCCTGATTTCATATTCTGTGAGTTAAAAATTTCATGTTACAGAAGTCTATTCTTTTCCCCACTTCATATAAAACCAGTATTTCAAACCACAAAGAAAATCATATAAACAGCTTTCAGAATGAATTTCTCTACATTTTTTCTCTTCCAAAAATACAAAGTACCATATTAAAAAAAACCCCAAACAAATATAAGTATTTTTAAAAAAACACCTCAAAGAAGTCCCTCAAAAATTATTCCAAAAATCTTGCTCAACCATCCTTCTCAAAAACTCAGTCCTAGAACACCAGAGGATGAAGTTTGCACAAACTTCCTGAAACACCAGTAGATAATGCATCAAGAGGCTCTTTCTTAAATTTGTAGCCTGCAGCTGAAAAATTTCAGTTATATATGGGGTGAAGGAGGAGAATTTCTCACTTACTAAATTTTTTTCTTACTTCAAAAAAATCACTCCTTTAAAAAGGTTCATTTATATTTTCATTATGAAAAGCACCTAGAGTTCAAAAATCTGATTGACACCAACCATAAATTTTATTACGTTGTGAAAAATTGATGACACCTTAAGAATTAGGAGAAAAATCTGCAATTTTTTTTAAAAAGCTTGGATTAGAGTGATTTCGGTAGCATGTTCCGAGAGCTTTCCCAAACTGCTGCCATGGAAGAGCCCAGAGAGTAAACAAGAAAGTCGTGGCAATTGCCTAGAACGCGATCCCGCTGCGGGGGAAGGGGAAGAACAGAACCAAAGCTCTCCTCCGCACCGAAGGGAAGCCACGCCCAGCACAGCCGCGGAGGACGGCCGGAGGCTCCCGGGGTCAGGAGCAGGGAACAGGACGTACCTGGCCTTCGGAGTTGCTGCCCCAGGCGTACACGTCCCCCGTGGAGGACAGGGCCAGCGTGTGCTCGGCGCCCACGGCGATGTCCTCGATGAAGACCCCGGCCAGCAGCGGCACCTGCTGCGGCCGGTTGTGGTTGCGGGCTCGGCCCTCGGGCAGCCCGATCAGGCGATCTGCAAGGGCAAGCACCAGGCTCCAGGGGCGAGCAGCACCCGGGGGGATTTCACTGACAGGCACGAGCAGGGGAGGGACAGAAAGCAATTCTGTACAGTCCTGGGGCTGGGACACGAGGGGAACCCTCCAGGGACAAGGAGCGTGGGTGTTCCCTGCAAACCAGGGCTGCCTGCAGGGCTCGTTTACACCGCTAAAGCGGCCGTGCCCGCGGTCAGTCTGAAACGAGACCGAACTCTACCAACCCAAGGCCTCTAGATCGAAATGTAAGGGTTTAGAACAAACATGAATTAACTGACTTCAGAAGTTTCCACGTTTCATTCAGTGCACATGGAAATCTTCCTGCCCAGATTGTTTAACGTGTGTATGTGCTTAATTAGACAACGTAAACTCTGAAGTAACCCAATGTTTTTGGATGTGCGAAATTCAATGAAGTTTTAGGAAAATGCTCTTCAAAAGGTAGATTAGTAAAATGAAAGGTTGTTCTGAGATCAAACTAGACAGAGCTACAAACCTGGATTTTTAGGTGTATGTTAAAACTGCATTATTCAAGTTTCAAAATTTAGATTAGGGCAGCGTGTTTCTAAAAAGTAGCATTAGGTCAGTCTTAGAAAAATGTCTTAATATTCTTCCTTTTCACCCGCAATAGACACAAGCCTATACATGGAAACGTCCAAAGAGCAGTTTGTCTTACCTTGGCCAAAAGTATATACGTGACCATCTTTTGTCAGTGCAACAGAGAACTGAGTTCCACAGGCAACTTTTTTTATTCCAATTCCACAAAGAATATCCACTTTCTGTGGAGTAAAGTGAAAGGAAAACCAGCTATAGTATTAGAAGGAAATAAACAGAAAGCAAACACAAATTTAATCTGTAACTCCTGCTTCCAAAAAAGAAATTTTTTTATTCCCAGTGTGCAGCACACGCATTGTAGGATTATTTTAATTAACACTTGGAAATTAATACAGGAAACAGAAACACTTTTCTTTTTCTCCAATGGAATTGACACCTTATTCTACGTACAATGATTCAATTTTTTTTTTCTGGGAGTGAGGGGGAGTGGCATGGGAAGAAGTAGATGGGTGTGTAAACAACCTTCTCCCCAGTTTCCAAAAGAAGAAATCTCTCTTCTCTAAGATAAGCCTCAGATTTTCACTATTTGTACTGCTGCTGGGACACAGTCACTATGATGTACATGAAATTCTTGAGAGCACCAGGCTCAGCATAATGTGTCCTCAGAATGATTTGTGCCAGACTGTGTAACAGCAGCATGGAGTTAATGTCTGGAGATCACACTCAACACTGTGCAACACCTTTAAACAGCACTGAAAGTTTATGCAAAGAACCATTTCCCCAGGAAGCCTACCTGTGGTGAGGACTTTGCAGTGGAATTTCCCAAACCAAGTTTACCGTAATCTCCATCTCCAAAAGCCCAAACCATGGAGCCATCTGTTGACACAGCCACGGTGTGATTGAGGCCACAGGCCACCTGGGTGAGAGGAACAATGTTATTCCCACTGCTCCTGCTGACTTACTGACTCAAACACACCAACTACCTTTAAGAAGAAAAACTCTGGTTTAAAAATGAACTATCCCTGTGAAACCACTAAAACTTCCATTGCTTATTAGAGTGTCTTAAAGACACTTAGGACTGAAAAAATACAGTCGTATTTTTTCAACACTTGCTTTCTCTCAGCTCACAGAACCAAAGGACAGTATTATGGCACACACGTTCCCTGCTTAAAAATACAGACAATCTCATGAATTCATGCTTAAAATGCCTAAACCTTGAAACGCTGAAGTGTTGAAAACATGGGCAGTTTTGCACAAAGAGGATCAAAAGTAATAACTGAAAATAAAGTAATTATTTAAAAAGTCACGCATAGTCAAATTCTGCCATCATAATCAAAATAAAAGCCAAGGTTAAAAAACACAACTGAACATTTAAACATGTTAAAAACATGAGCTTTAAACTAAGATACATTGCTGATTTTAGATAAACCGTGCCTGGCCAATCTGGTAACCTTCCAGCGCCGTCACTCGTTCTGGAAGTTTCTTATTGGAAGTATTTCCAAGCCCCAATCGACCATAATCACCATTTCCAAATGTAAAAAGTTTGCCATCTGCTGTCACCACAGCTGAGTGTTTGAAGCCACATGACATCTAGAAGTAAAATAAGCATTATTGTTACAAGCATTTTAGATCTGCGTGGAAGTTTATATTGACTATTACATGTACGTATGTAATACCTTTCTTGTCCGTAAACTACATTCCTTTTTAAAGAGCTAAAATACAGACATTTTAGTACTAATGACTTTTCCAGCAACTCGTCTCTTAATTTTTTTCAGTGGCAATGTTATGGAGGGGGACTGGAGGATATTTGCATGAAGAATTTGCTGTGTGATTATCTGGTTTTTTTATAAAGAAACCTCCAGTCAAAAGCAAATATGGTTTTGTGCATTGTTAGTACCTAGGAGGAGGTCTTGGTGACCAGTTTTGTAGGTCGAAGTCACCTGACAAGGACAAAGGGAAGCTTATAAATCATGTCTGCATTTTGGTCATCTTTAAATCACCCCTTTCTTCCATGCTCTGTTTTTAGTCCTCTCCAGTACCAACTGTCAACTAACTAATATCTGTGGTATTGACCTCCTTTAACTGGAAATGACCACCTTGGTTCAAAGAGCCCAGACAAGTAAGAAGTTGCCTATTTCGTGCAGCACTGGGTTCCCAGGCCTGCAGCTTGAAGGAGACAGAAATATTTCACTACCTGCACGACTTCTTCTCCCTGCAGAGCCTCGATCTGCCGGGGCCTGCGCTGCCGGTCGCTGTTGCCATGGCCCAGCTTGCCATAGTCCCCATCTCCCCAGCTGAACACTTCCCCGCTCTCTGTCAAAGCCATGGAGTGTCCATCGGACCCACAGGAGGTCACCAGCTGTGTCACAACAAAGCCTGTCAAAGACAAGGGACAAAGCAAAGCTCAGCACGGCTTGTAACAGACTCTTACACACACCTACCCAAGTGTGCCTTGTGGCAGCCAGTTGAGTCTGGGGAAAGGAACAAACTGCAATAAGGCTTCTTTTTAGAGCAATTAATTTACTTTTATTTTGAACAAAACATTTGTTTTCTCATGGAGAACTTAGGCTTCTGTCCTGCCATTAGTTTGGAAATTAAATGTTCTTAATTTGAGCAGACAGTTTTCCCTGAAGCCTTCTTCAAATTAAGGAATTTTAATATACTGCTATTTAAATCTTAAGAAAATATGAAGATCTTGTTTATTTGTTCACATTTTTGATTAAAAACTACAATACTTTAATGAGTAAATCTGCAAGAAGAGCATCAGCACAAATAATTATACTAACTGCCAAAATGCTTATTTGTGCTCCATCACTGGATTCCTTCCAAACCCAAGTTTTACCTTGCAGTGCTGAAATGACAGTTAAGACATGAAGATCATCAGAATTTCCTTGTCCCAGTCGCCCATAGCTCCCTTCACCACAAGCCAAAACTGTGCCATTGGCTTGGATGACAAAAGTACAATTCTGACCACAAACCACCTAGGTTAGAAAGACATGAAGGAATGTTAATAAATTATATGCTAAATGCAGCAGTGCTGTAATACCTGCATTACAGTGCACCATTTCCTCTTAATTTGTTCTCTTTGTAATTATATCAAGAGAATATTCTATCAAGTCAATGTTGCTTCAGAAAGCCAAACTGCCACATGTATTATGTGAAAACTGTGCAGGTATTTTCAAATCATGCTCATATAAAATAATTCTGTGTTGTCAGATTTCAGTAGCTTCTTGGTTTGAATTTGTCAAATAATTTAAGATTTCCTTTCATGTGAAACCCATGTTTTGGCATACTTACAGTAAATTCAAACAACAAGTTGGAAAGACATTTAGGGAGGGATTTTGACAAGCTGTACAATAATAGATGGGAAATGCTGAAATCATGACTAGCTCTCAGTGATCACCTGCTGGGCCTGGGAGAAGGAAGGTGCTGCCACTGGGATCATGACGTTCCTGCCAGCCTCTGCCAGCTGCCCGTGCCGTCCCGCTCCCCACAGGTACACGTCACATTTGCCTCCCAAGTGCCAGTCCTAGGGAAGAGCATGCAAGGAGGCTTCAGAACAAGAGTACTTTCAACAGCTTGCCATGTTTCGAAAGAATAAAAAGCCCTCCAAAACACCCCAAACCCTCCAAACCATCAATTTTACTGACCTCTGGCCTTGATGTTGCCCAAGACATGATCTGTTCATCCATGCCATTGATCCACTTACTGTTATCCTACACAGCAAAAGCCACAGTTACCACATTCAGCTCAAGGGATGCACATTATTTTTCTGTTCTAGAATACATATTTTCCTTTCTAAGAACAATATTTAAATTATTCTTAACAATTTAGCAATAAGAACAAATGTGTGCAGACTAGCAATGGCACTGTTATCCACTACTTGCAATCCAAATCAAAGAAAGAAAAATGAAATTCATGGTGAAGTAATCTTCTTCTACTTACTGATGCATATGGCTTTTTGAAGTTCCAATTGCAAACACTGGCTTAAAATGTTACAAGCTTGCTTATAAAAAATTCTTAATCAAAAATTTCTGTTTTGGTTTACAAAACGAGTCACAAAGCAAATTGACACTAGAGAAATAATTTGGTGTGGGAATGTGACAAAACGTTACTCTTAAAATAGCACTACAAAGCTCTACATTTCTTGCTATCACATATGAAAATTAGTCACAGTTTTGGGTTGTTTTGTATCTTAATGTGCAACTGACTTGCACTCATTACACACACACAGAGCAATCTTAACAGTATATTCTAACCAGTTAATTAAAAAAAAAAATAAACTTACACTTATTGCTGGAGCTTACGTTACTAAATATAAATCTTTACAGTTCAGAGATGTTCACTGCATCATACCACGTGCTCAGTAACAACACACCTGGCTGCTGAGACAATACATCAACTCTTACCATCAGGAGAGTAAGCTCATCCTCAGGAACAGGCTCCAGGTCCGGGACAGTGAAGGACTCTGGGAACTGAGCTCCCTTGGCCAGGGCTTCGGCAGCTTTTATGGTAGTGGAGAAGCACTCGAGCCAGGCCCATTCCGTGGGGTTCCAGGCAGAGGGGTCAGGGAGGCAGCTCTGGTGGTGAGGGGGCACGGGGGGGTTGCAGAGCAGCTGGTCCAGGTGCAGCCCCACGGCCAGGGATGCCAAGCACTGCATGTAGGGGCTGTGAACCAGCTGGTCCCCACACACCACGTGGGGCTGCAGGGCAGCAGGGAGAGAAAGGGAACCCAGAGTTAGAAACACACATCGATCACTGTAAAACACAAGTCCTTCAAAGCTAGTCCTGTAGAACAATCCCTTCCTCCATGCTTAGTCGAAGTTTTTCTAATACTTTAAATATTTTCCAATTAGGAGACTACTAGCTTTGAGAATAGTGAAAGATATTTGCAAGCAGAATGTAGGAAAGTCTTCTGGGCTGTCTGGTGGAAGACTGACCCCAGCTGAGATCTGAACAGTGCCCTCATGCCAGATGTGAATGCTGAACATTTGCATTACTCCCACCTTCTCATAGGCGTACTGCTCCTGCAGCATCACGGGCAGGCGCTCCAGGAACGCTCGCATGCACGGAGCCATGTTCAGGCCCAGCACTCCCTGCTGCTTCAGCGCCGTCCTGCACGTCGCCAGCACGTGGTTGGAAGAGATCCACTCGGAGGTGCAGTTCACCACCAACACGTCCTGTTTGACAGCAGTCACATGACCCATCAGAAATTAACGCTTCCCAAAGCAGGATCATTCGGCTCCCTTGATTTATCACCAACCATCTTGGTTTCCACAGGGGCCACAAAACACACAGGTTCAAACATTTGTGTCTCACCTTCGATCTGTTAGAGCAGGCAGCTACTCCAACCTCAGGGATCCACACTGCAGTCTGGATAGCTCCAGACCCTATCACAACACTCTGCAATACTGAACCGTCCTAGGGAGAGAGGGAGAGTCAGGTGCAGACACAGCTACAGTTCTGTTCAAGTGCATACACATTCCTAAGGGATGATACTCTCACAAGCTTTCAATAACTATTTAAAAACTGAACTGCTTAACCTAAAAGTAGAAAACCCTCATTTTTATCATATTACGGAGATAATATAACTAAGGATTTAGAAGTGTTTAATAATCCACATTATCAGACTCTTTTTGAAGAGTCTTCAATGTAAGAGAATATTGTTCTTAACTATAAAGAAAGTGGCTGGTTCTGCAAAGCCTAACTAACATGACCAAACCTACAGAATCAATCAATACTGAACCATAACTACAAAGTACTTCAATATTAAGTACAATTTCAATTTATGTTTTATTATTTACAATGCTATAGCATTATTTTACACCACGCTTTCCCTCATGTATCTAACACATGGTGGGGTGGAAGCTGGTCTGACACCTTGACCATTTCAGATACTCTTACTAAGAATGAGAATTGAGCCACACCAAAGACGATCTTACCCGTAAAGACCAGATATTCATGAGGCCACCAAGTCCCCCAGACACCAAGGCCAGCCCATCAGGACTGAACGCAACAGTGCGGACAGGAGTGATGTGTCCTCTCAGCTGGAACACACACTTCACTTCCACTGCTTTCCTGTAGCCATCCTGCAAACAATTGCACACTCATGGAACACTGGCCTGCTTCCAGGAAACGGAGCAGCACGACAGCGTCTGTATTCTGCAATAAATACTGATCATCCACAGATGGGGAAGTTCCACTAAATAACTGAAAAACCACCAGTACTATAACAATATTTTATAGATATCTTAATCACAATATCAGCTTTCCTCCCCTTACAAAATGCCATCAACATCAAAGTCTACATTACAAATTATGCAGGAGAAATTAATCTTGACTCTTTATCTACAAAAAAATTTGAACTCTTACTAAATTTTAGGATAAATTGATCAACTTTTAAAGGAAAGAAAACAGATCAAAATATAATCTTTAGCCTTAATCTTAAATAAATTTTTCAATTTCCTCTTCTAAAAATGCCTACATACACACAACTGCAATGTAAACTTTTTTTAGCAAATTTCTTCTCTCAAGAAATGCTGAGATCCAAGTAACTCGCTCACATTCTTCTCCTTTCTCAACTTCACAATGAGCAAAGAGAATTTCTTACACACCAAGTTTCCTCCTTTTACCTTGGCACTTGTTTCTTGCTCCCACCATCCTTCTGAGCAAGCTGAGCTGGACTGCAATGTGACTACTGCGTCCTGGGGAACAGTCCAGACACACACCAAACCATTGTGGCATCCCCTAAAGCAAGTCAGGAGAAATTAGAAAAACAAAATAAAGATATTAACTAACAAAATATCCGTGGTCTGGTATTAACTTATAATTCCAGTAGTCTTCACCACCTTCCTATAAAACTACATTGCATGAGTTGATCTAAAGTAGAAAGGCCTGTTCCCAATGGGTAAATGCATTTCTTCCTATTCCCCGCACCCTGTAGCTTTCCCATTCCTACTAACAACATATTCTCAGAAAAAATACTTGGATGAAGCAAAAAAATTCCAAGCAGGACCAGCACCCACAGGTCATGGAGAAAACTGCTGGTAACACAACCAGGGTCACTCTTTTTATTTGAATTGTGGAACTTCACAATGGCAATCTCATGGCAACTGACTTACTAAAGGAATGTTACGTAAAAAACCCCAAACCTTTTCTTTGCTCTGGACACTACAGACTGATAAAAAAGACCTGCAAAAGAACTACGGAAACAACAGAAACAAAATGACATACGTAGCTAACAAAAGCTGGGCCTTGGGTCCTTTCCCCGGCAGAGCACACCAGGCAATGCCGTTCACCAGGGCTGGGTGGGACAGCGAGTGCAGGCGCCTCCAGCATCCTCCCAGGCAGCCCCAGAGCTTCACTGTTTCCTCCTTGGCACAGCTCAGGAGAATCTTACCCGTTGGATCCCACTTCATACTAACAACCATATCCTATTGGATTGAAAAAACCAAAAAGCTGGTATGAAGTAACACAGTAAGCAGGAGGAAATTTAACTCTCAAACCTAATGTAACTTTTAATTACTAATAACTAAAGTATTTTATTCACAAATAAATCATTACAGAGATTGTGAATTGGAACTATAAAATCATAGCGATACATTTCAGAACTACCAAACTAAAAGTTCTTTAAAAAGTTTTCTGAAAGAAACTAAATGGAAAGCATGGAAAAAGATGTTTTCTTTTCACTGCAAACCTTTCTTGATTATTTTTCCCCAGATGTAGCTGTGAGTCTGAGCTATGAAAGGAGGAGAGCCCACAGTAAGAAGGCAAATACAGATTTATTGCTACAGTGTGCTCCCCTTAGGGACTGCCCTGCTTCACACACCCAGAGCAGCTCTTGGAAGCACTCAAGATGCTCTTCCTACACCTACATTTGAGGAATTCTGCTCTTAGCCTAACAAATAATTAATGGACTGTTAATGACTCATTAGCACATACCGGCCAAGAAAAGGTTCTAAACCTTTGCAACGGCATATTTAGAAAAACACCTTTTGCTTTGCACCAGAAGCTAAACAAAAACACGTGACATGATCAAAATTAAAATTTACGAGCATTTTTACCAAGTAAAATAATTAGTCTTTTAAATCCAGTCAATGCACAGCTTGTGCTTAATTCACTTCTGTCACTGTATGTACATACACTTCACAGTCTCCGATAGCAAACAAGGTATCGAGTTTATCTTTCCTTTTTTTTACATTTGGTAGACTGTTCCTTTGGAGAACATTATGTTAACATGTGTGTCAGAAACGGGTGTGAGTTTTTAAAATAATCTGCACTTGTCTTTATAAACAGCTTTCAAATACAGAGAACAGCTTGAACAGATTTTACCTACAAAAATTCTACGTCAGTTTAAGAAAGACCAGCTCTACCTTGTGTGCATCGAGCAGAACGACTCCTCCTTTCTCAGCTGGTTCCTTTGTTCCTATGAGCACTTTTCCATCCGAATAGCCAACAGCAAATGGTCTGTCTTCACTGAACCAGGCCAGGCACGTGACAGACACTGTGAACAGACAACACAAACGTTCATTAAACTCAACTGAACCTCACTTCTGCCAAAGAGGCTTTTGCAGTGCAGTTGTCTAAACTATGAAGTGCACAACAATGTCCATCACCACCAAGGTCACTTAACATACCTTTGGTCTGTAAATTTTCTTGAATTTATATGGTAAAGATAAAACTGAGTGTCACTGTAATGACAGCCGTCGAGATTATTTTGTACTAGTTTTCTCATTCTTCTTTTTTTATGAAAATAATTGAATTTATATTCCTGGCATAGTGAAAGCAACTATACCAGGGCAAAGAAAAAAGGCAGACTGAATCCTACATGTATATAAGAAATAGGCTTCTAAAAAAAATGCTCCGAAAACAACTTGCCTTCCTTAGCAAGTAGATATTGCTTCACTTGATTCTGCCAAAAAAAAGCCCTGTAGGCTTCCTGAAGAAGCAATATGCAAAACCATACAATACCACCAAAGATGTGCTACTTGATGTCCTCTGGGACAGGAACTATAAAGGAAAAATGGCAATCATCCAGAAATTCAAATGACAGTGTACATGCTATCTGCAGACAGAGCAGACACGGCAGCATTGATTCCCACAATGGCAAGGAATGGCAGGACTTTACCAGGTTACTACAAACTGTTTGCCTCTGCTGTGGGGCAGTCAGGGTGCACAGAGAGATCTCACAGACTCTTCTCCTCCCACGAACCAGAAATCATATCCCACGAACAATAACCAAAAATGATTATATACTTCCTTAAAAAAAAGTGGGAGTGTGGTCACAGTTTTAATTTCAAATACTGATGCAGTCTCTTACCATCCTTTCTGTAGCAGTGTTCCAGTTCCAGCCGGTGCATGGCCGAAATATCCACAACTTCAATAAGAGCCAGGGATCCATCCATGCGCCCAATTAACAAGAATTCTGGGCCATCTCCTGTCCATGCTGCAGCTGGCCCTTCTTCTGGCCAGGCTAGAGCAGATACCCAGTGAGGCTGAAGATCTAATAAGCCTTTTCCTCCTAGGAGATCAAAAAGTCTGTTAAAACTACTTTATCTTCATACAGAAAAGAAAACAGTATTACTTTCCATGGGGAAAAAAAAAATCAAGAGATCTTATTTAGAGCTAGGACATACTACAAATTCACCTAAGTTACGAGAATACAAAGCAATGCTTCACTGATCTATGCAGACACAAAATCCAGGTAACAAATCTCAATTACCACTCCAGTTAGATAGTTTTGTTAAGGAAGGAAGCTGGGTTCTTCAGTACCCAGTAAATTTATACTTTTCCTGGGGACTGTCTATTACCACAGGCAGGGTAACTGGTGACTTTCGTAAGTGCAAAGCAACAGAATGAAGCTTCCAATATTACAAATTACAGAAACTGAAAGTCTTCCTCTCAAAGATGTATACCACACATCCACTTGGGGTTAGTGCCTTTCTCTAACTAAACAGGTTCACGAGACACTGTGGGAGATGGCAGGCGCTTAAACTGGACAGTTAAACACTGGGGTGAACAAACATACAGTGACTTGGCAGCTGCCCTAGGAATATGCTGGTCCAGGAAGTGCCCACAGGCAGCTCAGGACGTACCATTGACTTGCCAGATGTTCACCATTTTTTCTGTAGCTCCAGCCAGGTACTTGCCACTGATGCTCCAACAGACAAGAGATAAACTAAGGTCACTGGGTGACCCCAGACCTTCTTCAGAGTCACCTTCTCTGTAACAGAATAAAAGAATGACATTAACAGGGCATTTCCTTTAAGCAGACAGGAAAACCTAGAACTCGTAAAATATCCGAGCTGGAACCTGGAGTCCTGCCATTGCAGCAGATTTACACAGTACGTTTTTCTGCTCACAGTACTACATTCCCTCTAAAACCACTTCCAGTTACAGAATGAGATACTACTTATTTCCAAGAAATTTCAAGTTAAGTTTCAAACAGAAACTCTTTACCTTCACCTACTTATTTCTCAAATTTAACATCTTCAGCAAAGGCTAAATTTTCTGGGAAGTCATGAAATGAAACAATAGCTTGGACAAGAAATAAAAGAAGCATCTTGCTATCAATTCTACTTTAAACTCTTCCTCCTGTTACAATGTTGTTTCACTGTTCTAAAATTCCATTTAAAGTCTGCTTTGCCTAACTGTAACAGAGCCACGGATACCTTTAATTGCTCTTAAGATCATACACAACAGCCACATTTTTACTGCTTTTAGTACCAGAACAATGAAGGCTATAATATTGTTATATCATTCTGGTTATTCCTTTTAAGGCCACTTCTAACAGCAGCAAGCAAACAAGAACTAAGCCAACCGCTAAGAAATTGTCACAAAACAACCTTGTAGTTCACTATTGCTTCTTCATTCTTCCAAGTTCAACTCACTTATGCTACACAGAAGAATCAGATTTTAATCTTTCCTTTTGCTTTCTTCTTTTTTGGACACACCCAAACGACAAAAAAGCACTTCCAAGACATTCATGTAGAATTACGTTCAGTTCCTGTGTCTCGGAAGTCAAAATTCTTTTTTCACACTTGACTCAAATGACCACACTTGCAGTGATGACGTTATATTCTGGAGCTGTCCACTGGAACCCACTGAAGGGATATTCACTTGTCTGCCATATGACAGTCCCATACCGTTTCTCTTTTACCCATGTCTCCTTGCATCCATTAATTAAGGAAGTTTTTAAACAGCATTGACATGATCTCTTTACAGAGACTCTTAACAGGTGGATATTTAAGTTCTGTTTTCAGTCTTAAGCTATTTAATTTATTTTGCATGCCATAAACACAGCAACAGAAAACAAATGAGAGATTTTAAGTGCAGGAGATAACGAGCACAGCCAACCGTGCAGTATCTTGCACAATTACAGCTTAAATTAAGTATGTGGCTGTTGTAAAGAATCAACTTACAGCTTGTTGAGCACACAGGTCTGTTGCAATGAATATTGCTTCTTTGTCACATTCCACACTCTGATGGTGCCATCATTTCCACTCGTTGCCAAAAGCCCCTTTTTATTGCACCAAACACATGTCATGACCTACAAATACCAAAACAATCATGGCAAAACTGGAATTTAAAACTCAGGTATGTCTGCTCACTAATATTAAGCAAACACTAACCAATGAGAGAGTTATTGAAATACACTGTAACAACCAAACTACATTTATTTTTCTACTTTTACAGCATTATTTACTGCAATTAAGCAGGCTTGATAAGGATGCCACACTTCACAGAGCCCTATGCTCCACAGGCCGCTATTCCACAGAATACTGCACAGATATGTTAATTACTATAACAGAAAAACTAATGCAAATTAAGATCTAAGGAAACATTCAGAGTGATTCTGCTGACTTTATACACCATGAGAATATTTTCATGACCCCTTTAATTGAAGCCTCAAAGAAGCTAAACATTTTTGTGCATCAGAAGTGCAATAACTTACATCAAGCAATAACTTCATCTCCAAAAATTTACCTCCTGTGGGAGATCACTTCAGTCAGTGTACTTTTAAACCAGTACTACTGCCCTTTTCTGTGCTCCGGCAGAGCGAGCACGGCAGCGCAGTGCCGGGGGGGCCGCGCTTACCCTGTTCTGGTGAGCCTCGAGCTTGATGAAGGAGCACTTGCGCAGGTCTCCGCCCATGTCGGCGAGCGTCTGCGGCGCGCTCTGGTTGTCGCGGTCGTGCGCGGCCAGCGTGCGCACGAGCTGCTGCGCCGCCCACTGCCGGTGCTGCGACGACAGGCGCGACGACAGGCAGCACGCGGCCAGCGCGTTCGCCAGCTCCAGAGGGCCTACAGCAGAGGGATCATAGGAAGGATGGGCATACAAATGGGCAATTAAACCTGCTCAGACAAAACAGCGAGATGATGCCCGGATGAGTACACACGTGAACACAGCAACAGCCAGCATTTCCACAAAGACATTAACGAGCATCTTAGCAGAACATTCCAATCATGTGAACTATAGTAAAAACACTCTTCTGATGCTAAGAGCAAAATAACCCCTGTTCAATTTTCACAAAAAGAACCTTAAGAATAGAATTCTAAATGGCCTTATTCCCACCATGTGAAAATGGTTGGTCAAAGAGCAAGTGCCTTCTGAACAGGAAAAGCCTCCTCTGACAGAGACCTGCCACTGCCCTGTCCTGTCCTTCCCCCTCTACCCCAGCAGCGGCCCGGAGGGAGGCACAGCTGTTCCTTTGCGGCTCCCTGACCTCTAGCAGCAATCAGCTGTTACCCTCCTCAATTTCATCAGGAGGCACAACCAGGCTCAATGTCTCAGCTCTGCGGCTGTGAATACACACGCGTTCAGACTATATTTTGAAGTGGTGAAAGATGCAATTACGGAATAAGACCATATTTCTAAGTAAAACATGTGCCATAAACTGTAACATTCCTTTGATCAAAGGAAGTTTTGTACACTTTTAAGAGTGTATCTATTTATACATTATTCTAGCAAGTCTCTCCCTTACGTATAAATGAGGAACTGAAGATCTAATGATTAATATTTAAAAACAAAGCTGTATCATACCTTTCTTTTCAATTTCAGCTTTATCATAGTTTGGCCTCAGTTTGGCCCCTTTGTCTGCCAACAATGCTACAAGTGCTTGAGTAACCACAAAATTTGGAGATGTGACAAGTTTGTTTTCTTCTGCGATTCCTCTTAAAAAACTTGGCAAAAATTTTCTCTGAATCGGATCATCAACTGTTGTCAAGTTCACACCAGTTGCTGCAGAAATCAAATTCTGGAAAGAAATAACTGATGATAAATAATCAGACAAACAGAACTATCAAATTCAGAAACATTTTCAGTTGCATAAATTGTGCACAGTTCTACAGATTTTCCTTTTTGTCCTGTGCTCTACATAGAATTGACTCAATTAAAAAACCAAAACCTTAACAGAAAAACCCAATGAACAGAAAGAGCACATCCATTTTCCCCACTTGAAAAGAGTACTCAGCAAAGACACATACAGTTCCTTGATTTTTATCAACAATCAAACATACCCCCGTGCAAAGCCATAAACAAGGACTCTAAGGAGATCCTCAGACTGAGGGCAGTCTCACCCCTCTTGAGAAGATAAAAGCACAAATAATCAAAGTAGTCTCAAAGTACTGAAGTCCCACCTGCGTACATAACTGCACCAGCAGCTTGGCAGCACTGGGAGTGTTCGATGCCAAGCAGCCAACTGCAGTGCTCAGGTAGGCAAGGCAAGAGATGGGCTTGCTGGTTTTGCTGTGGATGCCCCTGGATCTCTCCGCTGAGCTGGACACCGTGGCTGGGCTCGTGGACAGGCCTGCCCTCCCCGCGGCCGCCAGGCACATCAGACGAACCAGTGTGCGGATGTCCGTCAGTCCCAGCGACTCCAGGCCAGCTGCCAGGCTACAGCTGGAACCACTGTGCAGATGGATATAAAAGCTCTTGGTTCAAAAGAACAAAATCGACAGAACTTTTTCTCTTAGCAGTATCATGTAAGTACAGACACGAGAATCGCTTCCCCGATTAGCTTAAAACTGCATCCTTATCAAACAGAACTGGGTAACTGGTTACAAAAAGAAAAGGTGGAAGTGTTGCCAAAGATGCCACAAACCTGACAGACAGCAGTGAGAGCGCTCTCATAACCATTGTTCTTGCCAGGAGCACTTGGGCAGCAGCTGTCACTCTTCTGAGAGCCATGACACGGTCGTGTGGATTTACCAGGGCAGCTGCTTGTTCTCCTAAGGTTATCCTGCCAGAAGAACTTTTTTCTATTGAGCCATGACAGCCTTGGAAATAATGATGATTTGCATTAGTGTTTAAAGAAAAACAAAACATTATCATATAGTAATAAACACAGAGGTAAATTTGGCCTAAGTTACTCATTCATTTTTCAGTATTTCATACATACAGAACACTACAATAACAGTGACTGAGAGGAAAATACACTCCTGAAATACACTCCATAATTTATTTATTCCTTATTTTCAAAGAGACATGAACACAACCTGACATACTCAAGTTAATCTTAATTCCTCTGACTCCCATCAGAGGGGACTACTTTTAAGTCCCAGCTTAAACCCATTCACTGAGTTCTGCAAAACATGTTACTGGCATCTATTGTTTGACTATGGTCACAAGTTTTATTGGCAAAATTCAATCCTGTCAATTCCTAATGCCTCATGCTCCTCTCTCTAATTTCCCTATAATAAAAGGACAATTTGGAGCTGGTCTTCACTTCCTCACAGCAGCAGGCAGGAAATACTGTCAGAATGTTCCTGCCCTGCCTCTAGGAAAACCACACTAAAAATGGGAGGAGGTGGTGATAGCTGTTATCATTACTGTTGCTGCTGCTGTTCTTGTTATTATCATTATTTCTTTAAATGAAATGCATTTCAAACATACCTATTTGCATCAATGTTTCTTCCATACTGTTGGTGGCTGTCACCATTGCAACTGAAGCACCCAGAGGGTCACTGTCAGGGAACTGAACGGGTTCGGGTACAATGCGTCGATCATTTAACCCAAGGGGCCCAGCCAGCAATTCAAACTCCTCTTCTCCTGTCAGCTTTTCATCTTCGTCCACATCTAACATATCCCAGTCTTCTAGAATTGGAGAAATAAAATTACACTTGGTTACAAAAGCTCAAATATGAAATAATTTCAATTAATTAAGAAAACAAACAGTACAAGGTATGAAATGTGTGCTGTAATCTGCAGCACAGTAGCATTAAGAACTCATCTTCTGATGCTGACACAGACACAACAAAGTAAATCACAAAAACAAAATCCTATTCTTGCCCCTCCTTATTCAACTTGATCTTTATACTACACAAACATTTTCTGGAAGGTTCTCTGAAGTATCAAACTAGCTGCTCTTTAAAAACACAGACATTAGAGGTCATCACACACAGCACAAGACAGCTCCAGAACCTGGAATACAGCGTAAAGTGCAGACATACAGTCATGCTTTAAATCATGGTAACAAGTGTGTATCCCAAAGGACTGAGTAGTAAAGACAGATGTTAGAAATTTCTAGTCTTCGTATTTATCAAAAAAGCATGCATTAGTTCATGGGTTATAACTGAACAACAAGGCTTTTGCTTTTCATTCCCAGGGAATAAAAAAACCCCAAACAACAAAGATAAACCACTTTTAACTGCAATTCAGTGAGGCACTCCCTTCACTTGCCAACCATTTACACACGAGTCAGCTTATATTTACTGATCTCTGCTGCTCTGTCTCATTCCACACACAGTAGAATCAGAACACCTTGATCTACAGCAGACAGACTTGCCCTAAGTACCAGAGCACTCATTTAGTCTCAAACAGACAAACGTGGTCAATCACACAATTGTGATTGCAGGAGCTACAGCAAGGACCAGAATCAAAGAACCACCCGGGAAAGGCTTTCTACAGACATCAGAAATAATTTGTTTAAAGTGAAAGCCACCCTCAGGACGCTCTCAGCTCAGACAAAGGGAGAAAAATTAAGAATAAGACTAATGGCAGACTTGTGGGACACTAACTTACACTAATTAATTTCTCCCACAAAGGCAGCTGAAGAAGATATATGAACATAAGATTTTGTATGTGCAGTTCTGGATGTAACATCTCCTCACAATACCTTATCACCCCAAGTTAGGTATTTGCCATTTCAGCTGCTTACATTAAAGACAGAAGAAAGAAATCACTGATTTTTTTTCTGATTTGAACTAAAAAAAATCCCCAAAACTAAAATACTGTATCTAACTGGAAGAGATTTTAAAATACACCTTCAGGCTTATTTGCATGAAAGTACCTTTTAGAGAAAACAAAACCCCATGCAACTTAAAAACATACCTTCATAGACACTGTCTTGTTTACCTATTAGATCTGGAGCCTGGCCTTTGTACCTGTATGAAAAAATAACAAAGAAAATTACTGAGTGGCTCTAATATTTTATAAATATCGGTGATTTGAAATTTGGTTCCCTATTTAGTCTAACTTTATTGTTAGGTCTACGTGTGCGTATGAATGATTCCAGAAATGCCTAGTAACAGAGAAACAGATAAAATGGCTTCTGAAAGTGTGTGTGGAGAGGGGAAGCACTTTGCAGTGCTAATGCGTAAAAGGTCCATTAAAAAATAATGGAATTGTCAGACGAAATCGAGAAAGAATTTTCCAAAGTCACTAAGAAGTAGGCAACATCCAAAGAAATTATTCCTTGTGCTTAATTTAAAAGCCAGAAATATCAAGTCCAACTTTTCTTTTCCAAATATGCATTTGTTGAATACAGAGAATGATTTCAAGTATCAGAAAATCCCGCTAGGAATTCTTATCTCTTAAATCAAATCCTTAAAATGCTGATGGCTCGTAAACATGTTTAGTTTCCTTTCTTTACCCACCGTCTTCAATATCGGTACCTTTCAGAGGTTGATGTTTTAGACTTGCTCTTGAGGGCCAGGTACTTCTCTCTGCAGATGCCACACAGTAAGTAGTAGGGGTTGCCACTGCCACACTCGCCCCCGAACCAGCCGTCCACGTAGGAGCCGTTGCTGCGGTAGCCCTGGCGGTTGGCGCTGCGCCCGCAGCCGGGGTGGTTCCTCTTCATGTGCTGGTTGAAGCTGACCACGCTGGACTCACACAGCTCACAAACCACGACTTCTTCTCTGTCTTCAGATTCACACACGTGCTGCGCAGCAAGATTTGCACGTTATTTGTACAGAATAAGTGTCTGCCAATATTCTTATAGGTGGGTGTTCCTGCACATTTCTGTCACTGAGTGATAGTTATATGGCTGACTTGTACAAAGGCAAAGCAGAAACATACAATTTATGACATAATGAAGACCATCTCAGAACAGGAAAAACATTTGGAAGTAAAGTTTCAGAGGAGACAATTTCCTATTTCATTTCAGATTGACACAAAATTCTTGACAGTATAACTTTTCATTTGTAACCCTGTCACATTCAATGCTGTCTTTATCTGGTTCTCCTCAGAACTTGTCTGAAACCAGATCTAACAAACGAAAAGAACCCTTTTTTGGTTTCAGACAATCAGATTTTACATTTACTGAGCAACAACAACTACCATTTGTGTCAGAAAATATCAAGGTTTTATCTCAATATGAAGTTCATTTCTCATAATTACGTTTCTGTCCTAAGTCAGTAATTTCATTGAGATGTTTCAGTGAAACAAGTGCTCTGAAAAATTCAACATGCATCCTGAAACTTGCCTCCGTATCAAAGCTAGGTAGCATCATAATTAGGAGATGAAAAGCTGAATCTTATGGGTTGATTGTCTAATTTGACATAGATAATCCAAAGATTAACGAAGTGCTGTTATTATACTTGTTTTCCACCTCCACAGATTTTTAGTACTCTATACAACAATTCAGTGAGGACTGCCACCACATCCTTCCCAGAGAATGAAATACATGACACGATTAAATTAAGAAAAACTGATTTAGGTGCAAATTATGTTGCTACACATCAGATACTACTAGCAGTAGCAGGAGAAGAAAGATTTACAGCTGTGATTGTTATCTCACACAGTTGAGCCATCTGGAACACCTACTTGATTTCTAACTGGTATCATCAGAACAACTATACTAGTTCTGTTTTATCTTTCAGGAGAGGGAGAAGAAAAACCACACACACGTGGAAGTGCAGAGCAAGAAACACAAGAAATCACAATTCTTAACCTAGAAGTGATGCTACAGAATACAAGATGATTTTAAGCACTGCTGGCACTCAGTAAGCTATTTTCAAACAGGCTATAAGCATACACATGTTACTTTAAATTTAAAAATATAAGCATGCAAAAAGCAGTAAGTTAAAGCAGCCCCCGCTGCAGTCACACACACCCAGGTAGGCCAATCCAGTACCTCTGGGATCCACATTCCCAGAATATCATTATCGCTAGCCAGGTCTTGCCCAAACATAGCTTCCATTGCTTCATCATCAAGGTCAATCTCCAACTCCTCATCCAAGTTGAAGTCATACAGTGTCCCTGGATCTTGCTGCAAGGAGATCCCTTCCCTGCGGCTCTGGTTCCTGTGGGCCTGCACTGAGCGGTACAATCCCGCTCAAGGTAGGAAAAAAGAGACAGGAAAGCAGCACTTTTATTTTCCATGGCAGAGAGATGGCTGTACTTTCAATTTCCTTTTTGTTTTCAACTCTTCTGCTAAACAATCTACTTATCACCACATAAAACTCTTAAATATACATTGGCACACACGTGAGACAGAGTTTTCTAAATGTCACGCGAAGTCCCAGTGCCCCTCCTATTCATTTCCTGGATAAACAAAGCCCTTGGAATTCTTTCAGTCCCTTACCAGCACGTGCCAGCAGCGTTCGGGCAGCTAAATCAAATTTGTGTCTCCGTGTGACAGCCGAGCGACTTCGAGAGGGAGGCCCGCTCGCTGCAGCTGCGTTATCCACGTGATCCAGATTGTCAGGGCTACAGGAATTCGGAATTTACACGTAAATCAAACCGAGTTTTAAACAAGCACGTACAGGAACTAAGTCATATTTATTAGCATTTTTTCCTTTCTTTAATGGAACAAAAAAAAGGAATTTGGAATTCAAGAATCTTCAGTTTCAAGAAGCACACGTATGCTGTCTTTTTGACTGTGAGATTTAGCTCAAACAAATAGGATGAAGCAAAGTCAACACCTATTTGATCTTCCAGAGTGCTTAAGCACAGCAGAATTTTGGGAGAGCACTCATTTTATGCTAGGTTAACTCAGCTTGAATTAGTTTTTTCTCCTCTTTCGAAGAAATAAAATCATCTCTGTTGTTGCTGGCTAAGTCAATTCGCCTTTAGCCTTACACATGAATTTGGCAAAACCTGAATTTAATGCAATTTTGCTTTATTACTCAGTCTTTTAGTTAAACTGCAACTATAAGCCCTCATTTTTTAAATTATTTTCTTTTTTTGTTGTGAAGAAAACATGCTCAGTTACATTCTTCCCCAGTTCTGCACACAAACAGTACTGGAAAATAAATGCACCATGTACACCTAATTTAATTGCATCTTTGCTTCTACTCATGCTGTAACAAAATTCAAAAGCTGCATTACAAAGTAACACTCTGTCAGCAACAATGAGTTTGTGAGATTTCCAGTTTCAGGAACAGATTACAAGCAATTACAAGAAAATTATTTTACCTCTCACTAAAGCCTTCCTCCATTTCAGTGGCATCAGCAGAAGGGATATCACCTGGAGACTGCAAATAGCAATGATCACCAGATTTCCCACCACTGCCGGAGACGATTGTCCCATGTCGTGACTCTGCAGTCCCCTCTGACTGGGGCTCTTCATCATCTTCATTTCCAGGGTGCTCGATCATCCACATGGCCAGCACTGTGATATTCTGTGCATCTGCTTCTCCTCTGGCACCTGAAAGCAGGAAAGCCACACTTTGCAACTGTATTTTAGCACTGATGGTTACAAAAAAAGCAATCTATTTTTCCACAGAAATGGTTACAGAACTTAAAGTTAAGTATTCTATTGGAAAACACACATTTCATGTGTATCCAATTTTCCAGTTAAACTGATATTATAGCTATAGATTACCTGTAGCTTCCATAGCTTTTGCAATTTGCCTGAGGGAGAACCCCATTTCTAGCAAGGGAACAGCAATGGCAGGAGGAGGAGGGGATGTTGAAAGTCGGCTGCTTGGATCAGACAGAGCTTAAAAGACAGAAAATGATAAATGAAAAGCACATAAATCTTTCTCTAGTGTTACTTTATTACACCTTACTTTGATATATCAGCTTGAACTAAGGCAATAACTGCTTCTCAACTTTTCTCTCAATTAACTTCCCACAAAGTAAGATACTTTCTGTAACAAAACCAGATGGTGTTCATTCTTCTTTGTAACATAGACTGTGTTGACTGAATCTGTTTGAGCAAATATGATACTGATGATATGCAAAGAACTATTTAAGCAATTTCTATTCTTTTCATTTTGGACTGCATCAAATTATCTATTCGATCTATATTTAGGTAGCCTAGATAAAGTTATCCTTGTCCAAATCATTGCGATTCCCAAATGGTGAGATCACTACACATTCCTCTTAAGGTACAGAAAGAGACCTCAGCTAAACCGGGAATGTATCTGAAAAACCTCTTTGTGGATGATGGCTGTATTTCTGTGCAGAGTCATTCAAGGGACTCTAAAGAGGTCAGTTACTGTCCCAAACCCACATTTTCTTTATGATGTGCCATAAAAATGATGTCTAATCAGTGGAGACAAAAATGTACTAACAAACAAACACTGTTGTAAAGACACAGTGACTATTGTGACTAGCAGCAAGTCATCTCATAATTAAATCAAAAGTAAAAGAAAGGGAGACATGAAACTGAGCAGACCAGTTGCTATGCAACACATAAACCACTAAAGCCCCCAACTAACAGCCCAGATGTAAAGGCAAGAATAAAAAGTACTGGTGCATGTACCATAAAATACATCAATTCTTGTTTTCTGTGTGGTATGTGATCTAACAAAAGCTAGAAAATTTAGTGCACTAACCAGCAGCACACAACCAAGGAAACAAGCCCAAACCAGATGAACATTTTGAAGCAATTATACTTCATTATTATTTTATACATGCAGTTTGTAATCCAATCCGCAGCTTTTAAAAACTCACTTCATTTGCTTGATAAAGCCTACAGCTATATAATCTATCTTTTTTTCCTAAGATAGTCACTAAAAGGTTTTCAACAGTGCTCTGTATGTTAGTTTGCCTTAAAAAGAAACTCTGCTGGGTTTCCATCCCTTAAAACATGGCCCCTGAGCTCCTGTGGCTCTCCTAACTTGTCCTCATTTCTATTCCACTGACAGGTTTACCTGTGCGATTGGCAGGCCTTGCAGACTGGGAGTCTGGAGAGGTCAAACTTTGTCTCCTTCCAACTTCATCTGAAGGAGATGTTGGTAAAGAAGATATCGGAGGAGTCTGAGCACGTCGTGCTGGAAGTACAGTCGTAGTAGGATAACTGGAGAACATTTGCCTTGAAAAAAGAACAACATACATGCATATTGAACAGAACTATGCTGGAAAAGGACTGACACAAAATACATCCAGTTGGAGTGCACTTGGCAAATCCTACTTTATGCAATTGAGTTTTGTAAGGGTAAGACACAACACATACACTGAGGCAACAGCTCATTCCTACCAACTTTATCTGTACAGATAAGTTCTAAGCATGCACATAAAAAAAACCCCTCAGAGACCAGGAGCTGTCCTAGGAGATAAAACACAAATAAACACTTTCCCCACTTCCATGGTTTCTTCAGAACTCAGGCTGACTAATAAATCAGGTGAGTATTTCATTTTCACTGCCCTAGTACACGGATATTGTTTTGGCTTTTATCAAATTGTATTTGCAAAACCTCTACGAATTAATAAACTTCAGAAAGGATTCTAGGCTAGGTAAAGCAGATTTCCTTTGACAGCACAAATAGCCCCTGCAAATTCAGCAGCTTATCTTCCATTTCGTGCGTAAGGGTAAGCTGAAACAACATCTTAGCTTACAGGATGTTACCTACCAAATAAAAGGAATTCTAGTTTGAGAATCAAACAAACATTCATTTAATATACAAAATTTCAGAGATTTGTAATTTAAACTACACCAAATAAGCATAAGAACTGAAGGACAATTTAAGGAGAGCATTTTCTCCTTCTTAAAGAATTCAACTATTACATTTATATATGGTGTATAGTAAAAGCTTAACAGCTTTATAATAAAAAACACAACACCTGCAAGGCAAACTAACATCAAACTGTGTCCTCTGCAGAGGCAGTTCTTGGCAGCATTTTCAAAGGCTGAGGCAGCCAATATTCTATATAAACCACACAACTGGTTCCCTACACCAGACTCATATATGCCAATAGGGTATTTTACCTGAGGAGACTGAGGGGCATAACACCAGGTGATTCTGAAGCTGGAACTGTTTCTGTATCAGTTACTGGAGTAGTAGCAGTGGTGGTATCCTCCAGAGAGCTGCTCATGAAAGATGTTGTGCTAGAAGCAGAAGGGCTGGTTGTAACTGGCGTTTGGGCTTGCTGAGACTGATCACCTTCTTCTACTTGTTGCTCCACTTCTGCAACAGAAAAAAGGACATTACAGCAACATTAATGTAACTGTGTAGATCAAAACAGTAGCCGTGGCTAAACATTTAACTTTCAAAAATAACTATCATTATTTAGAATTCACCCCAGAGAAACAAAGGGGTGTGCAGATTCTGCCACTAACTCATGGACTTGTGTGAAGAAATCAGTCCAGGAGCTCTTGCTGTTCTCACAGCAATACAAGGTAAATAGCAAACAAACCATTTACTTACGCCAAACTTTATGATATTCAGATTTATGGTTTTAACAGCCTGGATTACTCTCAAAACAGGCAAAAGGGAAAGAGGCCTTAGATATAAAAATACAGCTGATTAACTATAAAGCTATTTTTAACTCAGCTGTGCAAGTAGCATTTTTAAGGGTTTTTTTTTTTTGGTTGGTTTAGAAGGGCAAATCTGACAAGTATATACAGTATTGCTCATTTTTAAAAGTATTAAAGACGTACTAAAAACCTTTATTTCTGATTGATATGCATTCACTTTTTATGAAAATAAGGAATTGGGAAAGACGCAAAAAAGTCAGTGTTCCATCTATAAAACAGTAAACAGAGTTTTGCAAAATTTTTCTGTCAGATTAAGATTCCGCCGCAGTATAACCACTACAAAACGACCAGACTATGTGAATTGTATTATCATTGTTACTATTCACCTTAATCCAATTTAGAAAAGGTACCTTGTTTAAGTCTGCCACCGAACTGGTCCTCCAGCAGCCCGTGAACCACCAGCTTGTAGATCATGGCCTGTGCGCGCTCCAGGTCCGCCAGCCCCAGCGCTCTCTTGATGGGCGAGCGCATGACGGCGCGTTTCACCATGTGCCGCATCAGGAACTGCAGCGCCGCGCGCAGCTCCACGTCCTCGTGCACCACCGGCGAGCCCGCGCAGTCCGAGTTGTGCCCGTTCTCTGCCAGCACTTTGGGGATTAACAGCAGCTCAGCATACTTACTACAACTCAGAAGAACACTGAGTGACTTCATAGCACCAAGGTAAAGGTAAGACAGCTGTACAGCTCGAATTTCCGACTGCACTATATCATGACTTCTTGGGGTGTGTTCATGATTCTTTTTTCTTCCTTCAGCAGGTTGGTGTTGGGAATCCATACCTAGTGTTGATGGTTCTAAAGAAAAGGAAACAATTTCATTTTCCGACTTAGAGGCTGGAGCACCGTGTCCTTTGTTATCATCAGCACTTTGGCCTAATCGTGGATCTGATCCAACATCACCCTCCATTTTCTGGTCCATCTCCCCTTTATCTTCAGATTCGTGTCTGTGTTTTTTCTCGTGTCTCTTGGTGCTTTGCTTTCCCGTATCTTCGTGAATGCCAGTCAGATAGGTAAGGTCCAGCAACACAGTAGCTGTCAGCCCACGAAATCTTGCAACATCAAAAGGCAGTGGTTCACAGGGCTCCAGATTATACAATGGGGTATCACTAGGCGACCAAAAAGTTGGGAAGCTTTAATAAAGATCAGAATGACACAGGAAAAAGCAAGTGAGGGAGAGACAGGAGGAAAGTACAGGAAATAATGTAGGCAAATAAGATGTAAAATATATTTAATAAAACAAACCAATTCTAAAAATTAAATGCAAACAGGGGAAGATGAGGTTATGATCAGAAAACAGGGAGATATGATTTCAAAGCAAATGCAACAAAGCATACACAGGTTTTCAACAAGCACTGAATCCCAGAAGCCCCACAGAAGCTATCCATTCTGTGCTGACACAGGCTCTGGAGATATTATTAGAAATATGTAACAGACTTTTATTAAGAAAAACTACCTTAAGGTAAATATTATCATCACACCTGAATCTTAACAGGTATAAAAGCTTATCAAGAAAACTTTTTAACATTAAGGAAAAGCTTTGATTGACCTCAGCTACTCAACACCAGGAGCACACTAGTGAGAGCTCAGGACAGTTCTGTCTCTGGTGTGTCAGGACAGATCACCTGGCGAGGACAGTGACCTTTGAAAAACACGGGTCAGAAAACCTAACAGACACATTCATCTATCTGTCCATCTATATTCAGTGATATTTTCTGGTACTGTTCAGGACTGTTACACTTGACTAATTTTCACTTGAAGCAGGACAAAAATTCACCAGCCCATTTCCATATGTCCAGCAGATAAATGACTGTTACATCTTCCTTTTATTATCCCAAAATGTTTTCCCATCTTACAATGTAAACTTCTATCTAAAAATGAAAGCAAGCTTTAGGCTGGTTTTAATTAAGAAGGTATAAAATGAACCTAATTAAATGCTTTACCAAAGGCTTGCCTATGTTCAAGTGCTGTTCCACTTCACTCTAATAAATTTCCAGATTATTTTAAGGGCACTCTCACTTTAAGGCCAAATTGTCACATGGGCATACTTGAAAGAATTTATATCTGGAACTAAATCAACTGCACTTCAGTATATTCAGTCAAAGTGACAACAGCCTTTGCAAAGACAAAACAGATATAATGCTGCGACAGCTCTAAGAGTAAAGTGACCTCAGCTAGTTCAGAATGCAATTGTAACTGGCAGGGAAAAAAAAAAAAATTACTGCTCAATTTCTTCAAAAGACTTCTTCAGCTATAGGCAGAAGGAGTTCAAGAAATTAAGTTAATCAAATCTTTTCCACACAAAAACACAGGCAATTCCTGCGAGAGCACCAAGAAGCTCAGAGAAGCCTCATTTCAGCTTCCTTCCAGGTGCTTTCCCTTTGATGGCTTGAGTGCAAGACAGGTGGAAAAAGGAGCACCTCCTTCCAGCCTTGAGCTCTCGAAGGCAGGTGGGAGAATGAACGAACACTACTTCAAGGCAGCATTAATTTCAACACCACTGAAGTCTGAACTTAAAGTAATTGACCAGCATGACTAATATAAAGTATATGTTACTTCTGAGGATTTCCAACCACAAACCACTACCACCAGACTGTGAAAAGCGCAGGAAATGGGCATACCTGATGGTAATCTCTGCTTCATCCCACTGGACCTTGGCAGAGGTACTGCCCTCCTTCACCACTCCCAGCAGGGTGGCGTGACGGCCCGTTTGCTTGTGCACACATCGACCTCCAACTCTGAGCCCAGCATCCACTCCACCAATCACGGCTAGAACAGGCCACACCTCCACACAGAGCATCTTCAGCTGCAGCTCCGAAAGCTCCGCCAGACCATGGCGGCTGTGCTTGCTTTTCTCCTCCTCTTTATTTTCTTTCTCGTCTCTCACCTCGTTCTCTTCTCGGCTTTGAACAGAGCGACTTTTCTTCAGTTTTTGGCCTGCTTCCTTAAGACATGTTTTGATTTTATTCAATCTTTCCATCATTTTTTTATTGATGCAGTGTGTCCAGCGGTCTGTGCGATGCAGGATTCGAATGAGCTGGATGGTGGCTTCTGCCAGCACTGCAGCAACAGGACTGCAGATGGGGTCACCAGGCAGCAAATCCCTCGGTGTCCCACGCATCTGCATGTCACAGATCTTCACCTAAGTTTGGAGAGAACAGTCGACAAGTCATCTTCTCAACATGCCTCAATAAGCTCTTCTCATAAATACAGCAGTCTCCTGCTGAATAGAAATAATTACTAGAACTGTCTTTTCTTCCCTTGGAATGCCTAGGAAATCCACCTTAACTGGGCAAAACCTCCATCCTTCAGACTCAAGGATGCTGAAATGTCATGGTTTCTCACACAAGACTATCTAGAAATCCTAATATTACATTCTCCTTCTGGGGAATAGAATCTTTTGTGTAGAACATGAAGCCTTTTAAATCTATTCTAAACAGTAAAATACATTTTAAATTTACAATAGATTACAATAGTTAAAACACTGTGTATTATCAACACTGTTTTGGTCAGTAATTCAAAGCAGCACCATACAGGCTGCTATGATGAATACTGACTTTATACCAGCCTAAACCAGTACACCTACACAGATGAACATTTAAGTTACCTTCTCTCCTGGGTTACTGCTATAGAACATAACACAAGGGTATAACTCAGCTGCATCCACATCTTCAAAAGCTAGTTTTGGCTCCTAGGGAAGAAACAAAACAAAAACCCCTCAATCTTAGAACACCTTAACGAGCAAAAACATGAAAAAGTTATGTCTGTATTAAAAATCTTCTAAGTACTGAAACTGCCACATGTTTTAACTCTCATGCTTATCCATGCCGTATTACCATTACAAAAAAACCCAACAAAAAACCAACTGATGTTAAATACCTCTCCATTTTTACCAAAGGAAATAGTTCTTGCTTCCATATCTAACACACATGTGATGAAGTCTCCCTGGGTAAAGCTCGACAGAGTCAAAGTCTGCTCTCCATTGTGATAGAGGTTGCCACTGTAGGCTCTGTAGAGCCACATGTCCGAGGTAGTGCGATGGTTGAAGTCATGCACGGGCCAGCGAGACACTCCCACACAGGTGCCTTCATTGCCTCGGTTCTCCTTCACGATGTAGAACTAGCAGGCAGAACCAACACACAGGGAAAAAGGTCAGGAATACACACTTCTACACAACAAAGCAATGAACATCTTCCGTACACATATATATAGCTAATTTTAACTGTTTTTCACAGAAGCTTTTAGTAAGAAAAATAGTAAGTCTATACAGTAAAACCATAAAAAAAAATCACTCCAAATGATGTATTAAACACTGTTCTTGTCAGTCAGGCTGATGTGTCTTTTTGCAGGAAAACAACATGCTTTGTGAAATGTTTTTCTATGAAAAAAATCCTAAATCTACGTAATTCAGTAGGTAAGTTTTGTGAACCTGCACATGCATGCTGATCATGGACCTTAGGGACAAGTACCATTATCTCTAGTAACACACAATACACATTCACAGTCTCCAATCTGCGTGTTGAAATACCCAAATCCCAGCACTCAAAAGCAGCCACAAACTCCTCCCTCGGGACTGAAAATCACAGAACAATTTAGGTTGGAGAAGATCCTTACGATCACTGAGTCCAACCACAAATGTAACACTGTCATTTACTCCAGAATCTTGTCATAAGAGAAAAGCACAGGCAGCTGCTGTTAACAGATCATAGCACATTTCCAAAACGATGTGAGAGAAGGTAAGAAACACACTTTTATGCAACCTACCTTCCACTGGTAACAACCAGAAGTAACTCCAGTGGATGCTAAGCCATATCCTTTGCCTCCACTTCCATGAGTTAGAATCTGCCCATTCTCCACTATGCAGCACTGAGCTTTCTCAGGATCAAAGGACACTTCTTGGATGGGAAGATTCTCATCTTCATCCTCAGACTCTCCTTGCTTCTACCAGAAACAGGACAAAACATTTGTGGTAAATGTAATTCAGCTGCATTCAGTCACAAGACAAAGTACAAGCATTGTTACCTGGAGCTTCATTTCTTGTTCTTTCTCCTTTATTTGAATTGCATGTTTGGCCTGGGCTATTGGAGTCTCCCACATGCAGTCAGACAGAAGTGAGAACAATCGTTCAACAACCTGGGGCATTGGGACAGAATTCAGATCATTTTAACTCCAACAGGAGGACAACAGTAACGCTGTATTGTTATACTTTGCTTTGCGGGTATAAATGTCAAAATATTTAGTGTTCTTAGATTAACAAGTAACTACACTGAGCCTCGCTTGATTTGGATTTTGAAACCTGTGAAACATTTATAAGTTTAATAGACTTTTTGAGGAAATGAGTGTCAAAGTTCATAACAAAATAGAAAGACCTGAGCCATCTGATCATCTTCAACGCCAGATTCACAAGCAGGTAACACAGCTTCTAGTACGTGAAGTGCGAGCAGTCTAGTCCTCAGATTGCCGACCAAGGGAACTCCTGAAGATGGAACAACGCATCAATAATCTTAGAATGACTTCTGCTTCAGGCCTGCCCCTGGCTCCATGCCCCCCGTGCCCCAGAGCGTAACCCCTGTACACCTGTACTGCAGTTGGTTTGAACTGCTCACTACGAACATTCACTATGTCACAGGGGTTCTAACAGGGCTTAGCTTTTGGAACTGCACTACAGAAATGCAGAGTAACCATGGAGCACATTTTGACACGAGCATACCTGAGCAACACTTCTGGGAAGCAATGTTGAGAAGGACTTCTGTCCACTTTGGAGATGCCATCTTGGACTGAATTGCTTTTGAAGACACAACTCTACGCAGGAAAACGAGAAAGTCTCCCAGGTGCAATTCTGCTGCATGTTGCTTTCGGAGGGCAGCTAGGAAGTTAATGCGAAAGTTTTCATTTACAACCTTAAGATTACAACTTGACTGGCAGTCCTGGTTACTGGCAACAGCATGTTCTGCAGGTAAAAGCACAGTGATCAGCTATTACGTGGTGGCTGGCTGTTAACCTCGGCTGGCTGGCAGGTGCCCACCACGCTGTGCTCTCACTCCTGCTCCTCAGCAAGACATGGAGAGAAAATAACATTAAACTGTTGTGGGTCAAGGTAAGAGAGGGAGACCTCTGTGGGAAGACCTCATATTCTAATTCCTGATTGTTTTATTACTTCATCAGTCACTGCACTGTTTATAAGCGAAGACAGTTAAAAGCACGAACAAAAACACATGTACACTTAAAACCAAGCTACAATTAAAAATTCTTCAAACACAATTTCCACAAAAATTCAAAATGCTCATTAAAGGACTGCAAGCTATGTGAGGATATCAGCATTTCAGAAAATCTTTTGCTGCAGATTTTTCCATACGACACAGTAGTGTCACCTTCTTGCCATCCAGTCAGACTGCAAAACTGCATAATACAAGCAAATACACCATTTCCTGAATAAATCTGTATTTATTTGTAGTTTGAAATTTAGATAATTAAATTCCTATGACCACGTTTATGAAAAACACTACCACCAACTACTCATTTTTCAAGGAAAACTGTACTCTCTACCTAATTCCAAACCAGATGAAGTAATTCTTATTCTCAGCCTGCTCCTATCCTTGCAGCTTTATGCATCAATTCTATATAAATCTGAACTGAGCACAAAATCATTTGATGACTTTAATCTAATTTACAGAGTTAAAAATGACCCAGCAGAGATCAATAAAAAATAGAGTGGATGAGGACCTCAGCATTCAGTGGTTTCTTCTATTATGTTTTCTGGTATTTTAGAATTGTAACAGAAATTATGCAAGATAATTACCTCTGAAGTCTCTCTTCTCATTATCCCCATTCGAATCTGCCTTTTTTGATTCCACTTCACCTTCCTCACCTTCCCCTTCTCCAAAGGAAGCCATCAGCATCACACCAGCTTGTGACAACAAGTTCTTCAGCTGGCTGCATAATAAATCCAGCAAGGACTGCACTACCTTTGGGCTCAGTTTATCTGCATAGGTTCTGTACACACACACAAAGAAAAAGTAAGAGTACTGGAGAGCTGATCCAAGGAACAATAATTGCAGCAGGTTACTTTTCCCCATGCTCCACCACAGGCTTAGATTCTTTTTATTATTTTAACCCTATTTTTAAAACACATTAAAACAGTCTAATCTTTGGAGTCAAAGGAAAAGTTTTCAGTAGTTTCTAGGGAAAAAAGAACAACTCTATTAATTAATCATAATTCCACTGCAATTTCTAAAGATGGGGTGCTGTTTCTATGGGTTTGGGTTTTTTTTTTGGTGTAGGATTCTTGGGCTTTTTTACATAACAGATTTTGCAGGTAAATGCAATGTGTTGTACAAACACTGAAAGGAAGATGCACGTACTGAGTATCAAACAATACTCTCACTGCAACTAGAAAATACTTTTTCCACTGGTGTTTTCTTTACTGAGTAAGACTAAATATTTAAGTATTGCTAGGACTTTGCATGCTGTCCCATGGTCTAGCAGAGAACATTATTCCTCAGAAAATTATTTCATATTCTGGAAAGAAGCAAACGTCCTGCTCTGAGGAACTCGCACATTATCAGTATTGCATTTACACTAATGACTTTCACACAGCAACAGAAAGTCTTATCACATCAACTGAACACTCCTACCCACAAAGCTGAAGTAGCAAAGTGGGGATTACTAGAATACAGTGTTTACAGACCACAAAGCTGCAACTATTCAGGTCCAAACACTCACAACTGAAAAATATTTGTTAGTCTTACATGCATCTTTCCTATGAATAATGTGACTACTCTTCCCCCTCACCCCCCCCTTCACTTTTGTATTTTTGAGAAACATTTATTGTCCTAATGAAAGCTCAAACAAAAGTTTTCCAGGGTGCTGCTAAGCTCAGTGATGAAGTTTCATGAAAGCAAGGGACACTCACCCTGTGGTAATAGCCAGGATCTGCAGCAGTCTCGTGCTGGCTACTTTCAAAGCTGTGCTGAGCTGAGAAATCCCAGTTTTGGGCAGCAGCTGCAGGGGCTGTCCTAACATGGTGTCTGTGCCACACAGCTGGGACAGCACGTTCAGCAGCCCCGTGGAAATGGCCAAGGAGACATCGACGGGCTGATAGTGCACGCTGAGAGCAAAGACTGTCACCAACAGAAGACGCTGTTGTGCTTCTAAGATTAAAATAAAGTTGTTTTTAATTAATAAGATGTTCAGAGTAAGAATACTAAGACAGAAGAACAGCAGATTATTTTTAAAATACAATTTAATTAAATTATCAAAGAAAGAGTGAGTCTTGTCAGACACTTTGAGGTCGTCTTTCTGATGAACCATTGCACTCCTCTTTAACTCAATGTAACTCTGTGTCAAGATTGTCTGAGGAACAGTATCACACAAATCTAGTTTGTGATAGGAGGAATTGGTTCTGAGGCTAAATCTCAAACCAGAATCTTCTCTCTAAGGTAAGGATAACTGGGTGAAATACTTCATTTTTCACTTGCTTCACAAAGTGAAACAACAAAACAACCCAGGTAAGAACGGCCACTGGGTTCTACCAACAAATGCAGATTTCTCTCTTTTAAGAAAAAAAGTCACATAGGTAATTCAGTGAATTCTGGTCACTAATATCAAAGTCTGCCTTGATAAACATACAAGCTGTTGCACTGTATATTAGAGAACATCTGGTTTGCAAATCTGCTTTTCACTTACCTATGTGATGCTTATTAGCTTGCAGAGCTCTTTCTAACGTAGCAGATAATTGCTGGTAAATTTTGTGCACAGCCACCTGGATTTCAATTTGAATACTCCTCTTGGCTGCTCTGATACCATCCTGGGCCAAACAAACAAATAAATACTATAAGAACTGAGACATTTTTATCACTGGGTTACTGAAACAGCAGAAACTGCTGAAGTACATACCTGGTAGTGATGCAATCTTACACTCTCTCCTTTGGCCCCTGCATGTCCTACAGTGCCCAGACCAAAGCAGCCAGCAAGGAACTGGAGTCTAACAGAAGTGAGCAGTGAAGAAGACTGAAATCCTGGTACTTGGCGACTTCCCATCAATGGCACACAGCCTTTTTCCTCCATTCCTGATAGAAGCACTAAAATCTGATGAAGTGCTTCCAGACGAAGCTAAAAATAAAGGCAGGCAAAAGACAATATGATGTAAGTAGCCAGCATCCCAAGCAACTGGAATTGGATCACACTGAACTGCAAGCAAGGATGAACGAGGACGCTGTTTTCACCTTCGCACATTTTTTTAAAAAAGGAACACTTTCCGTTTTGTTTTACAGTTTGTTTACATAATGTTCCCAGTTCCAGTTAAGATATTTAACAGAAAAGAACGAGAAATTACTTTAATAGATAGAATTTGGACACTGTTTCAAAAAAATTCCTATAACGAGCATAAGATATGAAGAATAATAAGTGTTGTTAAATTGAAATTTACCTCAGCCCTCAACTGCTGCTGCTCCATTGCAATTATTGATGCTTGTGGACTGGTGGACATACTTTCCTCTGGTTCCTTAAATCCTGGGGAGTTCCCCACATCTCCACTTACAAAACTGACAGCATTTTCAATCAAAGTATGAACTCCAAGGGATCTTGAGAGATCAAAATCGGACTCAACAAACGAGTAGGAGGACGTGTATAACCAATCTCTGCTGTGTTTCAGGCGAGCCCACGAGTCACTCAGAGATTCCATTTGACTGTGTATTGCTCCTAAAGATACACACGAGGAAGTCTCATCAATTCCAATTCAGGTAACACATTTTGGCAGTAGGTAAAGACTGAGCTGCTGCTACTGATACAGGTGGAAAATGAATATTCATGTTAATTATACCATGCATTAAGCAACTTAGAGCAAAACACTTCACTTAAATTTACAGCAATTTCCCTAAAGAAAAGGCTGTATTTCTTCTAAATGTTAAGCACTATTGCAACACGCTGCCACGTGAAAAAACAAAAAGAAGCCACTCAAACTGCTCAGCTTAAAGCTAGAACACTGAATAAAAAATGCTTCGCAGCTAAATGACAACAGTAAAGAAAAGATTTTCTACCAACACAAATTATGCACGTGGATATTTACTTTGACGTTTAAACATAAAGCAAGAGTGGTTTTGGTCTTAATCAAGCCACTGTGCTTCATAGTTTTGAAGAAGCACAATGTTATTTTGAATGAAATATTTACAGAATTCCTGACTGCAGAAGAGAACAGAAATCTTTTCAGACGAACAGAGAACATTTACTTTGACTCAAGATAGATACATGTGTATTAAGCACTGTGTAGAGTAAGTGGTAGATCTCTGTCATCTGGCAGCTTCACAAGTCTATTTTCAACTATTTCCTATCATCAGCATGTCATTACCTGAAACTTTACTGCCACTAATAAATGGACTTCTTCCAATGAGCATCGGTCACCAGTCTGCAGCACTGGAATTTATCACCATGGGTCTGATCTCATTTCCAAGAGAGTTTTGCTAGAACTCTCTCCCTGGCACAATGAGTGCCGGGCCACTCAAGTCGTAACTTCATTAGCAGTTAATCAACATGCATCGGTCAGTATTTTCCTCCTTTTGTAAGTGCCGTTTGCCCACTTGGAGCCATGCAAAGCATTACAAGAGGGCACACCCTGCTCAGAAGAACTTCCCATCTCTACAGAGAGGCAGTGTCTGGAGACCTTTGTGGAAACCTAAACTGTGTTTAAACTCGCTTGGAAATTTTGGTTTGGATTATTTACATAATGTACAAAAAAACGTTCAAATATTTATCTACCTTGTGTACAGTAAGTTACAATTTGGAGAATCACAAGCTGCTCGCAGTACTTGTACAAATCTATATTACTTCAGTTTTAAACATCTTTCTGCAGGGTATCAGCCTCAAACATTATTAAACATAGCCATTTTGAGAGGAAAGTCACACAAATTCATAGGAATTCATCTGTCCAAAGCTTGCTTTCATCATTAAGGCTGAGTTCCAATGGTAACAGCCAGATCCAAATTTCATGGCGTCCTTTAAAGGCTGCCTACCTACAGCAGCTGCTCACAGGAACAAGCAGAGACAGACACCGAGGTTTTAAACTTGGACTAACTTTCCTAGCAACCTACATAACTGTTTTCCCGAAGTAGAGGCAACATGCTGTTACTCTGCCATTGAGTCAGCACCTGCAGGTCACAATTTGCACCTTCATGCAATTTACAAATTCAAAATACTGTGAAATTTTGCTTCTCTTTTGTAAACCAGGTTACCTTCAATTAGTTGCCAAAAATTTAATTGTCAGGGCTATGAATTATGAAAACCTGTTCACATCCCATTTTGTTTTCAGTAAATAGCGTTAATGTGCATTTCCATAGTGTTCCTTACACTTGCTACTAAGCAGACTGCCATGGCTTCAGAAAGAACCATCACAGTACTCGGGTCATACAGACTCTAGTTTATTTTGGATAATGCAAAGATTAAGTTCAAACACTACTTTTCAAAGTGCAATGTAAATTCCTAATCTCTGCTGCCTTATGTAACACAGTAAGACTACGTGGTTTACAGCAAACAACCTATTTTGTCATGTTTACTACAAAAAAATTTAAAGAAATTCTGTTACTCATTTTTACAATTTATACCTGGCAATAATATTTAAAACAAACATAAAGACAGATGACCTTACTCTAATTTTAACATTAATTCTTAGAATAGGTGCTTTAAAGCTTTCCTTTAAGTGGCAGGTGAGAAACATAAGATAAATAACACAGAACAGAACAAATAGGTGCTAAAATACTCGGTTTCATGTAGGAAGCAGTTTCCTGGCAAGTGCATGGTGAACAGAGCCCAGGGGAAAGGACAAATGAAGCCTCAGATTACCCACAGGAAGCACAGCTAAACCATTTTCCACTCCACAAAACGCTGCCTATACAGCAACAGCTCTTTCCAAAAGCCCCACAGGTCCTCCAGCCTTTGTACAGCAGGAGAGCCCAGAGCACCCCACAGTGACTTCAGCCTCCTTCCCTCCACCTGCCCCAGGCTGCACTCTGCCACAGCACAGAATCAAAGCATTTCCAAAGAAACAAAAACCAATTCCAGTGGCTTCAATCGTAAGCTAGAGGAAACCTTTAACGGATTTACAGACCATCAGAAGAAAATTTAGTTTTGATAGGCAGCAAACCTTATAAGAAAGAAACCCAACTATGTATTAATAAAACCCTAAATTATTTAATATTTGAAGAAATTGAGGTCTTAGCTAATTGTTTTAGTACAAAATGCAAGAATGCTTAAATGCAAGACCAACATAAAATTGTTTCTAATTTGGAGAAAAGTGCAATGATTATGAGCTACAGATGAAATGTGACACAATAGAAGGTATAAATGAAAGGACGGAGTTTAAACACAAATATGTCAGAAATCAAAGGAGCATATTTCAGAACTAAAAATGTTTAACAATTAGGGCACAGAGATCTAGAAGTAATTTTTTTTCCTCTTGAAGGTATTACATGTCAGAAGAATCAAATGTACGACTATAGTGGAGCCCAGCTTGATTCTGTGTAACATCAATCACACAGAATTGATTGCAGCACAGTGCTTCCAGAAGCCTCTACAATCACATGAACAGAGCTGCACAGACGAATAAACCTGAAGCTTACAGTAAAAAGTTTACTTGTCCTTACAAGCCAGCTTGTAATAATGAGTTTTCTAAATGAATGTGGCACAGCTGCAATGCACACTTTATAAAACAAAAAATATGTAGGGAAGCTATAGAGAGAAAAAATAAACATGCCATCAGTTACTTGCTTGAAGCTCTTCTTTTTTCTGGGGCTCAACTGGCCAAAAAGGAGTAAATACACTACACCACACAAGAATCAGAAGACAAAAGCAGACATTTGAAACACAAGGTAACATACTCATAAAATCTCTGCCTCATATTATTATTGATTAAACAGTCTCATCTCAATCAATACAATATACCAAGCAGCAAGGTATGTGGAAAAAATATTTACTCGTTTGGCATGAATACAACCTAGGTAACACTCTAAACTCTCCACCCTCTAGGAAAAAAGAAACAATCCCCTTTAGCACAGCTGTATGCATTCATGTGTATATTCTTGTACGTTCAAGTCCCTTCCTTAAGCGCGATCTGTCAATTTTCAAAGGCAGAATTCATTATTGCAGGTACACTAAAATATTTCAATTCCATTTGGATTTCATGTAAGTTGCTGCTTTTTGTGGAGTAGCCCAGTTGTGTCGGTAAGGCAGAGCAGCGCACACAAGCACACTGCAATTCACTGAGCGCAGATGTACGCGATGAGAAGCCGAGAGCAGAGGACCCTCACTGATCTATGGCTGTTTGTGACTGCCCTGCGGGCTGTGCTCCAAAAATTTTTGTTTTCCTGTCGTGGCGCACAGCACCCCACAGGCCCTGCACACAACAGCTGCAACATCTGCAGGCACACTCTCTGGGTCTGCCCAACTGAAAAAAATAATCTAAGCAACAGAAAAAACAAAGATCTTAGATACAAGGGGAAAACAACAATGTGCTGCTCAACATCCCTCACTGCAAAATTACCAAAAAAGACTTTTTTTGTAGGGATGGAAGGAAAAGTTTACTAATTCAGAAATAACTAAATAATAGCAAGGATCAAGATACTCAAAGGATTGCCACGCTGAAGTAGGAATAGCCCAGTTCTCTTTCTGAATAGACAGAATAAATTATGAAGGCCATCAGAATAAAGACGGGACTGAGTGGCTAAGATGTTAATTAAGTAAAAAGAGAATGCTTTTCCTCCCATACTCATCTTCAAGACCACAGGAACTCGTAGTATTATCCCCTTTATTAGTCACAGCATGCCACAAGAATAAAGATAAAACTGAAGGGGGTTCACCAAACACCCACAGCTGGCACTGCACTGTGCTGGCCACATGACAAGGTGTGGACAATCCAAAAAAAATGCAAGCTACACCCTCACCAAACACTGGGACATGCTTCAGTTCTAGCAGATAACTAGGATTCACAAAACAGACATGTCACAAGAGACAAAAGACCATAAAAAGCACTGAGCTGAACAGCTCATCCATTTATCACACAAACACTGTAGATCTTTTCCTGACCCTGACAGACACATGAGGAATGTTTCCCTGTAGGTGCACCCTGCATTCACTGATTCTGGCACTGGTTATCAACCAAAACTGGCGTACGTATCACCCAGCACAAGCAGACAGGCTGGGATTACTGTGTGCTGACTAACTCCCAAGGAAGCCTCCCAGTATCAAAACAGAGGCATCTGTACATGTGTTCAGCTTGCAAATGAGCTATTTGAGCTTCTTTTTAGGTTCTGGACAGATTCACTGTATTTACCTGTTTCTCCTCAGTGTTACAGACCTGGGACAGAATCTTCTTGCTGTAATAGAAGTTTTGATGAAGTCTACTCTTGCACTATTCCTCACTTCCCGAGGCTCGTGACCAAAGCAACATCGGCCTGAGCAACGGCCCAGCAACCATAACCCATGAGACATATTGTACCTGAGACCCACTCCAGGATCATTTCCCAGGTTACTTTTAGGACACAAAGGATATCAAGTACAGAGTTCTGTGTCAGAGTAATGGCAAAGCTAAAAATACTGACTTCAAAGAATGTCCTGCAGATCAAGGGGCTGACAGAGGCTTTCTGACAGATCTTCTAACCCTGAGAATGCCATGGTACATCTGCTGCCACAGCAAAAGCAGCTCTAGTGCATTTCTTCATTTGCTCAACTGTTTCAATTGATTATGCATGGACAAGGCATCTCTTTCCACATTACTTACATATTGAAATCTAATGGGTGCTGCCACTGATAGCATCCTTTGCACTTCCAAAAGACTTTAAAAGGCATGAAACCTCTGAGTACTCTGCTTAATGATGAAGCCTCTTAAACCAGAACTCCTACCTCACCCAACAGTATCAAGGCTTCTGTTACTGAGGCATATCATAACTCAACCTAATTTTGTTAATTAACCTAAATTTGTTAATTCCTGTTTGCGTATTCCCATGGTTTTTACAGATACAGCAGACCTGAGTCCTGATCCTCAGAGAGATTCTGCATCATCCAGAGGGAAGTGGGACTTTTGGGTCCCTCCACCACCTTCTATCAAGGAGCTCACCGAGATTCCCCAGTACGAAGCAGCAATAAGGAGCAAGAGAAAACGTGGTTGCTTGGTTCTGTAGGTGTGCTGGTGTTCAAAGGATGCAAGTAAAGCAGTGTTTTCCAAATACAAGTTGCCCAGGTTCAAGCACATTTTATGGTAAAAGCTCATTGTTAGCACAAGAATAGAACGTTCCACATGAACTTCTCTCACAATTTTTGATTCGTGAAGTCACATGAGTGAAAACAGAATGTGTATTTCTGATGCACTTAACAGAAAATCTCACTTGTTTCAAAAAAGCATTACAATTCTAGAAACTAGAATGAAGAGTTATAACCACGGAAATACTATAACCAAGCCACAAAGCAACAGAACTCCAGACAACACACAGTAAGTAACAATTACTTTAAATGTTATTTTTAAATGCTCAGTTTTAACACCTGTTATGTAACTGTAAACTGTATGCAACGGCAAACATAGTCTAACTTAAGAAACATTAACATTTATCAGGTTAGTATTCACTAGCTAAATAATAGAACTTACCCCTCTTTCTGTGTGATGCTGCCAAATCCAAATCAACATTTCGTCTTCCACTCTAGATTAAAAGATTAATAAAAGCCTCATTTCCTCAGGTGATCATATGTGGTGCATAATATTAGAGTATTTAAATTTCATCCCTCACCCATAAAAGTGAGACAGTTAACAAAGCTATAATGATTTCAATTTTTTTTACCATTAGTACTTTCTCTTAACAATGATGAATTAATGTACCGAAACACAGTGCTAAACAACTGTTTCGGATATGCTTCCCATCTAAATCCCTAAATACATCATGCTGCTTTACTTACCAGTGAATAACCTTCCTCGTCTGATTCTGGCTGAGACAAATCAGATTCACTTCTTGACTTCATCAGCCTGTAGCTTGAGTTTGCGTGGATTGAGCGACTTTCTGCTGTAAGACTTTCACTCCTGCTTCAGGTGCACACACATTCATGTGCACACACACACAGAAAAAAAATACTGATATTACGCCAAGGTAAGAGTTGACAGCCAAATTTAGCAGGTACCACAATTTTATCTGGGAGCAGACTACCACAGAACATCACAAGACCACACTAAAGAGGAAAAGAGTGGTCTGATGGCTTCAATTACGCTTATAAAGGGTATTAGTAAACTTCGTTACTTCTTAACAGCCTTACTGGTCAACTGAACAAACGGCAACCTCAAATGAGCGTTTGCTCTAGAGCCTTGGTAAGTATTACACAGAACAACAGAAACACTCTGAGCTGAGAGGACAAGAAACAGAGACAGAGTAAGTGGGTGAAAAAGCACTGAGCTTATTAAAAACCCACCCATAAAATGCATCCTAAAGTTGATATGCTGGAGATGAAAGCCACTTTGACAATGACAGAGGCAGCCACCCATGCTTTAGCGACTAGATTTCCAAAAAGAGGCAAAAAGAATAAAAAGGTACTGAATAAATATAATTTTCCTCTCCAATACCTTAATATCTTCCCCATCAATATCTTTATTTAAAATATCAAAGAGGTTCTGTACACTGTACAAGCTTAAGTAGACTCAGACTAGTCTCAGCACTACAATTCCTGTGTTACATTCTACTTTAAACTCAAAGATGTCTAGAATAAAAGTTTAAGGAGGTCAAATTTAGAATAAATCTGTGTTACCAAGAATATCTCAGGTTATGAAAATTAAAATGCATTATGTAGTACTCCTACTATTTAAATTAAACACTTCTCCCATTCAATGAGCTGTCTGGCTTATCTTTTTTTTCTCCTACACCTAACAACAAGTCTTACCCACGTCTATGGCAGGAATATTTATAAAAATCAATCATGAACAACACTTTTCTCATAACGGGCTTTGAAACTTTTGTTTTAAACACATACAGGTTTTTTTTAGCACTAACATATAGGACATTGGCATGGTTCAAAAAAACACTAATATGGTAAAAAAAAATCCAAACGCAAACAATCTACAGGAAAAATAAATAATTTTTCCAAGTACCTCTAGTTATCTATACACCTGATGATCTGAACTAGTTACTAATAAGCCCAACTTTGAAACTTAAATAGGGTCCACACAGAATAAAACTCTTCAGGTTTAGTTAGCACGGCCAAGGAAAACTGAGAAAAATCACTATTTTCAACAGAAGCATAACACTGCTCTCAGCAGAAATTTTCTGGTAAAAAAACTGCAATAATCCTCAGAGGAAAACTGGGGTTGTTTAATCAATTCTAAAGGGAGCAGAGAAGAGTTAAGCATTGCGTAGAGCCAGCAAAGCCCACCTGGTCATGAGCCCGATCCCCTCCGGAGCAGCAGAGGGAGGCTGCTGGAGCTGCCCATCCTCCCTTCGCTTCTGCAGCTCCTCAATGACGGGGCTCACGCCCAAGATCAGCAAGGCACATCTGTGGATCACAGAGTTGCAGGCAGCAGTGTACACATCCTGCCCTTCTGTCAGATCAGTGCTGATCCTCCGCTCCTGCTGGGACTGAGCAGGTGCATCATCGAGTCTAGTCCCCGTCCCCGTGCTCATCCTATCGCGATCCCGACTGCGAGCTACTTCACGGGCTGATAGGAAACATTGAAATATTTCTGTAACATGCAACACAGAGAGAAAGTCTTAACCTCTAGACGAAGCTGCAGAGAATAAAATATTTATCTACATCTTGGGCCAAAACCTGCCCCACTATAAAGAACAACTAATGTTTTTCTAACAGTAAAAGAATACAATAATAATTCAGTGCCATAAAAGAAGTCATGCAAACAAGTTAAAGGAAGCATTTACACAACGTTCCTTTTAAAATGAAGGACAATGCACTTTGACAGAACACCAAACACTCTTTCAGTGTCTTACTGCAACCCAACTCCTGCTTGAATGGCATCAAAGAGAAAGAGATCATTTCGTGTTTGCCTTTTAGCAGATGTATATAAAATAATGCTTCTGTAAATCTGTATTCCAGACACCAGGATATCTCCAATTTGATACTGGAACAGTTTCAGGCTTTTATTAGCTTTGGGCAGTACAATGAAGATCCTATCAAAATTCTTAGCCTTCACTTTACTTAATTCTGCTGTAGTCTGAAGGGCCAGATTGTTCTAAAGAGCATGTGTGAGAGACCTCCTCATCTATGTCCAAAGAACTAAAGTTCTCTTGATTTAATTGTTTTAATTTTAAAGATTCAGTTTCCCTTTGGAAAGGCAAAGGTAAGACTAAATACTTCCTTCACTGATACGAATAGAACTCCGCATGTCAGGTTCAGCTTCCCTGAGGAACACAAGTGAAAGAGTCATCATCTTCCTACTTATCTGTGCATGTAACACCACCGTCTGGCTGGATGGTTCTGGATACATTTCCTTCATTGTACCCAGAAGCCCTGTCCAGGTGGGATTTGAGGACTCTGAACTGCAAATCAAGCAGCAAAACATACTGCATGCACTGAGCAGGTGCTGGGTAAATCGTCTAGAAGCACAAATCATCTTATGAATGTGCACTTCAGCTCCACTGCACTGTCTGTGGAATGACACATCCTATAAAACTAAAGGTGTAACATACATTCTGGTCAATAAGGTCGCAAAGAGAAATGCGGGAGACCTAACGGGAAACTGTCAGCAAAACAGGTGATGACAGCAGAAGCTGGAAAAAGATGAACATTCTAACAGTATCCAGAGCAACAGTACTTGGAGAAGAAAAAAAAAAAAACCTGTGCAGCAATGGAAAATATTTCAAGCCAGTCAATTCATTTTCTAAGCTACGTGCACTCTACAGAAATTTTCAAAGGCTAACAGAAATGCTGTCTTGGAGAACACTCAGTTCACAACAGAGAAAAACCAACCTTGTGTGACTGACTGCTGCTTTGCTGAAACTGCAAAAATGAAGGATTAACTACCCCATCAAGCTGGACTACAAGCCCCAGCCAGTGTAACAAGAGTTTGTGAAATTCACCTTTTCCAAGCTATCTTCTGAAGAATTAAACGAGACATTTAGAAAGCCCAGGAAAAAATATGGCAAATAGTGTTAAAAATACCAAACTCTGACTAAAACCTCTACATTTTTAAGAGCAAAGATATTCAAAGACAGAAGTGAATTCCAACACAGTCCACTATTATCAACAGTTTTGTTTGCAAACTTCAGAATAACATTACCCTTCAAAGCTTGCTACATAAAATAACACCACATACAAACACAGCCAAAATTCTACATATAAATACTGATGAAAACTCAGAGATCTAACGACAAGAACTTTAGAGGAAACAAAATGAAACCAATTAGCCTTTTAGACAGTGCATATAGAAGTGCTGGTATACATCAGATGCCCTGAATTGCAGTGAACTTGCTTAGTATTCACGTTGCTTTGTATCTAAAAATTTTCCCGAACCAATAAAAAACACTACATCATTGTATAAAATAAACGTCTCAAAATGTTTATGCAGACAAATCTTTCATAATCTTTTAAATAATTTCTCAATTTTACCTCGGAGAAAGAGACACTGTCCTTCCAAAGGACATGGCATTATTGACACACACAATCAGTACTTACTACCAGCTGTCATAACTTCATGTTCTCTTTCCTCCTCCTCATCTTCTTGTTCTGGGTGTCCTTCCTCCCTGTCACGTTCTGCCTGCTCCTCCATTTCTGCTTCTTCATCAATTGTACGAGTAAAAGAATGTTCTTGAGTATCAACATCAGCAGATTCTTGGTTGTCTAGCGTCTTGATTAAAAAGAATACACACATGAAGTGAAATTAATTCTCACCAAAATGAAAGATGAATGCACAAGGTCACAGGTACTGAATAAGAGTCTTTTTCCTATCAAAAAATACTTTTGATATCGTGTGAAATAAACAACAAAGACAGTTGTTTACATTCAAGGTTTTAAATACTTAAGTTGGAAATTTAATTTTCCTTTTGTAACCGTGACTCAGCTTATCTGCAGAAAAATGCCTCCTTGTAATGCTCACTTAGACACTACAGTCAAACTTTGACACTTCAGCACCAAAGCTTTTAGAAACCATAAGCCTGGGTACACTGTGCAAAAGCAAACCAGGTACTATTTCCCAATGGTATTAAATCTGAAGCAACAAATCCACTGCATAGATCAGATTTGCTGCATTGCATCTGTAAGTTTGAGGATTTCTGGGAGTAACAGAACTTACTGCACGCACACCCAATGCTTTCAGAAGTGCTGAGTCTCTTGCAGCTGTGAGAAAGGAAGGGGGCAAGACACACACTCCCGTAATATTAATCAAAAGTAGGATACCTACACTATTTTAAAGAGCACCACTAGTGCTTTACAATACAGCCAAAAAGCCTCTTAATCCTGATGTTACATGAGAATTTTGTTGATTAAAAATATATTGCTTACAGACTGTAAACCACAATTAAAAATCCTATCGGAGAAACCTGCTTTAAGGACTACTTTGTATTGCCAAACAGGCCCCAACCCTGTAATTCACTGAACACTTCCATCATCCATGCTGACCTGGCTTAATAAAGTGATTCACAAGTTGCCAGTTTCAGGCCCAGTGCTCTCATTCACATAGGGCTGACAAGGACAAGGTGCCCTAAAGTAATGCTAGGACTAAGAAGATAATGTGGCCATGGAGGAAGGAAGAAGGGGTAGGCAAGGAAGGAGAAGAGAGAGGTTCAGAGATCAGAGGCCCAGATAATGCAGCTGGATTCAGGAATGGCAGCCAGACAAAGCTGTGGCCTGCTCAACACAGCTGAGCATCTCCAGCTAAGCTGTAGGGCTTCTGTGGCCCAGCGTTCTAGAGACAGGAACAGGGAAAGGCAGGCTCGAGGCTGGGCTTGAGTCGAATGATGCCAGCCAATCACTTGCTTTAATTGGTTTAATATCACATACTCCAGACTAACAGACTCCTAATTATACCCTGCCCATTTTCATTCGGAAACTCGTTAAGGTTTTTCAACAGGATAGAAAAAAATACTGGCAATATATATGAAACTAACATTATGTCATATTTTCTTAATAGTCTGTAAAGCCAGAAGAACTGCAAAGAGACGTGCAGCCTTACCCATCTGTCTCTGGAGGATGACCTGGTCTGAATAAGCTCCATGTTCTTGCAGGCAAGCAGGCGACTCCGAACTTTATACACACAGCGGTAAACTTCTGCCAAGGCCTTGCCAGGCTGGTACCTACAGAAAATCACACCCAAGCCACAAAAAAATCACACAAATTTCCTTTCAAAAAGTCAAGCTGAACGTCTAAAAGCAGCTTTAAGTTACTTGCCTGCTCTCACCACAAGCTTGACTAAGTAAACTTGTATGTTTCAGAAGAGCTGCAAGGACAAATCTGGACACAGTGTCTAGGAGTGATTCATTACTTAAAGTTGCAGTATCCCAATCTGAAAATAGAAAGGATTCATCAAAATGGCTACTGTTCCCAAAAAACCAAAAATTTTTGTTTTTTCAATATTGCATTCAATATCTCGAGCCATTTAAATCCCTTTTTTTTTTAAGGAACTGACCTGTTAATTTCAAAAAAACTTTTCCCCACTTTAAAAAGAACCATTATAAAAATAATATTGCTGTACTATAAAGTAACTGAACTGCTAAGCAAACCTTCACAAAGCACCATAATTTTCCAAGGGGAAACAAAAAATTACTGTCCCCCTTCTTTACAAATATGTTTGTAATATTTTTGCTGTTAAATGTTATCTATAAATCCTTGAGAACTGCTGTAGAAATGATGAAACTTACCTGGGCATGGGTAAATCTAGTCTAACACACCTGCTCCTCAGCAAGTTCCGTGACTTTGCCAGTGATGCTATGCTAACGTGACCACACACAACTTTCAGTCAGCTGAACAGAGCAGGCCCACATCAACTCCTAAGGGGCCCAGTTCCACATCTAAGTTACACATATCAGCCCATTCGACTCAGACTTTGCAAACAGATAACTAGCACTTTTTTTACTGGAATTCTCACTTCTGTGGAATTCTGTAACAGAATTCCCTGTGTTGCCTCTCAACAGGCACACAATGTCATTTGCTCTTTTCTTCATCTGGTGTAGCTCAGTCTGAGCTACAGAAAACTATCTCTGGATACAGCAGTAACAGAGATTGTAAACTACAGTGTAAACTAGTAAAACTACAATGCTCAGTGGATCTCATTAAAAGGAACCTGGAAAGCTTGAGCAGGAAACCCAGATTTTAGGCAATAATCATGAAAAACTATTACTACTGTAAGACCAGCCTCCCAGAGACTTGAAAAACAAAAGATGACTTATCCCTTCATTCCATTCCTAACATATTTTGCAAGTTACTTTGCCTTCCCCCATCTCCTCCCCTTTAATTTTTCTTTTTAATTGCAAGTTTCACCCTGCTCTACTCGGAAAATATAAAAAACAACAACTGAGTAAGCAAACAAGAGTTTCTTCTTACTAGTTCAGAGGGAAAAACAACATTGAGCTTCATGTTTGCCAAGCACTGAAATACTTGTTAAAAGTAAGTAACATAAAAAGCAAAAGAAAGATCATGGAACATAATAATAAATTAAGTTTATCACGTTGTAGAATTAAAAATCATTGCCAAAGAAAATACAGGATTATGCTAGGAGCATAGCTGGAGCATTTAACTTGCTTTCAACATACACAGGTATTTCCAGCACCTACCTTTACTGACAGCATAGTCCTGCATACTGATCCACAGGCTCCTTGCTGGCTCCTTTGTACAACCCAAGGCCAAATCAACATAGACGGTGATCTCTGGTCTCAGCTTATAATCAAAGGGCTTCTGCTCCTCATTTCCAGACAGGGCCACTTCTAGCAAGGAGCTCATGCATTTGTCTAACAGAAGGGAAATATCAAAGGTACTAAACTCTGCACATTTTGAGGATTACACACATCTATCTAAAAGCATTTAAACGAGCTTTCCCCTTCCTCTTAGTTAAAAAAAAAAAATCAAGACATGTCATTCTCCTTCCACAAATACACCTTACATAGGGAAGTGACTTAAATAAAACCTATGGAGATTTAGATGCATTATCCAACTCTTCTTCAATAGCATAAATCTGTATCATTAATTCTACCTGAACTGCACAGCTATACGCTTGCAGCTACTGCCCGGACCCATGTGAAAACACTCTGTCTTGTAAATAAGTCTTGAAGTAGCCTACTCAGAACCAGAGGGAGAAGGAGATGTGAACTAAGAGGAACAGGGCACAAAGAAGCAAAAGCAAGTGCCCCATTCAGATAGGAAGAGATGACTGGAACACCACTGCTGAGTCGTTCACAATTCTGGTAGATCATAAAGAATGAAGTTTGCTATTAATAGTATTGTTTCTAATTAATAAAAAATTTGCTTTGCAAGTAGAATAAAACGTAAGAGATTTTCCAATATTTGACATGAAAAATTGAGTCCCTGGAGTGTCTGTTAAATGCCGAGCATCTAAGAGTAAAATATTTCCAATTAACTCCATGAAGTCTGTAGTCTTTCACTGAGAAATTGTGATGTTTTTATCCTGTATGCATTTCCAAGGCCCTTTATGAACTACATTGTATACTTCAATACCATTTTGGAACTTTCTGTATTACTACACAAATAGACAAGAACGCTGAAAGACAAACCTTAAGTACAGAGACTTATTCAAACATCATCAGAGATTTCACAGCTGAACGCAGATATTTACACCGACCACGAGGCAGTGGCACCGAACAGCTCACCTAAATGAGGGATATCCATCTCCACTCCATCGCTGAACAGCGGCGTTTTGAGCCAGTAGGCCGTGTCCTGCTCCTCGGGGGACACCGGAGGGCCCTGCAGCATCCCCCCCAGGCAGCGCCCGATGAGCAGCGCCACCGTCCTCTCCAGGTCCACCAGCCACACCCACGACTGCGCAGGCTGCGGCAGGGGCACGCCCGCGGGATCGATCAGCTCAGGGCCACCTGCAAGCATTCACTGCCGGGTTAGTCACCGGCGCCCGGGTGGCACAAACAATTCCAAAATTCCAAAACTAATGGCAGATTTTGTAAATATTTCCCAGCTAATCAGAGATTCACCCCTCAATCAGCAACCTTTCAACTGAAGAAACAGCAGCTAGGACAAACAGATTGCTGAACATTGCAACTACAGCAGCAGCAGAGGCCACCACCATTCACAGCACAGCTGTTCATGAACTAAAGGCTCTTTTAAACTCTGCCCAAGAACCTGATTTGTCTAATACACACTTCTTTGTGTTCTGATAAACATGTACAGATTAATGATACAACTGGAAAAGGCACTCAATTAGAGCAGGAAAAAATATTTCACAGCAAGGGATACGAATACATTAAGGAAATTGGAAAGGAGGTGCAGCAAGACACATAGTTTAAAAAAATAGCCATCTTAAAAGGGAAAGTTAAATTCCACTACAAAAGGTGCCATTGTTAATTTTTCAGATTAAAAGCATGTTTGTAATTACACTCACCATGAAGAGGCCACTGTAATTCCTGATCTTCCAAAAGGGCTGCAGCAGGCAAGAGTCTGTTGAGACGATCTAAAGGTGGCAACAGATCCAGCAGGTAACTCAGCAAAGGCCGGGCTACTGACACTGGCAGCAGCAACAGTGAGTTGACAATCTGAGAGAGCATACTGCCAGCAGCTGATACATAAATCACATCTGCAGAGAAAAAAACCAAACCTGAATTAGTTACACGTAGGGAATTATGTAAGCGCAATTTCACAAGTCAAAGAACTGCAACCTCAGCTATCTCAGAATGTCTTAAAGAATAAAAGTTGAATTGATGGGTTTGTTTAATAATTATTAATCTCTTATTTTAGTTACACCTTTCAGTAATCACAATAATTGTACTCTTAAAAAGAGAAATCTAGAACTAATGAAAGTGAAACAATAATGCATGTTCTGTATTCTGCTCACATTCACATTCTGGAGTGAAGGTGAACAGAATGGAGAATTCACATCGTCCAACCTGTGCTTTTTCTGCACACAAAATGTCCTATCAAAACCATGAACCAGATGCCATTCCTGGGTAGACACCTCATCTCCTCCTTTGGGGGACACTCGGGATGACTACTTTATGCAGATATAGGAAAAATAAGGGATTTTTAAATTCAAACCCAAGCAAAGAAGAAGTGCCCTGAAGTTACAGAGCCATCATTACTGATTTCTCCATGGACATTTACCTCTCAGTTTCTCCCCAACACTACCATTCCAAGAGCTTTCCTTAAGCAGTGTTGCAGAACGGGAATAGATATCCGTAGCATGAGGCAATAAAAGCTGAAGGTGTTTGTGAAGCAGTGCCACACTGCTGGAATTCTAGAAGGAAACAAACGTAAGAATAATTCTGCAAATATATATAAGGGGTTCACTATTTAAATCACTTTAGCTTTCAAATACCAAGATTTTTAAAAAGAACCTTACAACATTTTGGTGCTTATGAATATTGAATTATTCTTTTCTCTCCTAAACGGTAAAAATAAGGACACACACCTCAGTAACACTGTTGATGTGGCAATAAGCCAGCAACTGTTTCTGCAGGGAACATAAAAGCTCATGCAGATGAGCAGGTTGGCTGTTTTCTGATGATGATGTACCCAGTAAAAATTTATCACTGTTTTTTTCCAGTTCTCCAAAGGCTTGGTCCTGTTAAGATGAAAGGGGGGAAAAGATAACAATTACTCTGCTTCAAGTGCTATAATAGTTTATTATAGTGCTATCACCTAAAAAGAAGCATTTTTATCTTTGCTATGTGCACCTGTAATTACTGGAGAAACTGGATAATGTCAAGTAGATCATGGGATAACCCAATTTAAAATTCCGATTGTTTATAATGTCACAGGAGTGATTGTGGTAGCTGTCAGGTGAACATTTCTTAAAACGCTTCTTTCACATGCAGCAATGCTCTTATTCCTCACCAAGGATAATTAGATTAAAAACCTCACTTCCTAACCTAGCCTCCAAAGCACAATGTGCTAAAATAAGGAATAATTCCTTAGGATCTGTTGTGGGCTGATGCATAAGATGTCTCACATCAGAATCCTTCCTTGCATTATCTAAGATGGCAACAGAAGGAGAACATAGACGGCTGCTTGACTTCTTTTGGAATCTGCTGGAAAAACTGAGTCAGCTTCAAGCAGCCAATCCAAAGCAGCCAATTCCACCTTGCTGACTGAAGGAGGTCTCGAGAGAAGAACAAAACGCTGCCACCCTGCCCTGAGGAGCTCCACACTATGCCAGGCAAGCCCAAACCTCTGATTTCTCCTTGCTGTTGTATGCAGCTGGCTGGCTGAATAAAAAGCTGAGTCAGTGCTTTGCTCTCACGCTCCTCTACCCTTTCTAAGAACAATGATCTGGCTGACACACTACGTTTAATAAGGCCTGTACTTGCTGCTCTATTACAAGGTAGCTACCACCCTAGTGAAGTTAATTAAACAGAGTCATGCTCCTCGTGTCTGCTTATTGTTCCCTGGTGGATGAGATTACACTGACAAACACTGCATACCTTCAATTTACTTCTCGTGTTACATTTTATCTTCCAAAAAAATCTGAAGCCAGAGCAACAGCAGTAAAATAGTCTGATATGAAACCAGCTGCATTTACGTAAGTCACCTTAAACAATAAGTACCACTCTAGCAATATTAGAACCATACTGTTCGAGATTATTTAACTGACTTTAGTCCACTTAAGGACAAACAGATGTGGCACTGCTACTTTAGATAAACAAAATGAGCATAATTTTCTTAAGATGGGGGTGAAAAAAGTAACCCTCCAAAGCGTCAAAAATTAATTATAATTGAAAAAAAAAAATTAATATGAAGCCTATACATACTGTATAAAATCCCAAGTTTCTTAGAAGAGTCTTCATTAGGATTTCAGCTAGATGAGTATCTGGATGACTGCTCTGGACAGTGTATGCTTGATCAGAGAGGTTTCCATAGCTAATACACAATGAGGAAGTTTCTGTGGTATCGGATGGGGAGCTATAGCCAAGCAGGGAAGCTACATGGGTGTGATCCTGCAAGCTTGTCAGAATGATGTCCAGCTGCATTCGCTAAAGAAAAACGTTTAGACACAAAAATCACTCTTTTTTAATAAAGATAACATAGGAAGAGCTAAGAATTAAAAAAGCATTAGGCATAGTAACCCAATAAAAACATTCTAACGGGACACAGAAATAAGCTGGAGGGCTTTACCAAAACACTCCAGGTTTCCCTGAAGATTCGTACTACTTATTAGAGAATGGATAAATATACTGAATTAGACTGACCATAACTAGTAAAAATCTGAGATTAAGAGAGACAGAAACTATATTTTCCACATGGTAGGCAATGAGGGTAAGACACTGAACCAATCACTTTCTCCAGAATGTCCTGGCTACCTGATTATTTGGGAAGACGGGTGGGGGACACACAATTTCTCTACACCGTACATAGGAAAAAGGGTACAAAAAAGAACCTAGCACTCATCTTTGCAAAGTAGGGTGAAATCCATTTAGGGAAAGCATTATATAAGTATTCACCCCAGAAAACGGTTAATTTTCTCTTACCAAGGCTTGTTAAACCAATCTAGTATTCAAAAATATCTCATCTCTAAACTTGGCTGGATACACTAGCACAGCAATTCCTAAACTCTCTGTAGTCGACCTCCACTTGAAGAAACAAGCAGTGCTCCCTGCCTCACTCCATTCCGGTTTAGTCAGGCTGCCCTACAGATTTGGTTATGCTGCGATTTGCACTGCATCTCCCCAGAAACGTGCTTGCACTCTGCAAAGGAGGCTCACCTCAAAGTGTTCTCACAGAAAAACTCAAAGCAAACCACAGCTGCTCTCAGGCATATTTTTACGTGACCTTACCTGTCCTTTTGATAAGCTTTCCCATCTATCAGGACCTTGGGGTAGAAGAGAATGCAGCAATTCCATTCTCTCTCGCAACGGAGGAAGTAGCATAGTTGCTCCAACTGACAGAGTCTCAATTACAACCTAAAATTGGAGCAGCAGAAAATACTTCTTCAGTGGAGAAGGGAAATAATCAACTCACCCGTATCCTTTAAAAATGCCGTACATCACAAATTATATACCCCAAATATCTGCTTAATTTCATTTAATATCAGAATTCTACCACACGATAGCACACTCATCTTTCATGCTGTGATGCAAACATGTGCAGTACATTGAAGGAGTGAAACAAGACCAACAAAAGTTGCTATTTCCTGTAAGAGTACATCCTAAGAGAATTATTCAACCAAGTTAGTTACTCAATCCACAACAATAACATTTTAGGCTCATTATTACAAGGAAGAATAATTTAAAAGTTACAAAATAAAGCAGCTTTTTAAATTCTTATGCAAACATTCTCCTCTGCTTTCAGATCATAAAACACTGATGCTGACTTTAATCTTTTAACTTTAATGAGTAAAACTGGCAAGTCAGAATCATTCGGAAAATCAGATAAATATCTAACTACACAGTCAGGAAAAAAAGAGAAGAGAGTAGTACAATTTTCACACGTAAACAACAAGGCATTACTTACTTCCTGAATTTCATCAGGGACAGAAGAGTCCATCAGCCTGAACAAGAGATTTCGAAGAGGACCAGCCTGCCGGCCAAGGATGCTGGTGGCTACACCTCCAGCCAGTGCAAGTGCAAGGTGATTAGAAAGCAGCTTCAAACACAATTTCAGAAAATTGTGATGTTCCCTGTAAAAGCAATATATCCCTATTAACCTCTCCTATTATTAGCATTACTCCCTTCCACTTATTTGTGCACTAAGCTTTTAACTCTCTTTTCATTTTTCATAACAGGAAGGCAATTCCAACTGGGAGTTTAAGGAAACTCCTCTGAGAAACTTACTGCCAATCTGCTTAAAAGAACAAAAACTGAAACTAGAATAGAGAAGTGTCCTTGTGGACAATGGTTGCAAGAGGCATTCACTTTAGATTAGTAGTCCCATGAATAATGAGGCAAAACCATCCCAAAATACAGAAATAAATAATAATATACACAGAGGAAAAAAAAAACTTTTAAGAAGTAATAAATGTAATCTTCTCTCAGAAGATTTAGAAGTACAACAATCAGGTTAAAAACAAAAAGTCAGGATATTCATTTCTAGTCCTCTTAAAAAAAATCTGAAACGCTGGTTACAGGAATAAGAATTGACAACACAGAAACAGTAAATGTATTTAAACTGCATAGAAAAATGTGTTTCAAAGGAAAACTCTGAAGTAAAGCATTTAATTCACTGCATAATGACAATAAACTTCAGACTAAAGATCCTGCTGTATTTGAGACACTGTAAAGCTCCTCTGCTATACGAATGCACTAGAGTAATTCAGAACAAATGGCACCTGAACAAGCAGGTAAACCAGACTTATGCTTGTTGAAGAACAGACTAACCAGGACTAAGCCATGCACCACTGCTGTAAAGAAAAAACAAATATAAAAATCTGTAACATGCACATGCTGTATGTACCTTGATGAAGGAAAAGGAAGAGGAGGAATTTCACTGTTAATTTTGTCACAGTAGTGCTCGAGAAAAGAACGAAGATGTGAAAAGGTACTTTCTTCAAGGTCCACACAATAGGGTCTGTGCCATGCCACAACCTGCCTGGAATCAAACATCAAAGTAAATTACCTTCTGGAAAAACTTTAACTGCTTTAATAAATTAATACTTTAAGCAGGTTGAATACACACTTAACTAAACCGGTTTCTTTCTTACAGCAAACTAATACAACTGTGGCAGACCAACTTCCTGACCCACGAAGATATTTTCTGCTCTCTTTTCTGTAAAACTCTTTAGAATCAAACACTCCACATTTATGGACATAAACCCCTCAATGCCATAATCTGAAGCCACGTGCATTTAATCCGATGCGTGCGAAGGCTGACCAGTACTCACGAAGCTGGTTTCAGCACAAACGTCAGATCACAGGCTTTGATAAAATGCAGGGAGAACTCAAAAGGGGAAGTACCATTTAGTCCTATCTGAGTCTCACTATTTCCTCAGTTGATAGCTCCCTTGAAAACAGGGGATTTGAAATTCTTTTTGAATTATCTTCCAAATATTAAGTTCTTCTGTTCCTTTGTGTTAGTCCATACATACAAGTTTACCGGTTCACTTCAATCACTTGCTAACATCTTTGGTGTGAAGGTATTATTTGAGTTACTGTATATTAATAACCAAACTATTTATCTAGGTAGCTATTTTTAGTTTAACGTGTAACCATACAGAAATTTTTTAAGATCTTTAAACGCACCTCAGTAATTTGTCTGAACTTCCCCCTTTCCCAAAGTCTCCTGATTAGCGTACTACTTATTACACTAAAAAAAACTTCCCAAGCTGTAAAAAATCCCCTCAGAAGCAAAAAATAAAAAATCCTGAGTTGTTTCACCTCCCACTGACTACCTTGTCAATTTTTAGTAATGACAGGTAGGTTTTGTCTAACTGCATGTAAGAAACACTCATATATAAAGAAGAAACATCCATATCTTTGGTGCTGATACATTTTCACTTGTAACATTCAACAATTAGAGAAGAAGAGGGAGGAAAGAGGAGAGAAGGAAGAGTTTCCAGACCAAAACATTACAACCAGAATGCTTGACACACAGGATGTGGGAACATCTTCAGGAAATAGTTCAAGGTATCCCAAAGTGGACTTGCATAAAAGAATAAAATTATACCTGACCCAGAAGTCATTGTTACCTGTCCCTTGGAAGAGCTGTCCAGGCAAGGCTATGGGACGTTCCTGCTGAAATCTGTTGAATTGCAACTCCATCTAAACCACTGACTTTCTTCGGTTTAGTAATGGGGCCAGTGGAGTTTCCCTGACCACACTGTCCCATTGAATTGTTACCCCAAGCATAAACTTCATTATCTACAAACATAAATGAAATAGAAAACAAAAGCTGAGATACAACTGCTTTTGATCAAGAGGAGGATTATGTATTTTTCCAGCTTATTCTGTTTACCATGAGAAAGTGCCAAACAGTGACTGTCACCAATGGAAATGTCAACTATTCTGGTAGCAGCCAGCTCTTCAATGAGCTTGGGTCTGAGAGCCGTCGCCTCGGAAGAGCCGCAGCCAAGGCAGGCCCCGCAGCCCCACGCGTACACCTGGGGCAAAGCAAGCACAGAACAGCTGCAGGTCAGGCCTGTGTCACCGTGAGCACAACAGCACACCCCAGCAAACCACCTGCACAGTGACTGCGATTACACTGCCAGCACAACGTGCACGGGACTCTCCTGGCCGGAACACGCACCTCATACGGTGTGCATTCCTTCCCCCAGCCACCGAGGTGACTGCCCACAGAGCACAGGACTGGGGAGGCTGCTGCAGGAAAAGGAACTGCTACAGGGAACGCCAGCATTCCTAATCCCCATCTTGAAAACCCACTGCCTTTGAGTCACAGAGCTGAGGGTGGGGAGGCCAGCTGGGTTACACCTGTGGAAATGCTCATTGGATTACATGGATCCACGATGCCAGGAAGGGCTCTCATTTACCACCTCAACATTTATCTCCAAGCTCTCCTGAGATTTTTCAGATTACAATTAAAACTTTCACTTAACACCTCTATTCTAATATACACATACATTTTAAAAAGCCATTAAATCATCTAATCACCTGAGTTGGTTACGGTATTAAAAATTACAAGCACATCACTGCTGTTTGTTTCTTGAATCCAATTTGATTTTATGCTGGTTACATTTATTAACCTAAAAATACTCCGTTTTCTGCAACTAAGCAAGCATCTTACAAAGTATGTTTTAGATGACTCAGCACATTTTGAAATACTCTTGTGCATTAGGTACTTCAATCTCTAATCAAGAACTTCACTTCTACTCAAGTACTAGTTGAACAATTTCTCAACAGTCAAAATAACAAATGCTGAGATAATGTGAACCCACATCCTCTTCACCAGCTCTCGTAACTGGAGTGAAAACTTGGTTCTGCCTACCTGCCCTGTTGATGTCAAGGCAAGCGAAGACTGACTTCCAGCACAAACTTTTCGAATAAACATTCCTTGCAAGGCTTCTATAACTTTGGGTTTATATACTCTATTTGTATCACCATGACCAAGTTTGCCTGCAAAAGGAGGAAACACAACTGAAAGGTATTTTCAATGGATAGACGACAATTAAAAGTACCCCAAAAGAGTTATTTCTGGATTTCCAAAAGTGTCAGAGTGGATTTTTAAAATTAAAATATATTACGATTTTTATAAAACCTCTTCTCTTTCAACTACAGTAATTACAGACTCGAAGAAATATCTATTTATTATAGTCTAATTTAAAATAGAAATACTAATCTCAGGCAGTTTAAATGTAATAGTTTGTAGGACATGAATAGCTACTGTCATACCATGAGTGAGCTTATTTGAAAGTTGTCAGCACAGCATTTTTCCAGAATTGTTCATCCATTCGCTGACCGTTCCGAGCTGTGAAACCCCTACCCTGCTGAAAATCGTTTTTTTAACCCTATAATCTTGCAGGTAAACTTCAGATATTGTATTTAGATTTTTTTTAAGAATCCTTTCCTTGAACAGCTACCAAATGATCAATAAAAACCTGAACCAAACTGCAAGGCATACTGAAACTATGAGGCAGATGGAATAAGACAAAAATTACTACCAGAACATTAGTTTTACCTACCATTGTCTCCTCCTCCAAACGACCACACTGTTCTCCCATCTTTGGACAGAGCTATCGTGTGTGAACTGCCACAGGAAACCTCTCCCACATTGCTAATATCTTTTACTAAAGTTGGAATGTTGCGGCTGTTGCTGTCACCATGACCTAAGGAAAAAAGGAAGATTAAAGTCCTACTTCTGTTTTGCAATCATAAGATTTAGCAAATTCCACGTGTATTGCAGTTATCACAAATGATGATTTCTTTCCGGAAAGATTCATAGTAAGGTTTGGAAGACATCTGTGATAAAGTTAAACATTTAATCTTTATGACATACTCCAGAACACCTGTTCGTCTCTCACTGCCTCTAAAACTTATGATTATTTTCTACTTAGCTGAAAAGAAATAAAAAGAATTGCTAGCACAAGTGCCTTTAATACCAGTTGATCAGGTAGCTAGAGTTCCCAATACTGGGCAGCAGGTATCCTTCTCAGCATGAGGAAGCTGCAATAAGGGCTCTCTGTCACTCCTGCCAATACTGCACAGAGAGAACAGATCAGCCCCTCAGCTGCCTTTAGACAGCCACAGCTCCAACGGGTCCTTTCTGCAGAAACCAAGTACATCATACCCATCACCTACTTTTTATAAAGTTTTATTTCTACTAAACTACAGAAATTCTGTGCATATGGAAGAAAAATGAAGAGAGGAAAATGAATACCACTGGTATCCATAACTGATTAAATATGAACAACTTCCTATAACCTAATGTCACTTTTCAGCTACGTGCTGGAACTCACCATTGCACACTCTAAGACCCCCAAAGGACACTGAAACTCCGTATTAATCTAAAACTCAAGGAGAATGTTTCCACAATTCCCACCAAAATTCCAGTTAAACCTCTAACACAGAGTTCTTCTCTTAACAACAGGGATACACTCAGAACTTCTACTGATTCCCTTGAAAGCTGTGACTGTTGAACACTGTTCCTCATCTTCCACCCCTGCCACTTGCCTGCTTTTACTCCTCTATACTTGGTGATTGTGACATTCAAAGAAAAGAAAACAGAAGGGAACTAAAGCCCACCTTGAAACAATTTTCTATGCCGAACCTGCTGGTTCAACTGAACCTGCTTGAGAAGGGTGGTTTTATACCAGGCATAGCAGCTGCACAGCAAAGATGACGAAACAGACAAGTGAACTTGAAGCAAATAGTAATACAGGGTTTCTTGTTTCAGTTCAATTTAACTTTTTAGATGTATTTAAAGTAAAAAGACACTAAGCCATTCTGGCAAACTTAACATCAAGTATCTTTATTAGAATCAGACTCTTGATATTACTAGCCAGTTATTCCTGACTATTCAAAGAATCATTCTACCATCACACTACAGGAGGTTTATCTAGAATTCCAGTTTATTTTAAATGTCTCCTGTTTACATCCCAGTGCCAGCAGCAACCATACAGTCTTATGAATGAATAAAAGCAACTTGTCTTGAAATGAAAAATCTTTAAAAAAAACCTCTGTAAAATTAAGTGCATTAAAAACTTTTAAGAGTCACTAGACTAGTCAGCTGTAAGTACACACCTGAGTACATGTGTATGTGTACGTGGAGGAGACAATTAGAGAACAAGGCAAATAGATGTATAAAATCATTACTAGACACAGGAACTTTTCCAAAAGCATCTCTTGAAATTTTCCAATTACCTAATCTTCCGAAGTCTCCTTCTCCCCACGTGTACAGCTCTCCATCTTCTGTAACAGCAGCACTGTGTCTGTAGCCCGCTGATACACACACAACCACCTACATTACATGCAAAAAGAAAGATGAAGTTTTTACACAAATCATGTAGGAAGTTTGAAAGCTTGAGAGAGTCAAGTTTGAGGAGGAGTCTGCATAAATTAACTTGTTCATTCACATGGAACAAGTACACAATCTTTGCAATCTTTTCCATTTATCTGATAAGGGAAAATAAGAACATAAAAAGGCAAGTTTCTATGTAAAACTGCTAACGATTTATTTATCAAGCAGCTTTAACATCATGATATCCCAGTCTTACAGGAGAAAAAACATACATCAGTGGATGATTAAAACACTGAACAAGCTGCATATGAAAGCCATGATGTTGCAGCTAGCAAAACTGAAACTGCAGTTCAGCGAAGGCACCTGAGCAATTCTGACTCCAGACTCTGAGAAGCTTTCCTGACAATGCCACTGCCCAAATCGCAGGCCTAGAGGCAACCATAAGCTCTGGTGTTTTGCTGAAAGCAGACCCAGCCTCAAAAAGAAGTCTAGAAAAAACACAGAACCTTTTCTTAGGATTTTATCTATTTCAGACTTTACACAACATCCCAGCTGAAGAGAACAAAAACAGGTGCTCTACTATACAAAACATACCTTCCCTTGTAGGGGACCCTGAATAAGTTTGGGATATTTCTGAGTTGAGCTATTTCCGTGTCCCAGTTTTCCGTAGTCACCGTCACCCCAGCTGAAGACTTCCCCTTCTGTTGTAAATGCTAAAGTGTGACCATCAGATCCTTTTGAAGATGACACCTTTTTAATAGACCTGTGAGGCTCAAAAGTCAATTTTTTCAATGTAGACTGATTATTGGAGTCTCCCAGTCCCAGTCTCCCATAGCTGCCTTTCCCACAGGCTCTAACAGAACCATCCGTAGAAATGACAAATGTACAGTATTGTCCAGCTTCAATCTACAAAGAGAAAAAAAGATGTAATAGAGAAATGCAGAGATTAGATAAATCCAAAATTCACATATAGGTCTAGAAGTCTGTATTTTTTAACAGAATTTCAGGTTTCTTCATATAACATAATGTAAAAATTAAAAATAATTTGGACTTCAGCAAGTAGTAAAACTAAAATTCTTGGGAGATATTTTATGATTAAATCTATTTTCATGACTAAAGTATATAAACAGTGATTATTTTATTTATTTGTATCTCTTCTACAGACTACAGAACTTGTGCTGCATCCAGATCTCCAAAACTCATGGATGGAAATATTAATTTTTTAAAAGCAAAAAAGACAAAGTAACAGCTCGATAAAACACCGTAGGTTTTGCTTAATTTTAACCAGTACCAAGTGGTAACATTACAGAAATACACCAAATGCTAAAAATCCACTCACTTGAGACTACACATTTTAATTACGCGAACATCAAAGAAATAAGATTAAAAGCTTTTAAGAAAATAAGACCTTGCCCCTACTGGGAAATCAGCGCTCAGCTGAAGAATGACCCAACAGCAAATGGACTAACACAGAAATCATTCCCTATAGGAATCTTAACACAGCAGAAGTGCAGAGCAGGTTCCATCTGAAGGATAAAGGCACATCATAAAACAGCCCCAAACAGGTGGCCACAGCCCTATTTAATGGGAATTAGTATCTTCATACAGATAATCCTACAACAATCATCAGTGAAGGCTAAGTGGAAAAAATCACATAAATTTGTTGTATAGTCATATACAGTACTATTAAAAGAGTAATCCATTCATTCAGCTCATACATTCTGTTCTTGTATATTAGTCTTTTGAATGTTTTGGAAGTTTTCTGAATGCATAAACTCGCTTTATGATGTCCAGTCCTGCAGCCCATTGGAATATAAAATACATCAGTGACGTCCATAGAAACAATTTCAGAAAACGCACCTAAATTGTCTAGTGACCAAAAAGTGCTTTTACTTAAGTCAACACTGCAAAGCCAATATAGTACCAGAAAAGCACACTATTATATTCTGGGTCATGCAGCAATAGAAGTACTCAGTTGCAACCGCAGAGTCTGTGACTCAGAGCAGAAAGAGCATGTACACTGATTTTCAGAAAGCTAATTAAGATTGCTGTGTCAGCAAGTAGCCCAGTTTGGACTTTTAAACTCAGCAATCTTGGGTGTGAAAACCACCAATGGAAAAGAACACGGAGTAGTTAAGACACCTTTTAACAAGCAGCAAAAAAAAAAAAAAAAAAAAAAAAGAACAAAAAACCCAAACCCACCAAAAAAAAACTACAGGCAACTACACTTGTCTCCACAGAGCAAGTCAGGTAATTCAGTCAGTCATTCTTGTTACATGGATATTTATCCGTGCATGTCACTAAAAACAAACCTGAATGTTTTTCCCAGGCATCAATGAAAGCAGCAAGATATTCTCAGTAAAATAACCTGTGTGACCAGTACTATTTTTCAGTTTCATACTGTGACTATGAAGCTGCTGAATGTTACACAATGTACCACTAATAAATGTCACTCACCGTCTGTGCATCAGAAAAACTCGGAGCGAGCTTGGGCTGAAGGATTTTCTCTTGAGTTCCTTCCACCAGCTGGTGACTGCTGTTACTGCCCCACACGTACACCTCACAGGTCTCAGACACAATGGGAGCATCGCCTGTTTGAATGCTGTCAGGGCTGGCACACGTCCTTGAATAGTCTGAAGCCATCCGACAAACCTGTTCAAACCAGAGATTTACTGCACAGTAGCATTTTACACTTCTTCCTATACAGTCACAGTGTTTAATGCAGCTTTAATTGCCCCTCCACACGGTAACTGCCTAAAACACAGATCACCATGACCATATCATTAGCTTGCCCAAATGACTTTGTTCCACTACATCTTAGTTTTCCAGTGTTTTTTGCACTTCTTCTACCCCAGAACAACTCGGCCCAGACAGGACTTACACCCACATGTGCACACCCACCACATGTGTGAGGAGGAAGTAAACTACAGTAACTTCAAAGTGTTTTTCAAGACATACCTCTTCAAATAAACACAGAGCTGCCTCATACAGAGAACATAAGCCATCAGATGTTCTGGTTGGCTCTCTCCATTGACTGCGATCAGCAGACGATCCCTACGACATTGAAACGTTGTTATTAGGAGAAACACACTGCCAATACAGCAACAGCCCACCTGAACAAAATACATCAGGGATTTTTTCTTATCGCTAAGCAAAAACTACTGGCTCTTTCTACAAGCATAAGTACACTGCCTCTCTCCTGAGCTGTGATATCTGCATACACTTCAGGAAAGCAAAACTGCCCCAAGTGCTAGTCCAACATTCCTACTGATTCAGTTTGGTGAAAGTATCTGGGTTCAGAGTTAATTTCTCCCAATACTATTTTGTAATGAAATGCACGTTATTTGTGTTTAAAGTAATAATTATTTTAAAATTACTAATCATAATTAATTTTATGTTTACGTATCTTTCATATTTTGGTCTCTAATTGTACATATAGCCCAAAACCAACAACAAATAAAGTTGCCCATCACGACATTGAATCCAATTCAGATACTGCCAGTGCCATGCTCTTCTCATGGACCTCATTCTTTACAAGATTTTTTAGATCTTTTTTACAATCTTTTTCACATTTTAAAGTTTATGTTTATTTACAAGCAGTACAAGCCTGAAAGAAAAGAATGATCACTTGAGGGAAGAAGTCATTCCCTGTTTCAGTCTGAGCACATGAGGCAGAACTTGCCGCAGCTTCCGACTGTGTACTGCGCAATAATTTCATACCTTTAAAAGTAATATTCATCTAGGACCAGAAATAAGCACTCAATAACAAAGCAGTGTGCCACACTTCCAATTTAGCTAATTTTCTTATCACATTAATTTCTAAGCATCAGCAAAACTGCCGAACATCCCGAAGATGTATAAGCTGAGGCCGAGGTGAATGGAGGAGAAAGAATGTCCAATAACAGTAACTAACAGGAAACAAGGTGTGTTGCAGAACTTTGAATTTTCTAACTTTTTTTGCTATGAACTTAAATGTACAAGTTCTACTGGATCAAGTATGTCCCTGATTCTTCCCCTTAAGTTAGAGCATAACACCAAAAACGACAACACAGAGATCGTTTTGCTGCTTCATCTTTACCTAAGAGGAAACAGGTGGGCTGGACAGGAGAGAAAGAGATGGTGGGTAGCAAAGGAAATACGGGGGACAAAAGTTCACAAAAAGCCCCCTTTCCAACATATTCAGCAAACTGGCATTCGGTGTGGAGAAACTATTCAGTTAAGAACGCAACTACACTGCAATGCAGAAAAACCAGAGCTGGTTATACCTACCAGAGATCGCCGCATCTGGGTCAATATACTCATAAAGCAATCAAAGCTGATCATCCCTTCTGGACTCTGCAGCAACTTGGTTTTCTCCATGGCGTTTACTACGGCTGAAGCACCTAAAGCCATTTCTATCCACTCAAGAAGGTATCTCAAGGCACCTCGCTGGGCAGCCAAACCAAGAAGCAACTCAGAAGCTAATCTTCGACCTAGAGTGTCTGCCCCAGAGTTTGGAATCGTTACGCCTTTAAGAAAAGTTGTTACTTGAGACAAACAGTCCAAACCCATTGGTGGAATCTTGCTTTCATTTGCTAGAGATAAAGGTGGCAAAGAGCTCACAACTTCTATTGCAGTATGGATAACATCATTGCAGAGACTGAGGCCAGGTCCTGCCGCAGGCATCATCCAGCTTTGTCTCAGCAGTGCAAATAACAAGCTCAGTCCAGTCCGAACTCCCATTTCTATGAGCGCGTCCGTACTCGACCTCGGGCGTTCACTGACAGAGTGCACATCTGTGGATCCAGAACTGCTTTCCGGGGAATGCTGCTGCTGTTTCACCTTACCCTTATCGTGGTATTTATTTGAAAGTGCATAGAAGACGCGCTGCAGCACAAGGAGACGCTTTCGAAGAGCTCCAGCAAACGGAGAGTCTGAGCACACCATCTTTGCCAGTGCCAGCTGGCTGCTAAGAAGGGCATCCAAGTAGTGGTCCTGTTCATCACTAGACAGAGATTCCCGCTCAAAATCTGGTAACTGAGGTCCTTTGAGGCACAGAACCTGCTGGGGCAATGGCACTACTTCTTTATTGCTAACTAACTTAGCGTACAAGACAGAAACTCCCTCCCTTGTTGCAATAGATTCACTGTCTTCTGTGATCCAGGAGCTGTTTAGGTGTTCAAGCCATTTCAGCTTCACAGGTGGGACCATAGCTGCCATGCTGGTTTACTCCTTTGCCATTAGTCCTGAAGATGAAAAAAGCTGTCAATACGTATGCAACGCTATCTACAGATCCGACTACTCACAGCAGGACAAATCCATATAATCCTTTCAGAAGGTAAGCAGCAAAAGATTCACCACCAAGAATTACCAAAGTTTCACCATTTGACCTACATGTACGTGCAACTTACTTACCATGATGTAAGAATTCTCGTGTAAGTCAGTCTGCATTTTCTAAATCCATGCACAAAAATTCACACACAGCAAATTTAATTCTGCTAAGTGACACGCACAGCATTTAACAGATAAGGCAATTGGAGATTTAGATGTCAAAAACCATGAAAGTGCAGGGCTGATAAGCATACCTCAGCACTATGATGATTTATGTCTGCAGGATCATCCATATAATGGTATGGTATTTTGCTATTTTAGATGAATAAAGGATCATAATTCCAAAAACACACACTGAGTTCTAAAAATTTCTCACATACAAGAACACAGACTGATCACAACTAGTTGAGTCCAGGGTTCTTCTAAGTCTGTGTCTGAGAAAATTTTTAAAAATTAATAAATTAAAAGAACATTCTGATCCCAAAGAGACACTCGAGTTACTAATTTTATTGCTGGCAGCATTTAGACCTTCAGTTTCTTCAAGAGAATTCTTTATGTCAACTCTAAGTTTTGCCAAGCTAGTTTATAGCTTAGCATGTAAACAGGCTTCTTCAAAGTGAGTGTTTTCAAACTGCTCATTTCAAAAGAATTTTCTTGAAAGTAATGCTTTACCTCCTATTGTACAAAACAGATTTGTTTAACTCCTGTTTTATAATCATTAACCATAGGTTACATAGGTTCTCAACAATCACTTTCTGTTCTTTGACCCTTTAAGTCCTAATGTATTACAATTTCACCAAAAAGTACTATAACTTCCTGAAGGAGAGTTTTGTGTTCTTTGGTAACGTGAGCCCTATTTGATCTAATTTCAAACTAAACGCCTGGGGATGGAAGGAGTCTCTGCCATGTAGTGGAAGTCGGTGCTGCTGCCATGCCATGCTTGTAGGGCAAGCTCCTAATAGGCAGTGCAACTTGGTCCTCGTTTTATCTTGACATTTCACACTTAGAAAACATAAATTAAAAATATAAAGTCCTACAGTTCTTCTGCCAATATCTCTGCCAAAAAAGTACACTGTGTGCTATTAAGCACCTGCTTTTATTTCAGCCAAATTTTCCCTACAATAGATTAATACCTTCATGAAAAGCTTTATGTGAGCCCCAGTGAGCCTTACCCAAGTAACTTCTGTTGCACTACAGCAGCCCCTCACGCAGGTCTATCCCACAGAAACCGGAGCCACAGCTGTTCAGTACCATTCAGAGCAGCGAGCATTCCTTGCATTTCACACCAGACACACCTTCTGTCTACTCACACCACAAAACTCCCCAGCAGCTCAGCCTCCAAGTGACACAGACAGGTACTGTTACACCAGGACCTTGTTTATGAAGAAAGGGCAACACTGTCTCACTCGTCAGAAAGGATTTGCTAACTACCATCTGATCCTAACAGAAACCGTAAGGCCAATTAATGAAAACGTCCCAACTCTGGTCTCACGTGATGAAGTTTGTGCCTACTCAAGAGGTAAAATACGGGGATGTAGCTCCATTAAGAAGTTCCCTGAACAGGGCTTTATGCTTTCACCAGCTACTCTTCTTTCAGAAACTTCAAAATGTGCTCATGTACCTCAAAGGTGGAAATACTGCCACTTTTCCTGAAAACTGATAGATTTTTTCCCTCCTGTCCTTGTACGCATCTCTAAAAATAGAGACTGAAGCTTGAAGCTGAGCTCTTAGCAGTGCCCTACTCCCCTCTTGCAGCTTCCGGAAGAAACACGTTCGTCCACCTTGAAAATAACATTCAGTTTTATGTGAAAGACAGAAGGCTTTAACCAGACACTGCTGGTAATCCTGGAAATGCTCTCTGAATACAAATGTAAATTATCTCTGTCTCTGCATGTAACAACTACAGATCACTGACGGTCAGCAGAAACCAGGGAAGCGGTAGCATAGGTAGGGTTGTAGTGTATAGGCAGGGTTTATTTCCTCCAGCTCACTGCCACAAATACAAGGTTTATAACTGCTCCAGAGCCTGGACATGGACATCTCATTTCTTTTTAGGGCAGGCAAAAAGAAAATAACATGTGGCTTTAAAAAGTCAAGCGAATACTCTCTGCCATTTCACTATATCTGACCACTGCAGGTCAGGTGAACGTGTGGAAGGTACCACGTGTGCAGGGTGGGCCAGTCCCACAGGGTGCAGTCCCACACACCTTCTGAACACGCTGATCACATGGCCAAGCACAAAGCAAGAAGCCAGAAACATGTGACACGTGGAGAAAAGTACTTTTCTTTCGTCATCATAAACCTAAAACAGTCTAAATGAATAGCAACAGCTTTATAAAACTATTTCAACACTGCAACACTTAAAACATTTCAAACTAAAGTACCCAAAACTTTCTGGGATTTGTCTTAAAAAAAAAAAAAGCCCAGCTCTCCCCTGCCCTTATTCCTTCCTTTCTCCTCCTGCTCGTCATCGGGGAGGGGGGGGGGAAGTAAACTGTGAGAATGTGCAACACAACTCATTCGTCGTATCTTTCAGAACCACAGTTCCTGTTGAGGAAATCACCATTTTGGGGGAGTAAATGTTCGCATATATTTTACTGTTGCCAATTGGTAAGTCAACTAAAATGGGACTTAAAACTCATAGCTGAACAAGGATTCCAACAGTGTTACCAAATTTAACACCTATTTCAAAAGCTTACTCCAGGGAGCAGTGGGGACAAACTGCATATATCAAACCCTAAAAGTCAAGTTCTATGTATCCTGGATGTAGAATTTTTCTTTCAAAACAGCAGCGGCAGCAACTTGGGCTGCAGAGGAAGACAAGTGAGGGTAAGTAAGGCTGCCTTCAGAGCTCGTCCGCCCTGAGACCCACAGCCAGCGCTGCACCTGAGCTCAAGGAAAGGCTCAGGTTCACCAAATCCCCTACTGGAACCTGTGCACAAGCACAGGGAGAGCTGATGTTACCCAGCGCTGCACTGGACACCAACTGCTGTTTGTTTCTCCTGCAGCAGATGAAAGGGAATGTGAGGAAAAGAATTTTAAAATGGAATCTGTGAAAACACGAGGAATATAATCAGGGAAGGCTTTTGCCTGAGCTAAGAGGAGAGTAGAACATTTAAATTCTGGAAGCAAATACACTTAAGAGAGCTCTCTTTTACTGTTGTAAGAAACATGGAAATTACCCGCAGCAGAGACAAAGGTTCTTTTTCCTTTTATCAGTCCATTGCTTTAAATGTACCCGAAGGTGAACCCTACAACTTCCAAAGCTGAATCCCACTGCAGACTAAATGTGCATCCCCTGGGTTTCAGATTCTGTCTCTTCAAGCTCAAAGGTCAAAACCAGGTACTTCTTCTGGTCTGTTCATGGTTTTCCCCATTCTGGAAACGAACACACCATACAGCCAAACTACCACTCCAGTTCTAAGCTCAGAATCAAGTCTCCACATCTAGCAGTAACTAGTAAGCATAGATGGGAGGTAATAGGATGCACTTTGAATTCAAAGAAATCAACTTACGAGCAGCCTTAATGATTGTGAAACCATAATAATTGAATGATTGGCATGCATTTCCACACAGCCAAGAATTCAGAAAGAAAGCTGATGACAAATTTCATAACCCCTTTATCAATGTATTTCTCTTCATCTATTTAGTTAGATGATGATTTTTAAGAAGTTTTGGCTTGGATGTGTTCACTGCACCTAAGGAAAAAACAAACACAAAACCAAGAGCCTGCAAGTGTTTGTCAGCAAGACAGAGTAAACACTAATAATAATTGATACACTTAAGATCTTCCCTTTTGAGTTAAAACAGGGAAAAAGAAGAAAGTTGTCATATTTCAGGGAAAGCGTGCGGTCTTCAGTGGCCTAGCAAATAATTTTAAAGAATTTAAAATATGCTGTGTTATCAAAGAGTTTGTTTTTTCTTAAATACGAATTAATTCAGCCTGAAACCACCAGCTAATTTTTACAGGTCACTTAAAATATTAATTTTTGTGGTGTAAGCTGGCCTACAATAACTAATAAATCACATGTACTAGAGTGTGAATGGCCTGTTGCAAGTCATTATTTAACACAACAGACCATTTGGCATATTAAAATTGAGTTTATATCACTAATGAAATACGCCAAACAGCCATTTCTTTCACTGAGAAAAAGTGCATCTTTTTAAAGGAAAAATAACTATTCCCCTATCTCAAGTGAGAATAAAATAAGAGACTGGAGATGCACCTAACTACATTTACAAGTTATTTCCAGGAAACAGAAATAAATTATGAAGAGATAAACTATGAATGCTGTTCCTTCCTTCTCTCTGCCACCACAGCAATTTAATCACAGAAACAGAAAGAGGAACTTGATCTTGTCATTAATCCCAGCTTGCTTATTTCATATATACAGTACCAAGTCACTGCCTGCGTGGATGACTGACACCTTAATGTACAACTGACCAGGAGATACGACAAAATAGGCATTACACTACAAATGTTCCCATATTTTTGTATATACTTATATACATACATACACATATATATACATGTACATATTTTGATTTTGGTATTTATATTAGATACTATAAATATCTCAGTGTTTCATGTACACGTGTCTGAAGCACAAGTAATCTTCATGCAACAATCATTTATTTTCAGAAGTCTAGTAATTCTTGCAAATCATGACAGTTAAAATCAAAGTGAAATTATGAAGAAAATTATGTAGAATTTTTTTTGTGTTTATATAAAGTGACACACATAAGGTAAAATGTGACTGAAAAGTAACAGTAAATTTTCCAGCCACTTACCACCATCTCTCCTAAATTAGCTATGGAAAGATTTTTCTAGAAAGGGAACAAAGCAAACACTAAAGATTTCTCACAAATCCACTTAGTTGGCTCAGATATGAATACTGTCAAACCTCTAAGAATGAATATTTTTTTCTCAGATTTTTACTACAGCTTCAGGAAATCAAGAAGTTTTTAGGTCTTCTCACTTTGAGCTAAGTGGAACAGCTTTGATCACCTTCAAATGCAAGAATAAGAACTCACTAAGGGGGAAAAAACACTACTAAAGAAGTTAGTAAGGGAAGTTCTCAACTTCGACAAAGTCAAAGGACTGAGGAATTTGGAAAGTGCCCCAAATACTCCTGTATTCCAAGGGCACAGGGGGAAATGAGAATAATTTACAGAGGACTTCAGCATGGGGATGAAGGTTAAGTCTGTAAAGTTATACAGATCCTGTTTCTGAGTCCAGCAGGAAAGACAGGTCTTGGACAGAATATACACACTTCCCCAAAGGAATTTCCGTGTCAGCTTGGAAATTATGAGAGATACTTGAATTTGTCACCCAAGAACCACCTCCATGCAGCCAACAAATTTATCCTAATGTAAGTAAACGGGAAGCTCTCTTCTAGGGTTTAGATTTAAAAAATGCTTAGAATTTAAAAAAGCTTCTCAGAAGTTGGTGTGTGTAGATCTAAGAGAAAGATTGCTGGGACAGTTTAAAGAAAGGTGGAGACTGGGCAGAAGCTGTACAGTGTGGCTTCATCACACTCCGTAGTCCCTTCTGAGGTAAAAACAGGAAGATCAGGAACAGCTCTAGGCAATTCCAGAGACGTAACACTAAATTCCTGCAGGAAGGGATATAAGCATGAAAGCCAAGACAAGAAAAAATGGAGGGGTTTATGTTTTGTTGTAAAGAAAGTTGTAGAAAAGATCCTTCAAAAGTGGAAGACAGGACTATTATCTTGCTGTTTTAAGAAGTAGAGAGTGTAACAGCAGTTTCCCCACAAAACACGTTTTGCTTTTTCAGTCCTTAGCACACACACTCAGCTTATCAACAGACAGAAACCACCAGAACATGTGGAAGGGAGCAGCTGATTTTGGGGCCCTTTTTTTTCTTTTTTCCCTAAAACATCATCATCTCCAACACAGTGGCTCTACCTCACTGCCAAATGTAGGCAATCACTGGTATTCCAGCAGAAATAATGGAAGTCCATAGATAAGGAGGAAGAAGGTGCAACTGCTGCTCAGGCTGTGAAAAGGAAAACCCGAACAATCTGCTCAGAAATGTAGGTAAATCTTGAAGCACAGTGATTTCCCATTGCTTGTAAAAACCTGAATCTTCCTGCTTAATTGTTATTTTACAGCTTTGTGCTTTCCTCCCGGTACAAGGCCCAAAGAAGTAAACATTGTAATACAGGGATAAAAAGCAAAATTGATCTTACATAAAGTGCTGTCAAATGAAGGTGAATGTATTTTAACCTAGTCTTTAAGCTAGGCAGAACTTGTCACAGTCCATGGAGATTTTCAAACGTATAAAATGCATACAATGATATACAGTACCTTCAATCTGTATGAAAAAAATCCATTTCCTTAGATCAGTGACACTAGCACACACACTGAAGAGACAAGGACAGAATTTAACAAAGCTACATACTACCACGTTTCTCTTTAACTTAGTCTGACTGCAGCAGAAATCAAGCACACACAAAAACAATTATTCTGACAGAAGTCAAGTGCTCAGGCTCTTAGAACTCCCACAAAAGTAGCTGAAAGCTTTATTTTCTGCAAAGCTCTTGAAAAACTGCACCTATAAAGCTGTAAATATTATATGTCCTAAAAATCAAAAGTTTTCTCAGAGGAAAAATAAACCTCACAAGCACTCTCTCCCCCTCTCTGCAATCAGCAATTTCAGCAACCTTTGTAAGATGCTGACTACATTTATTTTATGGGAACCTAATTACAAAAGCTTGTAACACAAGAAGTCCGTCTGTACAGTGAAATCACAGGCACGAAACGCCACAATTACAGAACATGCGAAGATCTGGCTGTGAAGCTGAATTCTATTCACTGCCTGCCTGCGATGTTGTACGCCGCACACATACAGAGTTCTTCACTGTGTGTTCACTGACAATGAACTTCGCAGAGACTGCAGCAACTCCATTTATTATTTTCAACACGAGGAGCTCCTAGAGTACCTCCTGCGCTCAAGGTACCTTCAGCATGATGTCACCTGGGTGGTTCCTAAAAAGGATTAGAAAATTTACTATTTAAACAGATGGCAGCCAGAGCACACTACAGCTCTTGATGCTGGTACAAGTAGTTAAAGCTTTGTTTGCAACGGTGAGAAATTAACTTCCGTGATGGGCCAGAAAAATCAAGCATTTTGTGGCTCACGCAAAAGTCAGGAAAGATTTCACAATCAGAAAAATCAGGTAATTCTACTAGCTCATTAAAAATATAATTCAATTAATTCACTGCAAGTAACACTGACTACTGAAGAACTTTATTCTGGGATGTTATTTTAGATGATTTTTGATAAAATAAAAGTTCTCAGTTCATTGCCAATCACAGCCCTGGAAAAGCTAATTTACTTAAAATATGACACAAAACCCGATGCAATATGCTTCTATGTACTGCCTCACTGGGATGACAGTATTACAGCTGCATTATCCAAGTGGAATCTCTTCAAAGTCGCAACACTAGTGTTGTAGCATGAGCACTTAGAACCCTTCTAAATTATTTTGTTAATTCAAATACATGTAACATTCTTACCAGTAAATCAAGTCTTTAGGCTGTATCCAAGCCTACTAAATTATTATCTCAATATTCTGTTGAATTCCTAACCTGTACGATTCCAGAGCTGAACGTGGAATTCAAGATACGGCTGTACCTTTATTTTGTGCAACAGAAGGACTGTTCTCTGGTTTTGCCAAGTTCCAGTCCTAACAGTTCCTGACATTCCATAAAATGACAGATTACCTTAAGTTTTTATCATTCCAGTCTTTCATACTTCTTACAAAGGAGCCACAAAGTCCCAGTCAGAATCTTGCTTCACATGCTGCCAACTGGTAGAGTGCAGCATTTTTTTGCAATCCTCGTTAGAATTTTACAATCTGAAAGTACCACTAAACCAAACTGATTTGCTTCCCTTTTTTCATAAATAAGGGGTTGTATATATAGGATTTAGCAGCAGGTTTCAGGGCTCCAAACATTTACAGCCTTTCACTTGAAAAGTGATTTATAAACCAAGAATATATAAAAGTAATTAAAATCCTGCCTTGTCACAGGCCAAAAATGTGAAACGTACAGAAATGCAAAAGCTGCAACAAGTTTCATATTGCTCATGGCCAGGGGACACTATGACAGTTGAAACCAACAGGACATAGTGCTGCCTAGAAGAGTTATCTGTTCAATATTTCACTTGTGTCAAAAAGCACTGTAGGTCACTATGCAAGGTAGGAATCTTCAAATGTTCTTTCTGGCCTATCCTTGTAGTCTAGACACACTGGCATGACAGATGCAAAGTGAATGGAATCCATCCAAAACAGTCATGGGAAAGAAAAAGAGAAAATGATACATTAGAAAATACTGACACTGCAGAGAAATTACTACAAATTCACAAAGAATTGAAAGAAAAGAGATAAAAAGTGTCATTAGAAGCAGCAAAAAAGGAAAAAAGGTAGCGGTGCGAGTAACAGGAGATGGACCATAAAACAATGCAGAAAAAACGAGCCGTGGTCTCCTACCAATGTGAAATGGGAAGCAAGGAGCAAAAGGAACTAACCCAGAAAAAACAAGCAAGAACAGCAGCTACAGCAGATCGTTCCTCACTCCTGAAACATTACAGGGACATACACACCAGCATTAATCCATGCGAACATCTGTCTCCATTGAGCACAATGGCCACTATCTTCCCTCCTTGTATTAGCCTCCTGCTCAGCATATGGAAACCAAATGAATGACATAATCGCGCAGAATAAGATTAATTATGCAAACAACCATCAACTGTTCTGTCCAAATATTGAATTCCACCTAGCCCTATATTTGTTAAGTAAGCCATGGTAAGGTTCTACTTTTTATTCTTCCAATTTTAGTCTTCCTACATGATTTTAGGTTCCTGTGGGATTATTTATTTATTCATTATCAGGTATAGTATTGAAACCAATATAACCCTATGCTTTCAGCTGGTCACAACTGGTCACTCCAAAAACCTTTTGGGAGACAGACTAAAGGAAGACAAAATTATTTTTAAGTTAATATGAAATTTAAGCTATTTGCCCTTTTGCCCTTATGTTTAAAAAGAAAACGACACGAAAACCTAATCATGGTTTGTCAATGTAAACCCCTGGGGGCTGGACAAAATCTACCCAAGCAGAGAAGAAGTAAAAATTATCATTATTGCTCAGCAGATAAACTTAGAAAAATCAATTTAATCCATTACTTCTTCAGATGCTTTAATGTTACTGAAATGAAAACTGAGAAAGCAGGACGCTCCACAATCATCAAAAGCAGTTAGTGAAGGGAGCTGAGAAGCAGAAATCCCCATGCATCAAAACCCAACAATTTGAGCAAAGAAAGGTGCCTGATCTTGCACTGGAAAAGGGATGAAAACTTTGGTGAGGTTTTAGCACTACCACTCTCTCCGAAAGGTACAATCACTTGTACTTCCACCATGTAGTTACAGCATTTTCAACGACCGCAACACACAGAAACAGACATTTTCTTGCAAAAACTACAAAAATTTTGAAGACGTATTTAGTAGAAATCATGACTTGAAATTGAGAAACTCAGCAACGGACAGAAGCGTGCAATATGTACAGACAGTCAAAATTCAAACACATTTAACTTTCAAGTTAGCTGTATGTAAGCAGAAAGGTGAACTGCAGCCCTTAGAGATATAGATATGTGTATATAAAGGGGATGTGTAAGAGTAATGGAGAGATACCTGTTATCAGGGCCTGTGGCGACAGGACAACAGGAAATGGTTTTAAACTGAATATGGGTAGGTTTAGACTGGATATAAAGAAGAAACATCTCAATGAGGGTGGTGAGACACCGGAGCAGGTTGCCCAGCTAAGTTGTGGATGCCCCTTTGTGTTAACACTTCCTATTAATACTGCATTTCTTGACTTTGAGAACTCCTGTTATAACTAATTGAAAAAGAAACTTCTGTTGTGTAAATTCATGCATTTGTAAGGAAATGTTCTGAGGATGAAATTTCTGTATTATCTAGTCCTGAGAGCAAAAAAAAAATTATTACTAGTAAGGAGGACTCAAACTGCAGGCTCTTCTTTAAGCAGCAAATTAATTCCAGCTCCCAGCAGAGAAGATGATTGCCTGAGCCACCTGAACATACTCCCAACTAGCTTGGTGACATCAGGTCAATCACAACAGGCAGCCCAGGCCAGGGAATATACCTGGCCAGTTCCAAGGTCACAGCTGCGCCTGCTGTCGATGGACAAATCTGGCAGCCACCGGGCTCCAGGCTGGCTTCGTTTTCTTTTTCTTATACAAAGAATTTTCAAGGGTTACTCTGAATTACTCTAATGCACAGCAAGCAGCTGCAGCACACTGGCAGAGCTTCGATTTCCGAGGGCTACTTCAGATGTTTTTAAAGAGCTAACACCTACTAGATTTGAATGTTCCACTTGACTGTCAGTCACAACAAGGGAGACAGACAAAAAGAAAACCTGGCAGCTATTTCAGAGTTTGAGTACTTCTGAGAGCCAGTCACGAGAAACACAACCAGCACAGTACTCACCATTCACTAGACAACTTTGACAGCAGGAAGTCAAAGCAGCCATAGAGAATTGCATCCTACTTTTAACTAAAACACACCAGTGCAAGATAAAAATCTCTCGACTTACATGAATACAGGAAGATTAAGTATCTGTACAGGATCTAAGACTGTAGTATTGAAAGGCTAATGACTTCCTTACAACCTATGACCAGAAATCAAATGCCTGCTCCACCAAGCCTACCTAAAATACACGTATTTTCTGTCTCCATTACTTATTTTTAAAATGGGGATAAGTGCATCTCTACCCCATGAATATTACAAGAACAATTACACTAAAACCAGGAAGAAAGACTGGAATACTACATGTCTTAACGTCTTAAACGGAAGTACTTAAATATACATAATTTTACTATTCAAACACAAACATTATTGCAAATTTCACACGTAGCTTTCAGTAGAACGGTCCCATTCCAATCATTACTGATACTTCAAAATATGCAGAGCACCCCTGTACTGTTTTCTTTGAAAAATAAAGATTATGGCAACCTCAAATTGGTAAATTAAAGGCAAAAACCAATCAAGATCTTTAGTCAAGTCATTTAAACCGTCTCCTAATCAACTACTGTCCATTTAATTCAGTTCTGAAACAGCAGAACAACAAGTTTTCACCGGTAAACTATTTTTCATTTCAAGGATTAAATGAATTGTGTTATATCCTTACTGTGTCAAGCAGTCTCTCAGCAAAAATAAGTCAAAGACTTTACATCCCTACAGTCAATCAACAACTAGATTAACATCTCCTTTACACAGGCCCCAAAAAAATTTCAACACTCCTACTTCCCCTTCAACTTATATACTTCCAACCACAAAAACACGTTTAATGTTCAAAGAACAAAACATACACAACATATTTAAATAAGAACATAGGAGCAGAGAGGAAATCCTCAGTACAGGTTTGTACTCAGAGACAAACAGCTTTAAGTTGTTTCATTTGAAAACACAACCACTGCGACAAAGCCACCTAACAAACTCCTCATAGGTGCAAGGATACAGGAGACTGGCAATGCCCTTCTGTCCTGCAGCACAGCATTGTACAGCTTTTAATCTTTCATGCAAAATAACAGATTCCTCTCAGAACGGGGAAGCAGTAGCAGACTGACCAGGTATACAGTCTGCCTTTCCAGATTAAATATCTATTATATTTTCCCCCAAAGCTATGTGAGACTTAACCCTGAGATCCAAGTCCTCCACAATCCCACATCTCAATGGAGCAGATGCGGTACATATGGGGTCTCTAAAAAGGAGCATTAAATTCGGCACACGTAAACTTAGAGCTTTGAGGTTTTATTATGAAATACCAGCACAGAACACTCTGTTAAACTACAAATCTGATCAACCTCCTGAGACAATACACACGTGTATATATACACATACACACAGGATATGTATACACGTATATAGAGCACATGGTTCCAGCTACAGCAAATTACACCATTCATGAGGCAACAATGAGCTTTGATACGTGGCAACAGAAATCGAAATGTTTCAGCTGCACTAAACCTCACCTATATACAATGTGAAAGGGAGAGGGCATAACAATAGGGTTCTGCCCTTAAAAAAAAAAACATGAAAAGCAGCTTATATACAGCAACATCTCAATGAAATTAATCGTACGCAGTTAAAAAAGAACCCCAAAACACAACAACAAAATACCTGCTAGGACTTCACTCTGAAATACAAAATAAAGCATCTCTAAGTAGAAGTATACATATAATGTTTCAGTATGGCAAGCAAGAGCCAGCAAATATGCCATGGGAAGACGGTGCAATTCACATGACAGGTCTGAAGGTACACGGAACACCCATCTATAGTCATGCACACAGTTGAAGAAGGCAAACATACCAAATTTCAGACTGAGTTTTGTGACACCTGCCAGGTCCACCTCGGATGCACGTAGCCAGAGACGCGTTTAACACTTAGAGGAAAATCCACGGCCACACTATAACCGCATTCATGAGGTTCATGGGGAAAAGCACAGGCTCCGAGGACCTCAGCCAAAGCACAACGCAGAATTCGTATAGTTTATACCGCTTTGAAGAGGCACAAAAAGCCCCCACGAAGGGAGGAGAGCTGCCGGAGGACGCCCGTCCTTCTCTCACCCTCAGCAACAGGGCAGTGACACCTGACCGGCCTCGCCTGCCTCCCCTTTTCCTCACGCCCGCCTGCACCTTCCCCCGTTCCCGGACGCCCGCGGCTGCAGCCGCGGCCCCGCGGCGTTGTCGGGCGGGGAGGGCGCGGGGAGAGCCCCCCCGGCCCCGGGCTCGCCCAGGCCTCCCGCCCCTGCCCGCGCTCCTGAGCCCNGAGGGCGGAGCGCGGCCGCACCTGCGGCGGGCACGGCGCGTCCCGGCAAAATGGAAGGCGGCGGCTGGCACTGGGAACGGAGACAGGGCCCACACGGTCGGGTTCATTTGTCTGCTGCAAGTGCGAGGAAGAGCAGACAAATGCTTTTGCGTAAAAACGACCAAAGAAACAGGTCAAGGAAATGAAGCACCTCATTTAGGTGGGGATCCCGATGGAATTGATGTGTTGGACAAGTCGGTGAAAAGAAGAGAAATGGATGCTGTACGCACGGATAAAAAGGGCCGAAAAGGCAGAACGAATCACATCAGTGGACAAGCAGGAGTATATTAAAGCGTTTGCTTAAACAAAAGGAACGACATAACAACAAGCGGTAAAACTGTCACTGAGGAGTGAAATTCCAAGTCTAGAGAAGGATCAAGGATACAGTGAACACTGTCACAGCCTCAGATGGTGGCAGCAGCAACGGCGTGCCAAGATCAGTGAGGCCACAGTGGCAAGAAACAGCACAATGAGAAATCTCAGCTATACCCGTATGAACTGGTAAAGTCCATACAATATTAGGGGTGTCATGACTGAATCAGTAGACACTGGTAATGACTGAATAAGTGGGAAAACTGACGAGAAGCAAGAGGAAAACTGTGCAAGAACGGACTGCATAAGTTTCAGTACATCAGCCTAAGGTAGGAATACAATGGAAGCTTACAAAGATTGGTGATGTGAAATAGGTGAACAGGGAATAATTGTTTACACTCTTCCAGTAGAGAAGCTAGAAGGTAACATGAGGAACTAGTAGACGAAAAATACAGAACAAGGAAAAGAATGACTATTTCTTCATTCTCCTATAATTAAGCTGTAGAACACCTTGATGCAGGACAAAATGTAGTAGAAGTTCACCTGGACTCAAAAAGAGACTGTAAAAATACAAGAAAGAAAAAAATCCATCACAGGTTACCAAAGACATCTCCTCTGGTTGAAAAACACCCCGACGCACAGAAGGCCCTATGATATTTGGGGACACTTTATTCTGTGCTTGCTCCCGCCCTTCCTTCCCAAGGCATGGGCTGCTGGCTGGCCTCAGACGCACGGTACCAGTGGACCAGAGATCCCATCCCTATGTCCTTGTCCTACGGCCCAGCTTTCCTGGATCTCTCCTCAGTAGCCTTAATGGTTTGTTATGAAGTGTTAGGGGAGGTCCCTAAGGGTAGAGCTCAGCTTACTGGAGGGACTGTTGCATTTCACGACACAAGTTCCACCCAAAATTGGACTAAATGTCACTGACCACTTTGGAGACACACGCCAGGTACTGATGGCTCTTCATTCTGCCCCCCTAAAAGGCTACTCAGGGTTTTGCATTGGAATAAAACCCAAATGCCTTGCTTTGAAAAGTCTGACCCAACCAAGCTAAAAATCACAGACTAAAAAAAAGTCTCTGTTAGCAATTTACCCATGTAATATCAACCCACAGGACAATGGTCAAGACAACCCATTTTTGTTCAGTAAGTTTTTTTTTTTTTAGTTTTGTACCTCTAACTGCACCAGCTCATCTTTTGTCTAAAGTCATAGTCAAACTGCTGTGAATGAGCAGCTTCTTTGTTGATGAGACCACTTGTGCTAACAAATACCACCAAAAATGGGGTAAATTATAAAAACATTTTAAAGCATTCCTTAAATATTTCAAACATGTCAGCTAAAGGATGCTGTGTGAGAAATAAACTTAAAAAATTCAACAGATACATGAAAACACGTTCAGTGCAGACATGTCCAGCAGATCTGCCATTCCACAGAAGAGAAAGCAGAATAAACACACACACTCAGCAGTGTGTGCTCCTCTCCATGCTCACATGCCCCACACCCACACACATTAGTCACAACATGAAGACAAAACCTTATCATTAACTGCAGCTTTTATGGCTTGCAGGCTCCACCTGCAGCCAAGCCTCATATAATTCTCCAGGAATTTCTTAGTTTTGCAAATGTCTAATGCTTTCAAGTCTTGTACACTTAACTATTAAGTTCACAAAACCACAAGGTTTTCTCTTTCGTTTGTCAAGTCGTGACCCAGCCCATCAATCGCTCTGCAGCACTGAGAGTCAAGGGCTCCCCCCTTGCCGTTTGCCTGGGTGCAGGGGCAGGGCTGCCTGCGGGCGCAGGGGCTGTTTCCAGAGGCTCACTGATCTCACAGTTTAGGTTACACCGGAGGACCATTGCTATTCATCTTCGTGAATTCTCACATGAAGCTTGTTTATGAGATAGCAACTGTTAATATTTGATATTAACAACCATCTTTGGTAAGTCAAGTGACTTCCACAGTTTCTCCTTCAGAGCTGGAGCCCCAGTGCCTGGGCTACTGTCTGCATCTACGGCCAGCTGGACTCGGGAGCTTCCGAACTGGAATAAACCCAGCATGGCAAGTGATGCAGGATGAGGAGGTCTATTCCATCACCCTGTACTAAGCAGGCAAGTATTGTCAGAATTACTGAGAACCCGAACAAAGCAAAAAGCATTCTAGCCTACAGTAGCTCCAGTAGGTCTGAAAATAAGCATATAAATAAGAGGAACAAGTCTACATTTGCTCTGACACTACCAATGGCTGTCACCACGATTCAATATCATTACATGAAAACATAGCACTTGCATCTTCTGGAAATTGCAGAGGCTCCTGAAACTCATTTGAGTACCCTGAGGACATACCAGAGGAAAGAGGAGCACTCCAGCCACCTGCAGCTATATATTAACAGGGTGCAAGTAACAAAAAAAGTTGAGAAGAGTTTTATGGGACAATCCTAGACATAGGCCAGGAATACCTCAATCACAGCTTTCCAGTGGGCAACATCATTCGTCCTCTCTCTCTCCTTCACAGCAAGCATAAGCAGAAGTATTCAAAACTACAAATCTCAGGAGTTCAGCCCATAATGCCCCTGACTGCAGGACATTCATCCTCCATTTCTATTTCCAAAACAGTTTCCATCTTAGCTTCAAAGCATAGAGGGAGGCCAAGAGAAAGCCCATATGATCGTGGAGGTTTCAAGGGAAAGGAGGCTGTAGATAGTGCCTCTGTTCTCTCTGTGCTCTCACCTCTTCTTTAAAACAGAAATAATCCTTCCTGATGACTGCAGACCTCTCAAGTCCCACCTACAGTTTTCCTCCTTCCCAGCTTCACTTGGACTAAGGCAGATTTCTTCCAGCATTTAGCTCTACAAGACCTGTTTTACATCAATGATTCCCTATTACTTTGCATGAGTTGCTGCATTATTTATTAGTTTAAAATGTACTGTTATGTAATCCCATCAAATGTACTTTTCATCTTAGGCAATGAAGAGAAAGGTATGATAATGAAAGAACGATGCACAATTTAACATCAGACATTTTCCTGAAACTGTTAGTAATTATCTTTTATTATTTTAGTAACTACATTTAACTCTTTATCCTCTTCTGATCAAACATTTCACCAGGGCTACGACCAATTCCACTCTCACTATTTTTGTAAGATCATTCTTCGTAATGCAGAGCTTGGGACAAGACCCAACATCCAGCATGAGGCTATGCTATTTTTCTAGGGCTTATTCTTAACTACTTTTCCACAATGCGGGATAATTTTGGATCATTACAGAAGATGGGAATTTATATATGAAATATCTCAATTAACTGTGTTTTGATTTTACTGACTTCTCTTTTTCCAGCACACTTTGCTAACATTGGCATGCCTTGCTGTTGTCATGGCAATGAAAGGAGTCTATATGGTTTGGGATGTGACTCACAAAAAATTTTACACAGAAATGGGACAACAATTAAAACAAAAGACGTTGAACATTTCTGTGCCACCAGTTAATAAACGGTCAACAGGAAAAAAAGAAAGACCTCAAATCAGAACAAATGATACTGAACAAAACTTGATCGGATAGAAGACACCAAATTGGCACTTATGACCCTCTCTTGCATTTAGGTCTTTGTGTGGGTAAAGCTTTATCACCCCCAAGAATTATTAAAATCACAGTGATCTGCCTGGGCAGTTACTTCACCAGAACAGAACCCAGATTTGCCCAAAGAAGTTATGTTCTTACTGTTTAGAAATAGGAGGAGTCTTGAATTGTGCACTTATCCCACTAAAAAGAGTCTTGAAGCCGTTGTCTCTGTGCGGGCTCATTCAAAGGCAAGGCTCTTCTCGTGGGTCACGATTTACGTGAAGCAAAAGAGAGGCGAGTTTGCCAATTAAAACATGAGGGAAGGAGCTTGTGTCAGTCATGGAGGAGGTGTGGACAGAGCAGTTGCAAGCACTAAAAAACATGACTAAAGCCAACCTACACCAATCTATGAAGTGCATGGAAAAATTATTTTTAGCTAGGCTGAAAATATGCATTCACCTATGTCTTCTAGATGTTACTCATGACAACACTAGCTCTTTTCCTGTGGATCCAAGGTATGTGAGGGGAGCTGTTATTAGATCATTTGCCTGTGCAGAGATGCCAAATGTGAAGGCACTGAAATATATGCATCTGTGTCAGTCCTTAATTTCATCTTCTGACTCATGTTCTGGAGTGACAGTTCCTCTGCCTGGCACTTCCTGTTCATACCAAGTTGAGCCATACTAAGTGTTGTTTATTAGAAAGCAATCTAAAGCCACATCCACACGGCCAGCTGGCTCTTACCCCAGTACAAATCATCACTGCCACATAATCAGCAGTTTCAGAGTTCAGGATTGCAGGTGGTTGTGTTACTTCTTTTCTTCTACTGTTGGACTCAACTGTGAAATGCAGAGTAGGAACCGGTCTGAAGTAACCTCAGATTTAAGATCTGGTTCAATCCATGGCCATCTCTCCATTTCTTTAGCTAGCTGTTAACTTTTTCAAACTGTTTCACTCAGCCTAGCTTTGTATCAAGGTTCCACACCTCAGAAATGCCCTTGGCCAAGCCAAGACAGGAAACGTTCCAGAGAACAACTGGGGAAAACACATGGGAAACAAGAGGGGTTTGCACTGGAAGACAATGAATGATAATATTCAGGGGAAATTAAAAGGATTATATGTGAACAACTAAGGAACAACTGAATTCATACACGAGACTAGTTACAAACTTATCTCTGCATGGGTATGAAACATTTTGAGCCTATGTGGCAAGCAGATTACTAGAACTTCAAGAGGATTAGTAATTCTCATTAGCTCAATATGGTAGCATCCAGTGCACAGCTAAAGTGCAGCTTAAATATTGTGCCACAATAATATCTATATGCATAAAGATACTGGAGAGAACTAAACAACAAAAGAAAGTGGCCAATGGTCAAAGTACCATTGATAGGATTGCCACTCCCAGCTGCACTCTTATGGGTTGTTCACAATTCCTTTAGGGTCTCATGAGTGAATTTTGGTGCTCTGCTGTCTTTTAAAAACCCCTGTTGCACAATCCTGTAGTGTGTCCCCACTTCCCGTGCTTTTAGCGATACAGTTAGGAAAAGAAAAGTGCCTGTCACAACTGCTTTCCCCCCACCACATCCTGCAGTCTTTCCTACTCAGAGAGCAAGACCTTTGAATGGAAATATGGAAAACAGGCAGCACAGAGCTCTAACAACCCCTTTGTGCTTACTGCTGGAGACTCCCCATCCCTCTGCATTTCAAGTGAGAGGTTATCCAGCATCCGTGGCCTGGAGCAGCAGGAGCAAACAGACCAGTTGCTCTTGGCAGGACACTGGGGGGTGGACCCAAGCTCTGCCAAATATAGCACGCAAGAGCTGTGTGCCCATCCCCGGCAGCTTCGTGCACAGCAAACTCACAGCCTCCCAAAAGGGAGCACCCGCAGTGTCACACCAGTTAATATTTACAGCGAGTTGTGTCATACCAAACTGGGCTCAGTAGCAAAGTAACGCTTGAGCTGTTTCGAGCAAGCATTGTTCTGGTTTCTTCAATGGAATCCAAGATAGGTGAAAATTGAGGAACGAAAGACTAAAGTTTCTGCAATTCATAAGCACAGCACTGATCTAGTCTCCATTTTCGTAACAAGAACAAAAGCCTTTATCTAGAGGGCTTCAGTTAAGCAAAAAGCTTCTGTTTGTTTCACTGAGGCCCATCTGACCTTGAGTAAGTCCCCTTCCTCATTGTTTCTCTTGAAAGAAGTTACACATCTAACTACTGGCATAGGCCTGCTTTCAAATTACTCTAATCTTTTGGCACAAATGCAAAATATTATTATCCTTTACCACAATTGTTCCATGCAAGATCCTATGCATCATTTCTTTCATCAAGAAGAATTTAATTTTGTAAGTCAGAAGATATAACAATTTTATAAAAGGCATTAACAAATTTTAAACCTAGGAAAAACATTTTTCTATAGTTGTGATTGTTTAGTTTTTCTTTGCAGAATAGAAATGCATGAAAAAGATAAGAGCTGTCCTCAAAATTAGCAACATTCCAAGATCATGATTACACACAGTACTCAGGTAATTGTGCCACATGAAACCCAAAGGCCTGAAAGATACTGTAAAACCTTTTGTCTGTACAGCATATCCAAATGCATTGCTTAGCATTTTTAGAAAGAATTTATTTTTCCACATTATCTAGATAATTCCTCAGAATAAACCAGATAAAAATTTAAAAAACAGATTTCAAAAAAAAAAAAAATCTTTTTAGGGAAAAAACAAATAAACGTACAATTCTATTTTTGTTCCAGAATTCCTCTTTCTGAACTTGAGTTACAAAAGCAATTAATTTTTCCTCCGAGTTTATCTTCCTTTTCAATTCTGACAGCTATGCTGCTTCCTTGCTCATGCTCCATTCCACCATTTAACTACTACTCCCCCTCTTTTCCTATTAGTTATTTGTCTAACTAATAGGAAAATAGCCCTCTAACTGCTGTTTTTTTAACTGACTTTTCTTTGGCTTCTCTCAGTTCATTAACATTTTGCTAGTCTTTAACTCAAAGTGAATATTCTAACTGTTGTCTGAAAGCTGTACAATGAGGAATTATCTTTGTGCTTTCATGAATCAATGACTACTCTGTAAGGCTAAAAGCAGTTTTTCTCTTCCCATTGTTTTTGCATTTCCCCTCATTCCATTTGTTCTTGCATTCAATTTTTTTTTCCAGCAAACACCACGAGACAAATAATACCCTCCCACACCTTTCACTTTGAGATCTCACAATATTTTTCGAGAAGAATCCTCTTTCCCTTAGATGGGGGGAGAGGTACAAATAGGATAGAGTTAGCTCATCCCAGTACATCTAGCACAGGTTGTGTTTCAGTTCAGCATGTTACCTAATACTCTCCTTTTACAAGAAAACCCCTGCTCATAGTGGTCTGAGGAGAAGCAGACTGGTGAAGCTCCAGCATTGCTTTTTCCTGTCCCACGCGGCTCCTTGGGCTGCTTCCACCACAACACGTGGCTGCTGTTGGGCAAGGAATGCGCCCACTCAGAAGTGTAAAGCTCACTTTCCAAATGAATACTGGAAAGAAATCTTACACTTGGAGTGCTGTCATCATTTCAGAGAGGTAAAAACTAAGCGTAGACAGATGGAGCAACTTTTCCCATTCCAGGGTTTAACCCAAAAGTCCAGAGCTCTTTCCACACCTATCTGGATTTGTATGTGCCATGAAGCCCTGGACTTGACAGACAGAATCACAGAGCAACCAACAGACATTTCCCCTTTGACATAGCTAATTCAGCCCTAAATCCCCCAGAAAAGAGAAAACAATATGATATAAAAAGTCAAAACATTTATATCATAAAACACTAATGAACACTTCCGCCAATCCCACAATGAGAATTATGAAAACAGATAGGAGCTGACAAAACTGATTAAAAGGAAAAAAAAAAAAGGCAAAGTAAAAGAAGAGCAAGGCAAATACACAACAGACAATTCATTTAAAACCCCATCCTACATCTACTTTTGAATTTTCTCCAAATGTACAATATCAAGCTCTACGTAGATAGTGTTAAATCAATTTAATTACAGAATCACATGGAAAATAACATAAAAAACCTTTCACTCCTCTTGCCAAGAGTGAAACCAAACTACCACCCAACACACACTACTTTTAGTAGTTTTCTCTTTTTGTTTGTTTAAAAAAAGCCTGGAATTCTCCTGACAGAAAAAGAAATGCACAAAATAACCCCAAGTTTTGCTTTGAAATGAAAAACAGTTCCATTATATAGAAATGTTTGGCTAGATGAATAGAAAGCTCTGCCCATTGCACAAAAAGGGCTGCAAAGAGCATCCTGTTTAACCAAGCTGGTGTCTTAAAGAACAGCCCATCAATACATCCTCTGAGTAATTTGCATATTTAGGATGGGATGTAAGTTACCCCTATCTGAACTTTATGGATCATTTTTTGAATTAGCTTAGAAATTAATGATGTCAGTTTTCTGCTTCCAGCTGAAGCACTCACTAAATTCCTACTCTCTGCTATCACATATAGAGTTTACTATATCAATGTACAGTTAGATACCTGCTGTGCCAGCCTTTGAGTGAGGAGAGGCTTTGAGATCCTTTTTGGTCCTGCTCTCACATTTGTGTTTCAGAGTGAGGTTAGCCAGTGCTGAATATTGGTGCTAAGAACAAAGTCCAAGCTATGGAATTAAACACACTGATAAGACGGGTACCAGAATGGCTAATTTCAGCATGCTGACGTGGGAATGACAACAGGCATCTCCTTTCTGTTGCTGCAGGTGTCACAGAACCAAAAACTCCTGTTGTGTTGGAAGGTACCAGGACATGGTCCATGGACAATGCCTAAGGACGGTGGATGGGCCCACATCCACTGCCGTCTCCTACACCTCTCCTGATGTTTGCTCCCCGCACTGTCCAATCCAGTGACCCTTTCCCACATCTCCCAGCTTCTCCTCAGTGTCATTCCCCTGCTGCCCTCATCCACAACGCTTTCTCCCCTTTTTAAGGTCATTTTCCCATTTGTCTCTCTCTCATCAACATGTGAGCCAGCCCCCTGCACTGCAAGGCCAGCCAGCCTGCAAACACACTTTATTCCAGTTGGCCTCTGCTCAGTACACACACCATGATGGGTGCAGGCGCCGCTGCCTTGCACTGCCGGGGGGACGCGCGTCCTTTAGTCTGGCACGGAGGAGCTCCAGTGGAACACTGTGACCCAGCGCTAGGAAAGGCCACGTGTCTCACTTCAGTGCTCGTTCCCATGAGCCTCGGGCAGAGGAGAAGCTCCAGCATCGGCTGGGTACGACACAGAGGTTGGGGGAAGCACAGGAGTGACACAGTTTGGGATTTTGTTTTGTCTGCAGTATTTTCAGTGCCTGGATTCTAACTGGCCCACTATCATTCACAAGCTTTCTGTAGGATGTAAATCCATACACAACAGAGAACAAACTATTTTAATATTCGGAGATGCCACTCCAAGAAATGTCCTTAGCTCTTCTTCCATGTAACAGGTGTCTTAAGAAACATATGCCAAAGGAATTAAAACCAAAACCGATGTCATCCTTTCATGCAGCAGTTGAATAAAACAATATAAATTAGTATTATTGTTCATGTGCTGCTGGAAGAACAATTTTTAAAGTTCATGACTGAACACAAAACAAACAAAAAAAAATAGTCATTTACTTTGGCCACAGTTTAGAAGTGATGCGACAGTCATGACCCAGCTAAACCAAAAGCAGCAAGGCAGTTGAAGCAACACGGACAACACTTTCTATTGTAGTTGCACGCTTCATGTAAGGCTGTCCTCCTTGAACCAAAAGCTGAAATGCTACTGTGAAAACAAGGAATCAACACTACAGGAAGGTAATGCAGAAGTATTGTTTCCAGCAGCAGCAGTTTTGCAGGATAGTAATTTGGGACGTATGGATTGAGAACGCAGAGAGGAAAACCCTGCTCAGGATTTGAAAGAGAAGGTAGCCTGAAGAAACATTGCTGGGTCTTGCCTCCAGATTTCAAAGGACAAGGTATAAAGTGGAAAATTTTTATGGTATGATTAGTGAAAGAGTGACTGCTTATACCAGGCCTTTCCAAAAGCAGAAGTGTAGTCCTGGTGGCCTGAGCAAAAGGAAGCTTCCTGACACAATGCAGATCAAGCCAGAGTAGTCTGTTTGCTGGTGATCCATTACCGGTAACTCTGGGGCAGAAACCCTGCGAGGACTCGTAGTGGTGCTCTCCAGCACCCCTCTGCCAGGACATACCCCTGCACACAGCCAGCCTCTAGGCTTTATTTTATCATCCACGCCCTACCAGGGGATTACGGGGATGAAACTGTGCCAGAGCTGGGCACTGGAGAAGAGATTAGGCTATCAAGCACATGGAGCAGGGAGACAATTAGGCAAAACAATAGTGAAATAACAGAGAGGGCAGGAGGGAAGGTGTCTGCCTGTTCATCTTTCCAGGCACTGATGTGGGACATTTGAATTTTCAAACCAAAGTTCATTCCATTCCTGGCTGCTCTAACATGCCCCAGGATCCACAGCCATGCCTAAACTGAGGCAGCACAGATAGAAAGTCTACAGCAATGAAAAGAGCACAGACAGGGGCTCTTCCTTTGAAGCAAGCCACTGAGAAGGATTTTCAGGTTTTGCAAAGACAAGAATGCTTAGATCTAAATAGAGAGAGAGCACAGCGTAGGTCAAAGCTCCTTTGGAAGAGCATCTGGTAGAGACGTGTAACCCTGTCCTTCAGAGAGCTCAGGGTCAGACTTTTAATTCAATTCTAGATGTTCTTCTCTATCTGAAAAGAATGGTTTTTACAGCATGAGAAATCAGGCTGTGCTGCACAATAGTCTGACATACGAATGTGCCGTGGGAGAAGGACTGCAGGACAATATAGGACACAAAACAAAGGCCAGCCATCGGATCCCAGTGGAGCAGCAGGGCACAGCTCAGACATGCTGAAAGCAATTAGTGCCATGGGAAATGGGCCAGCCTGCCCCGGCCAGCAGCCATCCCTGCACAACAGCCACAGGGCAGCTGCACTGCAGCCTGACATGGTGCCAGCCATGGGGCACCTCCAAACACACCATGTCACTTCATATTTTGGGATACTGGATCAGAGAACAAAAAAAATACCACCTAGCAAATCCCCAGCAACCTCTCACAGTAGTGAGTCGTGATTTCTGTATCCTGCCTATGAAGTGATCAGATGCTTAACTCTCCTGAAGTTACAGTTCAGTCAGAAGTTAAGAAGGTTGTAAGCCTATATTTAAAAACAAGCATGAATCTAGTCTTTTCATGAACGTGCTCGATTTTAGTGAGCAAGAACTCACGTGACAAAACAAGCCAAGTTGATCAGTTTCTTGCTAAGCCTTAGAGGATATTTCACACCATTCTGAAAGCTGCCCATGATTAGAGATGCTCAGACACCATGTACAAGTATGGTAAAGGATTTTAAATAGAATACTTTAATAAATTTGCTAGTTTCTTTTATGTGTTAATTAGCTAAGCCATTTGAAGACCAGATAAAATTTTATAACATTATGTCTGAATTCTGCTGATCTTCAGCATTTGGATCAGAAGATATCTTGACTAACATTTTATAGCTCTACACATCGCTTTCTCTGAAGTCACTGCCCTCAAAATCACCATCCTATTTACATTTTTACTGAACAAAATTCAAAAGTAAACAGTGCGTTACTTCCAAAGTACTTAAGAATTAACATGTGGTCAGGTGCAAACCACACGTCTGGCATGAACTGTACTGCCTGAGAACAGTTTCAGTAACATGCTATTTCAACAGAGCAGAAGAGAGCTGCAGGAGTCATTAGAAAGAATAATTGGTAAGGAGAGAAAAGCTTTACTTCATGCAATTAGAATGACACTAGGACATTAACATGACCTTTCTTTTGGCTGGCAATAGCTGTACATAGCTATTAAGTACAGGAAGAGTTTACTGTACATAAACATTATGAAAGCTTGATTAAAAGCAGCTGCATAAAAACTGATTTGAAAAGTACATAACTTTTATAACTTTTCATAATATTTTTTTACAAAACTTCTGTGTAATCTTTTGTTCCCTGTTTCTGTAGGGAGTTGTTAAGCAAAGCTGCTACAAATACAAAAAAGCGTAAGAGGCTGGGTGGGGTAAGGGGAAACCTGTGTGAAGGAGCATTTCAACATTCGTAGCTTTCCTTTGTTACCAAATAAAATGTCTTAACTTGATAATGAATGAACACTAGTGTTGATTCAATACAGAAAAATGGCTTTTCAACTGATTCTTAGATTCTCATAAGAACGTTGGAAGTTCATTTTGCTCCATTTCCACAGAGTTTCCATTTATTCTGAGAAGAAGAAATAATCTGAAGAACTACAGCTAGTTGTAGGTTTTTTTGCCTTAAACTAAGCAAGTCACTCATTTTGGTTACCAAGTAGATTTTTCTCGATTTTATTAGTTAATTTATTAATTAATTCTTATTTTTCTTAATTACTGCACATCGCCTTACACGTTTAGGTTTAATTATTTTCAAAGCAGACTGAAATAGACACTGGTACTAGTCAAGGCCAAAAGAAATAACATTTCAGCTACCTCTTAATAATACTCACTATACAATAGTTTAACTGAACTCCCTAACAAATGTTGATTTTTTTTATTTTGTCAACTGCTTTATCAGCCTTAAATTCAGGTGCAGAGATTCAATAGGGAAAATACCTTTCTGAACCCACGCTCAGGTCTTGGCACAGGTGCAATGCATAGCAGGGCAGGCATTGCCATGTGAGGTGTTTACTTGAATCAGTACCATCTGTGTTGCTCACAAGCAGTGGAGAGAAATGGAATCACACTGATTTAGTCATTTAGGGCCATGTGTTCTATCAGCTTGCCAGGAAGGCCCCACTGAGCTCATTTGATGCCCAGGTAGGAGACATGAACAAAGATAGCAGAATACCTGTTTTGAAAGGTGCCTTTTGGTCCCAAAATCACAACTTTTTCTTGAGGAAAATTTGTTTGCTGCAGTCTCAGAAGAGGGATTTTCACTGATTCGTCCACTGGGGAGTGGAAAAGAATCTAATTCTTTTCACAGATGTTCTGTGGGTGCAGAGTCCGGAACATCGGCCAAACCACGTGGGGACTGCTCGCCAAGTCTCCTTCAGGCCTTTAGCCACCCTTGTGGAGCCCAAAGGATTCCCTCTGCCAGCCCTGTTATGTGGTGGGACTGGAAATCCCACACTCCCGTCAGGGCCACTTGGACTGATAAGAGTTTTATCACTCAGGGTGTTTCTTCCAGGCTATGTTTTGCAGAAGTGACGACAGAAGGAGAAGGAAATGTTACATCCACCACAGCCTCAGAAGAGTATTTATCTGCCACTTGCAGATAAATAAGATCTTGCAGATAAGCAGTACCTTGTCAGCTGCCTCCCCTTAAACGTACTCTACACTGGATGTCTGTTAAAGGGGCAAAGAAGGTGTCTCCCTAACAATCACCACTCAAAAAAAAAGGCGTCAGGCTGCTTCAGCTATGTGCAATGGATCACTTACCTGAGATACACAGAGCAGCTCCTGAACAGCTGGCAGCAACTCGGCCCCAGAATTCGGCCCTCTGATTTTTCACCATGTTTTCTAAGAAGCACCAATGTTCACAAAAACACTAACGAGGACAGGTCAGTCCTCTTCCCTGCTAAAACGCACTTGCTGGAGCTGGACTGCTGATCTGTGTCTCCCAAATTAACATTTTTCTGCCAGAATCTTTCAAAGTTCCTGCAGATCATGCAGTTTATTAAAGATCAGGCATCCCCTTTTATATGAGCAGTAGCAACAGCAACAGAGGAGAGACAGACACTTCAGATCACAGCGGGTCGTAAGTATTTTAATTAATTTCAGTTACAGAAATTGCTTGAAGCTGAGGCATGCAGACTGCCAGTGCAGGCTTTGTCATGAAGAGCCTGTCCCAAAAGGCATTGAAAGTCGTGTCCCAAACTTGGAGGCAGCATTGCCATTTTTGTCACATTCAGGTACTGCTGTGTTTTTATTTCAGGTTTAAGTTGACAGAAGAGATTTTTCTTGCCCTCTTTTGTTAATAAAAGTTTTCTAGCAGCAAATAGGTTCAATGGTGTGAGACCCTGCTTGGTCTGCCTTTAACACTGGACATAAATTACTTGCACAGATAGTTCTAAACCAAGACACATGGGCTTGGCATGACATCCGGTGGTGAAACAGCCTCTATTTCCCCACAGGGCTTTTTGGCCCATGTAACTGTTACCTGAATTTATCAGAAATGAAACCCATCTGAACACTCCATTAGGTTTTACTTTACTCAGTGGAGCCAAAGCCATTAAACAGAATAAATGTTCATCATCATCATCAGTGGGAAAAAAATTCTCAGTCCCATTTCTAACAGTCCGTAGCCTGTTGATTTTCAAAACAAACAGAATGAACATCTGGAATTCTTCCAGTGACTTTTACAAGAAATAAACAGTCAGTACTCCTTGAAATGAAAAACCTGAGTGGAAGTACAGTTTGGAGTGGGAGAAAAAGGCAAGAAATCTGCATCAAAAGCAAGACAGTAAGAAAGGAACCCACAGACTCTTGCAAACATACTCCCTTGTTTGACAATCTAGAGTGGTGTACTAGCACATTTATCTTCACGCTGCTCCCTCTAGAGATTTTGTTCAGAGGTCTTTCCCTTCCAGGTATTCTTAGAGAACATCACTGCTGTTTCTGAAGTGATGGAAACCCCACCTCCCATCTGCCCCAAACCACACCTCGCTAAGTAGAATATATGCATTGAACTTACGTTTTCTGCCTCCTCGGCACTTACGACGCAAAAGGCAAACTTTTCATTTTCATGAAAGCCGCATCAGTTTTTTCCACAGTATTTTATGAAAAGTGAAAGCTGGCACACTTTCCTTATGAACATATGGATCTCACTGATAAGGCCATCTCAAGCACTTAGTCTGTGCTATGGTAGGCAGTCTGTGCCACCTCAGGTGCATCCCACCCATGTTTGGCAGGCTCTAAGAACTCTTCCCCTAAAAACAGCAACTTTGATATGTGCTAATGTTCAAAACCCTTGGTGCAACTCTACAATTATTAATTAGCATATCCAACAAACTGCCTGCCCTCTGAAGTGCATTCAATCCCTATAAAAAAGACACTGAAGAGCAGGGACCTACTACACCAGGTTAAACTAAACAGCTGCAGGTGCTTTTCCCCACCATTAAAATTTTTTTTAAAAAGCTTTTCAAGTGCTTTTCAGCACCTCATCGTAGCCCTCAAATCATTCTACACATAATAGAAAAACATTTCCGTAATTATTAATGGACCCTAGATGACTCACAGAATAAAAAAACGCATACTTGAAGCCTAACTCCTCTTCAAGGCTTCTTTCCTTCAGTGCTGTACTGGAGCGCGGGAGAGTGTCTGCCTCTGGAGGCAGCCCTGAACTGTCACCTGGGATCAGGCACCAAGCTGCTCCTGTGGGGATGGCCAAGTCCTTCATTCAACACAGCTACGAGAGGTGCTGCAGCTCCTCTCTCGCTCGCTGCACTTGGAGGCTGCTCAGAGCACAGGGAGGGAGCATTTGTCACTACCCTGGTGCCGAGGGCTCTCGGCTGAGAAGGGCTGAGACCTCTGGTAGCCACAAGGCGCACAAGGACCATTTCTGTATTTCAGCTCAAATGCCTTAAGCACACACCATCACAGACTAAATGGCCTCAGCTTTCAAAGCAAAACAAGGTGACATCCATTGGCTCCGAGCATTGAGACCCAGGGAATCACTTCTGGAATGGACCTGCTACAGCTAACTGCGAAGAGACACTACAGGAAGGAAACGAGCTCCAGAGAGCAGAGGCTTCTGAAGGACAGAACCGGTTCAACCTCACTGTGTGCAACTCTGAGACATCTCTGTGTGCAGAAAACACAGCTGGCCCTCCTGTAAAGCAGCACCACCCAGGTTCCTCTAACTGCACTCTGAAAAAAATCTGTATTTACCAACTACAGCAAAAGCTGAGGTCCTTGCAGCTCCACATACATGACTATTTTTACCTCTCCATCAGTAGCACCAGGATATACTCCTCAAGAAAATCATAAATTGTCCTACGTGCTCCAGAAAGCCTAAAACTAGAGATCTAAATAATTTTATACAGTTTGCTCTGCTAACTGATCAGTCATTTCATTTGCCATAGTTCCACTTACAATGGTACTATAGTGACTCTGCATTAATAACTTTGTGAGATCATATATTCTCCTGTACATTATATTTTTTCCAACATTGTGCATGTCAAATGGAATAGCTCTGTGAATTCAGTGTTTAGGATTAAAAAAAACTCAAAAAACCCAAACGTAGGGCAGTATTTGCATAACAGCACAACCTTGGGCCATATGTCACAAGTCTGTTAAGCAGCAGGGTCAGTTTCTGACCCCTGGCATGACACACCATGTTTGGTAACTGATCTGCCCCCACTTTGGATCTGCTTCAACTAACAGCTGCCTGCTTTATGTCATTCCAGATGTCCTACAGACTCCTGGACGATTTCTTCCTGGCAGAATAACCAAACTCCAGGCAAGGATCCGGAATCTCTGATTTGTTGATTTGCTTATAGGAGTACAAACACAGGCACAGGCACACCCTGTGCAGGGGACACCGCCTGTTAAGTACTGACTTGCACTAGCACTGGCTTGCACAGCACTCCTCTGCCAGGCTGAGAAAAGCCTTTCTTCCTGCGTTGATCCAGGTGCAGATGCAGGGAAGTGCGGCACTCCACATGACACAGTGGCATTACATATTCCCAGCTTTTCATGATCATGGGCTTTGAGTCGTTCACATTTCAAAATCAGACTGCACTTGTTGCAGACTCCTGAGGACTTAACTTTATATGCTGCAGCTTTTAAAGGCCCAGCAGGAACTAAGACAAGAATAAGGCTCAGCATCAAGACCAAAACTCCATCCTTATGTTGTTTTCTCTTGAATTGCATGACTAGGACTAAACCAAATTTAGCATTGCCTATCCTTTGTTAACTGAATGAGAGGCTCTAAGCTAAAAATTAGAAAGGCTTTTCCATGCTTCAAAACAGTAAATCTAATTAAATTCAAATTTCATACCAATACATTACAGCATATTTTACGTATATAGAATAAAAAGATTTAAAAAGTAACTGAATTACCTAAGAGCTTTTTTTTTACCAAGTAACTGTTATATTAAGACCATTTACACACACACAAGATATTTCAAACCATTATTTTTAACAAAGCCTTTTATGTGTAGCTCACAAGGTTCATCCTTGGGAAAAAACATTTTAGGAAATACTAATTATTTGACATTATTTTTCTTATTCTGTTGAGCAGATACATCCCACCCTAAAAAGGCCGTGACTGAGCACGGTTCCAAGTAGAACAGGAAAATGCTACACCTCTGAGATGGATGGTCACAAGCTGTAGCAAACTACTCTAAAAAGCTAATGCTCAGTGACAGTCTCTGCACGTACCCCTCAAAAATAACAGCAAACTACACCAGCAATGACACCGTGAGGAGACACTTGAGCAGGCTCTGGCACAAGGAGTTGCAGGTAGAGCCCCGGGTCCATGCTTAGGCTCCTGAATCACCGATGTTTCTGATACGGGGTACACCGTGCACAGGGCACGGCCACAGACCCCTGTGCACGCCCCAGCCCCAGAGCCAGGTCAGCCATTCCCTCCCATCCTCTCTCCACTCCATCCGGGCTCCCCCCAAGGCTTCTCCTCAATCCACCCTTCCCTCAGCAAAGTTACTCACCGTGGCAAGGACCACGACTTCTTCTCCATTTGAAACCTTCACATTCTCAGCTCGTCAGGAGCTCTGCCTCAGGGCCAAACTTCCGCCCCTGAGCCTCAGCAACACACCTGGTCATTCCAACTGGGGTACAGCTCTGGCCATCCCCCACAAGCCTCCTACCCTTCGTGCCCCAGCTGGATGAGGTTTGCTGTAATATTACCTCATCAGGCTCCAGATCACTTCCAGGTGATGGTTCCCTGCCAGCCCTGCCCAGTAACAAGGTGCACCTGACCCTCTTTAACTCCTCTCACCGAAACACACATGCTGAAAATTATGTATTACCTACCACCTGAGCACTGAGGTTGTTAAAGTTTGAAGTTTATGTGAAGATAGAGTAGACATTTAAGTGAGCAATACATAGTTACAGTGACCGTATAGAAAAGAGAGAGGGAAAAGAAATGCCTCCAAGTTCTTTAATTCTCAGCTGAACATTGTTAAATATATACCTCCTTTTCCCTGCACATACAACTGCCTTGACTTACATACAAACGTGGATAGGAACAATACCTCTTATTAAAAGAAAAAAGGAGCAAGCAAAAGTAAATGGAGTAAGACAGCACATACCAGAAGCGAGGGCAGCAATAGCAGAGTTGGTGGGGTCGGCAGTCGCCGGGCTTACCTCGCTGCCGAAGGTGCGGGACACCGGGCTGCGCTGTGGGGACCTCGGTCCTGAGGGGGAAGCACGGTCCATCAGGCCCTTCATGCCCTCTCGGGCCACAGGGCGAGCCGGTGCCACCGGCGGCTCCTCGGCAGCCCCAGAGCGGCCCTCCCAGCACCTGCGCCCCGACGAGCCCTCCCTCACGCCCTGCGGGCCGTCCCTGAGGGGCAGGGGCGGCACAAACCCGCCCGGTGCCGCCGGCCCGGCCCGGCCCGCTCGCTGCCGCTTCCCGCGCTCGGGGGCTCCCGGGCTGCCCTGAGGGGGCTCGCCTCAGGCCCCGCTCCCCGCGCGCGGGCAAACACAGACACACACCCGTCCTGCTTTGCAACGTTTTATTAGCAAATCACAGTAACAAATAGCTCTGCTATTTTTGACCGTCTGTACTATTTCCAGGCACAAAAAAAAAAAAAAAAAATCAGTGTTTCTCTTAATAAAAATATATATAGATTAAAAAACATCACTACTAAAATAAGAATAAAAATAGCCAAATAGCCATACTTTGATAAAAATACTTGTGGGCTTTTGTGGGGTTTTTTGTTGTGCTTTTTTTTTTCCTGGACTATCATTTCTGTCCAGGTTCCCTACTGCAAACCAGAATAATACATAGAAAATAGATTTTTTTTCTCCCAGCAAATTCTGTAGATTCCCAGATTCTGTAACACAAATTCTTTTAACGTTCCCTTTCCTTCCATGCCTTTCTTGTTTTTGGCCCCTTAACGAAAGGAAGCTGTAGGTTGTTGTTCCAAACCCACCAGTGGAGAACATGAGACCGGGCCCTGCCCGGAGCAGGCGCGCCCCTGGCAGTGCTGGGCGCAGCACAGCGCTGTGCCTCCCTGAGCGGGCTGAGCTTCACCTCACGGGACAGACCGACAACACCACAGTGGGAAAACACTGTAAAACTTCCTAACGCATCACCAACGTTAGTCCTGAGAACGAGAGATTCTACACTCACAGCGTGCTCCCACCTGCAAGGGTCAGGGCATGGTTTGGCTGGACACGAGTGCTGCGCCTTGCGGCTCCTGTGCAGTGCAGCTGCTCGGGAGCCGTGGGGAGTGACTGAGTGCCACAGAAAGGCCCGGCCTCAGCTCACCTGGGCACAAAGATGACTGAAGACTGAACAGTGAGCTGTCTGTAATGTCTTTGTTAAAACACCACCTTACATCTTTATAAAGGTAGAATTAATAAGCCAGAGCTTCACACAGCCTTGCACTCCTCTGTCTGCCTTTCTGCTGTGTCCCATCTTTCTCAATCGTTGCTAGGATTTTACATGAGAACGACCCCATCTCCATGAGAGCACAACCCTGATCCAACAACCTAACACCTATTTTAACCAAGGCTTAATTGTCTGAAGCGTAATTTACATACACATCCCACAATCTCAAATTTGGAAACCAAAGGTGTTTTTAAAGTCCAGAAATTCAGAAAAATACACTAGCTTGGAGTCTGTTTGGTTTTCCATATCCTTGGGAAAGCAAAATTTGGTAGGTAAGCTGGGCGGCTTTTAATCCAAATATATATTTTTAGTGTTCTGTTTATGAAAGAGCCGCTCCAGACACTGCCATGGTTTAACCCTGGTTGGCAACGAGGCCCCACACAGCCCCTCGCTCACCTTCCCGTGGCCCTGGTGGGGAGGACAATTGGAAAGCAAACCTCGAGGGTTACTTTGAGATAAGAACAGTTTTGTAATTGAACTAAAGCAAAATATAATAATAATAACAATAATAATAATAATAATGGAAAGGAAAAGAGAGGAATAAAACCCAGGAAAGACAAGTGATGCACAACACAACTGCTCACCACCCACTGACCAATGGCCAGCCCATCCCTGAGCAGTGACCTGTGGCTCTCAGCCAACTCAGCATATTATCAACAAACAGCAGCATATTATCAACAACAGTATTCTCACACTGAATCTAAAACACAGCACTGTACCAGCTACTAAGGAGAAAATTAACTCTATTCCAGCTGAAATTAGGACACACTGAAACCTCAGGTTTCCCTGTTACTCCTCCCTCTTAATACATACATTACTGCAACACTTTTTGAGGATTCTGTCTCAAGAATTACGCAGAAAGTTCAGAAAGACACCTTTTAATTGAATATAAAGAGAAGCTCATGCCCTGCACCTTGTCCTTTGACCAGGCACACGTCACAGGCTATGGCAGCACAAGATATGAAATAAAAAGAAATTAAATAAATAGTATAAAAATGCAGGGCCATATTTGCATAAACATTCACTCTCCAGCTTCCACAATTCATATATCCACATTCTCTTTCCTTTCCTGCAACTTTCCCAGTCCAGGATCACCTCCATGTCCCTCTCATACTCATTCCTCTCCACTGCTTTTTTCCTCCCACACCCTCTCCTTCATTTTATGTTTCTTCCATCAAATTCTACGTTCTGCCTCTCTCCTCCAAAGCTTCTCATACATTTCCTTCCTTTCACAGAAGTAATTTCTCATCAACTGCATTTTAGTCTCTAACTAAGCAAGAATACAAAGTTACAAATAAAAGTAGCATATTTTTATTTCCTTCTTAGAAACTAGAAGCCACCAAAATTAAGCTGATACTAGTTTTCAACACCAGTTCACACCTTCTGCTCTAAAACCTCAGCCTAGAGGTGACAAGTGTAAAGCCAAACATAACCAGTTTCCTCATCTACCTATAGCTGTTTCTAATAGACTTGCTTTCTGATTTTTAATTTATTAAATGGCAAAATAAATAGGAGCTTCTAACAGCAAATACATTCAGTGAAAAAATACCCTAGTCTATGCACATTTTTTGGTACCAATTGAACAATACTGGCTTGGAAACTAATATAGTTAAAATGATGCAACTTCCCTGTGCAAAGATGTTACATCAATATCAAAGTGCTTATTTCCTCAATTTTGGATACAACCCCCTGAATAAAATACAGATGTCTGCAGTCTGGGTTACATGTAAACAGGACCTATACAAGTAGGTGTTAACGAGTCTCCAATTTGCTGATAATAAATAATATTGACAACACTAACAAAGTCTAATAAAGACTGTTCCTTCACATGCCTTAGGCTTTTAAATGCCCTTTTTTTGGTGAGGCATCCTGTCGTCATTCTGCGAAAATGTTGTATTTGGGTGCATGTAAAGCACTACAGAATTTTTTTCTCTTTTTCATCCAAAAATTGCCTTGGCCTACCTCAATGCCACAGTCAGTTGTACTCACACTGACAATGGGAGTTGTGCTAGTCCTCAGCCAGAGACAATGGCCAGAGCACAATTCTTGTTGCATTGCAGAACTGCTTACTGCCAGGTTCACAAAATCAAGGTTATGATATGTAATGGCATTGTGATTTTCTCTCCAGTGACAGCAATAACAGAGTACTGCACACAGCTAACAAAACCTGTCAGATATCTGCCATCAAATATTTATGCTATTAACAAATATAAAAATTGCATTAAAAAATTCCTTAAGACTCGCTAGCAATTTCCCTGACTGAAGTAATAATGCACACAGTCTTAACCACTGTGCGGAATGTGAATTATTCTGCAGTAAAAGATTATCAGTAGAAACCCTACACCCTGAGTGCAGCTGACATCACAAATAGATTGAAGTATCACTGAAACACTCAAAATACAAAAGCACTCCAGCTGGTGCTTGTGCTGTAGCATTTCCCTGGGAATCTTGATTCCCAATTTTCTAAAATGCTCGGTAGGCATTTAAGACCATCATCCAGTTGCTGGTGTAGTTTGAGGAGCCAGAAGCATCCTACCAAGGACTCAGACAAGAAGTCCAGGTCTGCTGCCACGGCTGCTTGCTTCAGCAAGGATGAAAGTTTCCTGTCTCCTGCCCATGGAATTCTCATCCCATTATGATATGCTGCTTCTCCTCTGAAGAAGGGCTTTTCTTTGTGAAAGATCCTCACTGTCACTTTCACAGTTTCTCTGAAATAGAAAGGCCACAAAGTCTCTGTCATGTAAATGAGATACCATGCTCGTAAACATGCCGTTCCAATATTATCAGTATCATCTATTGAGAGGAGCAGAGCTAACAGAGCCCTCCCAGTTTCACTCCAGAAGGTCACAGGCAGTGCCAGGGTCCCCCACCCTCCCCCACAGAGCTGGGCACAAGAGCAGTGAACTCCCCTGCGGCTGCTCGGATCTGTCACACCCCACGGTCACTGCCATGGGATCCCGACGTCATCTGCAGGCTCCTTGCTGCTCCTTTACACAAGAAACGTGGCCAGCCCCTAGAGGGTCTGTCCAGTCACTGGCTCTCCCTGCACAAGATCCCTGTCACAGTAATAGAACATAGAGCAGCATTAAAGACACAAATGATGCCACGGTCCCATCTGGCTTCCCACTCCCAGCCGCTGCTGTCCTGTTGGGCTGTGCATCCATGCAAGGACAGCACAAATGACTGCACAGTAGAATTGGTTCTTCTCTTCTTCCCGTGTGAGGAATGTACCTACCGAACTCTCATCTTGTGTCAGGACCTTGTTCTCCAGCAAGCGCGATAAGTGGTTGCACAGTGAAACAATCTGGTACGAAAGCTGTGCAGAGAGGGAGCAAAACCAATGTGACCACACATACCGAGCGCAGACACGTCCAAACACATTTCTTTCATTTACTGCCTGTTACAATTTTACATTCAAGCTCTATCTTGCCCTCTGATCCCATCAGGCTTGGGAAGCCACACGTAAGAAGGATTAAAAGCTCCTTGTCATACCTTCCATCGCCTTCTGGCATATTGCCTTTTGAAGTTTTCCAGGTTAACAACAGATGATTTCCGAACCAAAGCCTGTTGCTTGTCCGTGGGCTGGAAGACAAAAGAGCAATTTTATTGTTCGGCTCCCTTTGGTGCATAAAATATGCAAGATGCCTCATGTGCACTGGAGATGGCTGAAAGAATGCTGGGGAAGCTGCGGATTCATACAGGTAAAAGCAGAAGAAAAAGAATTAAATCTAGCCTGCTCTGGGCCTAGACAGGACCCTTCTGATCACAAATAAAATCCTAAAACTAGCAGGTGCTAAGGCTATGCTTTCACTTTGTAAAGTTGCTAAGGTGCTTCTCAGTGCACACCTGCCCCATCTCCCTTTTCTCTGGATGACGCCGCTGTAATAAAATGGGACAAAGGCAGCTGTCATGCAGTATTAGTGACAAGGATAGATGCTGTCTGAAAAAGCCCAGCTTTGTCCTTTACCCATAGCCAGAGTATGAGAGCACAAGGCATTGACACCCTGGCAAAAAAATAATTGCAATATCCAACTATGGAAAAATAGGAACAAAAAAGAATATAGATCAGAATTCAGAAATGTGCCTAGCATTTTGGATATCAACCTGGTGCTAAGGAACAGATGTTCCACAAATCCTGACACAGTCCTTCTCAAAGTGAAGCACATTTCAGTTCCAAAAGCACATCAAAATTTGCATAAACCATAAAACCAAATCTGACAGATTGAGAGAAAAAATGGTTCAAAACCAGGTCAGGGAAGAGTGAAAAGAGAAAGGCCAAGAATCAGCCCTTCAAAGAGTATGGAGTGACAACCATTCCAGCCGTTCCGATCTGCATATGTAGGAGGTGGATAACACAGAAATATTTGTACTGAACTGGACTGGAATGCAACCAAGCCATGCACCTGCAGCAGCAAGAGTACCAAAGCAGAATGGAAAACACATCAGTGAGGATTTAAACGTCTTTTTCCGCAAAATAATTTAAAATGTTGGAGACCACAAGTTCACTTTTCTCATCAAATGCCGTAAGTTTAGCATTTTTGCAGGTATCTCAGCAGCAATTCAAGGAGCCAAGCTATCAGCTGGGCCTCCTTCTCATTTAGATGTACACACCATTTGCATTCAACAGAACTGAGACAGTTAAGCATTAAATATAATTTCCTCATGCTGCAAACAGCCAGCATGGTGCAACAGGTGAGCAGAAATCAATTCTAAGTGGAAAAAATGTCACTGGCTAAATGTCAGCTGTACAATCATTATGAAAAATTTCCCAGTGCCCTTTCAGCAGCAGAACCATCACCGACTCTAAATAACTCACTTTGCTGCAGACTGCTAATAACCACCTCTCCATTTTAAGTACCCTGCAACCCAGTGACCTTGTCATTCTCTCAATCACCAGGATCTCTTCTCAAAAGCAGTGTGCGATTAGCCTCAAGGACCGAGTCACAACAACATCACCCTCACCCAAACATGCTCAGGAACAAGGTGGCCTCATTTAATGCTCCTTCTCATCATGCCAGGGCATTTGTTCATGAAGAAAATCGATATGAACAAAGAATATGAGATCATGGCTGAGGGGAGGCAGACTCTCTTTCTTGAGAGTGTTTTTGGCAAATTCTAACTCTCACTAGGCTTTAAGTTACATATTAGGAATCAAAGCTCTCCCCTGACAATAAAATCCTGTGTTCCAGTTCCCCTGGACAGTTTTTAATGGGTCTGCCAGCTCAAAGGAACCTGCAGAAGCATTCTGAAACAATAAAAAATAGACACATGCAAAATTCTCAATACTATTTGTCACAGCAGAGCCCAGTTCTCCCCAGCCATCAACACCAGCTTGCCAGGGTCACATCCTGGCTATCTACACTGCTTTGAAGCTTTTGAAAGTTTCACATATCGTGCCAAGAACAATGCCACAGAGAGCACATCCAGTTTCTATCCTCCTTCAAGTACAATGATGGGAGCAACAATATCCCAAGTGAACAACTGCCTTCACAACTCTGAATGTGCATCAGCCTCTGCACATCTTTATGAGGACATGGCAGTAATGGGTCCACTGTACTCCGCACAAATTGGATGAGAGTATGCTTTTATCTTTTTATCTCAAAGTAGGAAACATTATTCTTAATCATGTTAGGAACAAGAACAATCCAATTTATTTAGGTCATTACCTTCTCTGCAAAAGGAGGAGGGAGGAGGGGCAGTGAAAGATATACTCTAATATACATATGTACAGATTCACTCTAGCTGGACTTGAGGTATTATCTCACTGATTCTTGTAATTGCACAACGGTCACCTTGCAGCAAATGCCCACAGAAACTTGGCATCTTTTTCAGTCACTAACCATCAGGGAACAACTGCATCCTGCATAAATAACTATTTATTGTGTTCAAAAAGAAGATTGGTACATCTGTGCATATTAATACAGTATAACCAAACAACTTCTTTGGAATACAAGACAGCAGGGCATGATTCAAGGTTGAGTCAACCTTTCTTTTACTTTTTTAAACCTAAGAAAAAAAAAATTTTATAGCAAGAACACTAGTCTCAAATGCCACACCATAGATTAAGTTAGTTTTTGATTTGTAATCTTCTTCACTGTAGAAAACAAACTAGAGGACTATGTTATCACTTAATAAAATTACACAGTCATTTGATCATTACAAGTTCCCAATGGTGTCTTTTGAATAGGATTTCTTTGGTATAGGACAGGAAACTCAGCTGTTGATTAATCTTTTAGTTTAAAATTCAGCTTACCTTTGATGGTAAAAGAGTTCACCCTGAACAATTGGCCTAAACACTAATCCTTCATTGGCAGCCATTTCACAGAGAATTTCCACAGAGCTAGCTAAATGTTAAATTGCTACACCATTTGCTTTATTTTACAGGACAGATTTAACCTTTGCAAATATTTGTCTCGCAAGGTGTATAGAACTGCCTGCAGCAGGGCTACACAACTGTTTCCTTCAGCCAACCAAAGATGCCATAAGGGGATTTTTATTAGTTTCCAGGCACCCAGCTTCTAGTAAGTACAGTCTGACTTATTCTTTATTCCACATTAATTACCTAGTAATCTTTAGGAACTGTAATACATGATGCAGAGTAAAATGTAGGCCATACCAAAGGCTTTGGTGTTAGATGTATCCACACCACTGTGATCATCTTGTTCCTGCAGGTTCAGACACTGAACGAGGGAAAAAAAAAACACCACCACAAACCACTGGGAGATTATGGCTTTGGTCAGCACCTTGTGCAATACATCAGAACTTCTACTTTAATTCTAGGTCATGTTTTTGTGTAGATTCTATGCGCTGGAATCTTTTTAAACTGATGTACATTGAAACAAGCAACAAACCCTGCACTTAGCCTGATCTCAGTGTTACTGATGGGATTCTGTCACATCCAGATTCAACCCCGCAAGGAATTCTTCACAGCAAGATCTATTTAACAGCTCCATTAGTGATTCATTAATATCTCTGTTGAAAACAGAGTCAAAATTTCCATTCACACAGGCTTCATTTTCCAGTTGAAAAGTGCTCATTAAGTCCTGTATCCACTGGAGTTCCTCAGAAAGTTCCTGTCTGAGGGACTCGTACTGGCTCTGCAGCTCCGCGTATTTCCCGGATACGCCTGCGAGACTGGCGCCCACAGCCTCGATATCATCGTGCAAGTGCCTCTTCAGGGACTCCATTTTACGGTATTCGTACTTCAGCTGCGACAGCTTGTGCCTCACGCTCTCGCTCTCTTCTTTGTACCAAGCTTCTTTCTCGTTATAAATGGAAAGCAGAGCATCCATGTCCTCCTGCAAGGCATCGTGGGCCGCAGCCACGGCGCCGAAGCCCCGCTCCACACGGGCGATGTCCTCCACGACGCGGGCAAAGCGCTCGAAGTTGATGTAGGTGTTATTGGGGGGCATGCTGGAGTGGCACTTTATGGTGTACTCCCTCAGGCGTTTCGTCTTCAGCTGCGTGTTCTCAGCCTTCTTGCTCTCCTGCACTTTGGTTTCATCTTTCAGCTGGTGAGTCGTCAGACAGAGGAACCAATATTACTGAACGTTTACAAGACTGCAACAATCCAAAGGCTCTACACAAAGGATGCAGCCTGGGCTTCCACAGTGCTGGGAGAGTCTTTGCTCACACAGATTTTCCTTCATGCATTTGATTAAAAGAAACAAACACCAAACACACAAGCCCCGAACTGAATGTGACAAGTGATGTGCATTCATCCCAGTGCGATAAGTGCAAACAACATGGCTGCAACTTATTTTCATGCTAATTTTTAGCAGTTAACAGTGTCAAAGCTATCAGTATTTGTAGAAGGAAAACCAACAACCCTAAAACCACTCCAATTAATGTTTTGTGCAATGCAAAGCAAAAACTGAATTTCAAAAATCCTCATTAGTCATGCTGAGACTAGCTAAATGTGTTTTCAATAAGAGACTTATCCACATAAGCAAGCAATGTTTATGATGAAAAAATACATACAGACACACAAACGTAAGCAAACCAGAACACGTGGTGCAGCAGTTCTCTCTTGAGAGAAATTATATTTTCCATATTGATTGCAGTCAACCCTCAATTCAAGAGAGCATTAAAGCTAACACACAGTATATGCCCATGCAAACACAGAATGGAAAAATGCAAAGCCCAGTCCAATACGGGATACTGTAACGTGCAATAAACATCAGAGCTTTGTTACTCCCTTTTTGAAAGTTATGATCATAAAAGAAGTCGTTTGTGGAAATCCAAGGATTTGGTCAGACCCAGCCAATTTCCTCCCAGTACGTCTCTTTGAGTCACCCAGCGTCACAAAGTACTTAGGGGGCAGTTTTCCATTTAACACACCAGTAAGAGTGAGAACATGATCTCTGCTTGGCACATGGGAAAAAACAAGATCGATTTCTTTTTTCAGTCTTACCGTTATCCATGGATGAGACAGAGCTTCCTGAATCGTAAGCCGCTTCCTAAAAAACAGCAACACAAAAAAACCCCAAAGACTTGAATGAGAAATACTTGGTACACAAGTCCATTGACCCACACTTCTCCTGGGCTTCCTGTCAAGCATTATCAGGATAATTCCAGGACAAACCCTCAAATTTCAGGGTTATGTGCCTCCCTGAGGCGCACTGCTTGTGTGCAGCTTAGTTACCGTTCTAAACTTCAGTAGGTAACTGTCCTTACTCCACACAACTTTAATTCTTATTTCATCAAAATCTACCTGTACTTTTGTGCACCCTTCCATAACAAGTAATACAACATTCCTTTGTTTTGTTCATCTGACATGCTTAGAAGTTACGTTCTTGCTATACACCTTTGATACGACTGTGTCTGAATCAACAGTAATTATACCAGAGGTAATCAACAGTAATTATACCAAAGCTGTCCTTTGGAATATGGTATTACAGCACTGCAGGAGCTGTTGTTTCCTGAAAGCAACATTTCTGAGAGGAATACTGCAAGCCTAATCAAAGTGGATCAAACTTAACTTCCTTCTGCATTGTGGCAGTTTGGTGAACAGCACGTTAAGAGCACTGAGAATCAAAGACAGAAACACAGCCTTGCACAGGCACCACGTCTGTACATGGGACAAATACAACATCACTGACTTCTCCTTGGAGCTGCTAGACCTCTGCAAAACTCTCAAACACCTGCTCTACCCCACACTGAGGCCTGATGATTTGCAGAAATCTTGACTCAACAGCTCTTTCTCTCTCGTAGCTATTTTCTCCCCTAATGAAGCCATTAGAAAGAACCACAATGGTCTAACTTTCCCCCAGGACAAAGAAGGTTACAGGGAAGGAGATGCTACTTCTGTGTGCACTTTATTAAAAACAAGAAAAACTAAAAAAAAAAAAAGACTATGGTTCCTGTAACCTGGGAACAAAGATCTGCATAGCTGTCACACAAACCCTAGGTGACTGCCTATGACAGACACAGAGACTTAGAACAACTCCATTTCAGCACGTGTAGTGATTTTTCTGGCATTGCACCACTGGGGCCATATTCTGGGATGATATCACCTCCTTGCAAGTAGTTCATGAGAGACTGAAATAGTGGAGTGGTAGCTACCCTGAATTCAAGATTGTGCACACCATTTTCAGCCCTTCAGCTACACCCTATTGGGCCAGCTGGACTCAGGTGAGAATTCAGTCCTGAACATGGCATTTAGCTGAGGAGATTCGGTTCCTCTCCTCAGGGTTTCTGGGTGCAGTGATTAACTAGGGGCACAGCAGCATCCTCCTGTCTTGCTCTTGACCGGCAATACAGACTGCAAGAAAAACTTTTTCACTTGTCAAGCCACATTTCACCAGGTTTATTTTAGAGACAAATGGGTCTTTCTGAATATTTGCTTACCGTGTATCTTTCACCAGTAGTTTCTGAATAAAGTCTTTTGCCAGGTCACTGGTATTGCTGAAAAATTCTTCATCAAAATCATAATTCACAGCTGTGATGTTGGCAAGTGTTTCTTGTTTGGTTTCTCCGAGGAAAGGTGATGCACCACTAAGCCTAGATAAGCCAGAAAGAAGAATCAGTTGGAAAAATAAACAGCAGAAGTCCCCTAATGAAATTACAGTGACCGTGGAATATACTCTTAGGACATCAGTGGCTCTTGTGCTGAAGCAGCTCTGCCATGTAGGAAAAAAACAGGGCCAGCCTTGGCTCACTACAGCTGTGGTTATGGGCCAGGCTTGCACTGAAAGTCTCTAGTGCAGCACGAAATGCATGCACACAGAGAGAAACGCACAGATTCTCCTCTCCTGAGTGTCTCATTTAAGTCATTGCTAATCAAACTAGAAAAAGTTTCAGCAGAGGAGAGTCTCTATCCCTGTGAACCCACAAAGACTACCAGGCTGAAGCTTCTATAACCTTCAAGCAGATAACGTAGTGTTTCTACGGATTTTCTTCAGGAAGGAAAAGCTCTGCCCCTACTTCTTTTCTCTCTGCAAAGCTGCTGCTGAGTTCCCTGCACAGTGGGTTCAGTCAAGAGACCTTTCTCAGCTGGAAGCAAAATACAGTGTATGATCAGAAGCCAGGCACGTGGCCTTGCCTAGGAGCCAGCTGCACTGGAGAGGCAGGGCCATGCTGCTCAGTAAAAGGAATCCACAAGCAAAAGGGCTTTGGCAGCAGTAAAATCCAACTGTTTCTGAACAACACGAAATTTCATTCTGTTGGCACCCTGCTCCAACTGCAAGGGTATAATGGAGACAACATCATAATAAAATGCCATTTCACAATCTCGACTTAAAAAAAGCTTTCCTCCTGCTTGGCCTATCTCTCAGCTGTGACTGTCGACCTTCATCTTTGATGACTCTGCACCTCTGCTCCATAAAACTCGTGTCAGAACAGAGTCATCCCAGACCCATCCCAGACCCCTCCTGCCCTGCCTTTCCTCCAGGCTCCTCCCCCCCCAACACAAAGGGATGCTGACTTGCAAAAATCTGGTTTATGGGAAATGTTATTTATACCAAGGAAATTGATCTCACTCCTTTTTTATAATCTTCTGGGCTATTATTGTGCTTATCTATTATGTCCAGCTTTGATAACACAGTTTCAGGATGCAGCAGGCTCAAAACAGGACTGCAGTAAACTCCAGGAACTAAAATGAGGTTTTGAATACTAAACCATTTGCTTACATGATCCCACTCTCAACAGACTTTTTACCCTGTCCCTATTGCCACCACCAGGTTGACTGGGAATACTGGGGGATAAGCAGGAAGCTAGATGGGACCACCCGAGCCTTTCAGCCCAATCCCCAGCTACCACATATGGTTTTATCCACAGAATAAACACTCAAGTGCATAAACTGCTTCCTCCCCCTCTACAATCATACTACATCACCAAAGCATCTGACACAGCAAGACAGCATGAGTGAGGTCCTCCAGTTGTCTTTGATGCGGTAAATTTCATCCCATAAACCACAGTCAGTCTCAATTCCTAAGGGGTTTTGCATACATCCTCTTAAGCTTTGGTTCCATTTCTGCTGGCCACAAAGAAGGCAACAAGCAGCACCCCTCCACAGACCATGGGCTTTGCTCCAAAACTGAAGCTTGGAAACCTGCCCTAGGGCCTTGGTTTCTTTTCCCTTTCCCCAAATTATGCCATGAAGCAGCTGTAATTCCACCTTCTGGCCCTTTGTTGGAAGCCAAAATCAACAGTGTTCTATGCCCCGATTTTTTCTTTTTTTCTCTTTGGGACTCAGTTTTGAAATCTGTGAAATGGGAGGATTCTCAAATCCTAATATCCAATGCAAATGGCTTTTGTCATACCCTGACTCAGTGCCTGTAAACGTGTACCAACAGACCTCAGTAATAAAGGCTGTGCCCTTACAACCCACTGAATCACCCCAGAGCTACTGAATTGAGGACTTGGATGCATTTTGATCTCTACACTGATGACAGCATCTATTTGATTGCTGCCACGTTTGCTAAAGTGGGTGGTATCATAAACACACCCTGCTTATTCAGAACACTTCTGAGGAAAAGGCTTTCAGAGTAAGAGGCAATATGAGTTGAAGGCATGCAAACTTCTAGGCCATAGCCTATCATGCAAGCTGATCCCTCTCACCATAAAAACCGTGCTCTTTTTTTCTGATCATTTGCAGGGAAACACCTTAATTTCCATGGCAGTCATTAGTAGCCAAGCAGGTAAAACAGATCTCCTGTGCTGCATCCAGCACAGGAACTGTTCCATTACTCTGCCCCAGCACAGACCCCTCAGTGCAATAGGAAGACCTGAAGAGCAGGTGGCTCTGTGCATCACTAATCACATGCTAAGTATTCCCACCTGCTTAACCTCAACTCCTAAGTTTTCCTCTCATCAAACAGGAACATCCATTTGAGAAATTTACAAAGTTTAATGCCCTGGCAAGTACAGGTGTGTCAGTGAAGACCAGAAGGCTGATAAAAAACAAGGGTCTGTACAGTATTTTAAACCCCTTTACCTGAGCTTGGGATCAACAAATATCCCAAACTCTTCTTTGCACTGCAGAAAAGAAGGAAATTTGTTGCACTGAATCTGATTCCTCAGACCCTACCTCTCTTTTACAGCTTTTGGGGTCTAACTCTTGTGCATAGGCCAAGATTTATTTTCCACAGTGAAAAGACAATCCTTCCCCTTCAAGCCTCTGTACTTGTCCTGACTCCTGAGCTGTGTAGTGCAAATCCATCTAATACAAGAGTCCACCTTCTTCAAGTTTGGCAGCAAGTTATTCCTCTAAGTATCACAAGGAACAGCTGAAGCCGAGGGTGAGACATTCCCAGCAAGCAGCATCCACTCCCTGCTCCTCAGGAGTCACAGGATTTCAATGGAAGCAGTCAGGATCAAGGATCACTGACCACTCATGTCAAGTAAGAGGAAAAGCAAGGAGTGCTGTTCCTCTGTTGCCCGCGTCCATTGTCACACAAGCAGTTTCCCAAACTGTCAAGCTCCATCTTAAAACTCTCGACAGCTTGTCCCCAGATGCCCACAGAAACTCATTTCTTTGAGAGCCTGAGCATGTCATAATTCCCTCCTTTTATTTATTCATCACCAGTTGACACACTTTTCTTCTAAAGAGAATCTGTATCTAAAAAGTATTCTGTGATCTATTTTCCCTTTATGCTTCCTGACTGTGATGATATCCCCAACCAACCTTTGCTTTACTAGCCTTAACAAACCCTTTTTCTTCTCCTGTAAGTTGAATTCTCAGTTCCCAGGGTCAACTTCTCTGCTCCTCTTTCAGCTTAAATTCACCTTTTTGAAATGGGTGACCTTATTTATGCATAATAATCTACACTGCTGCCTTTACGAGCAAATAAAAACTTCCCTGTTTCCACCTGAAATAACCCAACTCGTAAATGGGACTGTTACACTTTCTGTTTCTGTGCTCTCACACTGGTAGCTCACAGTCATTCCAGGAGCAATTAATACTCTTGGCTTTTCCATCCTCTACCATTTGGAACTGATGAGATCCCATAAGAAGCAGAAATGCCCAGTGATGCCAGGGACATTTGTTTTTCTTCGCTCAGAATGCCCCTCATCTTTTACTCCTTATTTTAAATTGAAAAGGCTGCAGGATAACCCCTGTCCTTTAGACAAACCCCTTCCCACCCCACATGGGCAGCTCCCTAAATGGTGGAAGGGAAGAACTGTTCTGTGCTAGTGCAACACAGCTTTAGGAACATTTCTACAGGAGTGAATCTGTTGTACTCACAGTATGTAGGTGATGACTCCTATGCTCCTAAAAAACAAAAGACATGAATTGCAGGGGTTCTACATGACCAGTATTCTTCTTCATGTGCAGAATACACAAAAGTCAGTAGGAGCTGCAGCAGAGACAGGAGAGCCTTTGTGGCTTTAGATAACTGCTAATAGATAGATTCTGTTTAGATAACGGAATGGGGTTTCAGGGAAAAAATAATTTCACATATAAGATCGAGCAATGTGGATATTTGAAGTCTCTGTGTGTTTCTACTGAGGGGGCACTTACTACAGTGCACACACGAAACACAAAGGAGCAGAGCAGGGTGTGTGGTTTGGGGTGAGCCCTTCTGCCTGCCTTCCCAGCAGGCGACGTTAGTAGGCAGCTCTCCTCTGAGTGAAGGGCTCTTACAAATAAAGCTGTCACAAGCTCTGCAGGAACATGTTTCCTTCTCAGAGTGCTCCCCTGCGTGGACAGTGGCAGACACTTAACTCTGTAACTGCCATCACTCCAGTTTTTCAGTGTAATTTTGCAGAAATTAAATGCTTATCTTTTAATTAAAAAGTATGTAGGAAAATGGAATGACAGAACAAAGAGTCAATAACTGCATTTAAGTTTTTTTTGTTTTGTTCTTTAATTTGTTGCAGTGCAATGGATTCTATTGAGAGCAAACCAGGAAAAAGTAATTGTAGAGTAATCTGGAAAAAAAAATACAAACACATTATAAAACTTACCACATGTCTGCAGCTAGTCCAAGTGGTTCATAGTTTACAATTTCTGGAGCTGTAAGAAACATTTAATCAAACAGCAACAACTGAGGTAACAAATTTTTACCAGGCTGGAGTAGCAGGCCAAGAATTACAAAGAGGGATAAAGGGGGAAAGGGAAATGTTAGTTACAGAATACATTGTTTATAATTTTACAGCCCAAATAGGAGTTCAAGTTCACAGCTGTTCACAAGAGATTATGCAGAGTAACTTGGAGCATAATGCAACTCAAGAATAAGAGTAAAGCAGACATTATATAGTAATTATACTGCTAATTACAACAAATAACAAATTATTTCACCTCCCAAGAATGCTGCTGCCCCTAAGCATGAGCTTCTGTTTTGTTTTTTAACTGGTGCCATTATAGCAAGTTTGTAAAGGCCAATCAGAAAGAGCCCTTGAGCAAGAGACTGAAATTGCTTGCCAGACTACATTGCTACCCATGTCAAACTCTATTATCTTTATAAGAAACATTTCCTCATCGGAAAACATCCCCGTATAAGACTGCATGCAAGAGAAAAGAGCAAGGGTGAAATAAGTTGAAAAAAATGATCTGTGACAGCTGTGTTTAACTGGAACATTAATTACAATTCTCTACCTACCCCCCAAACAAACCCCAAAATAGAAACTAGTAGAAAGGAGGAGGATTAACCTAAAATCCAAGCAAGACAGATTAGAATCATGACCAGTGAGGAACAAAGGGAAAACGTAAGGGGAGATGAGGGAACTCAGCAGGTGTGCAGTGTGAGGCAGTTTTATTTAGAAAGCAATGACAGAGATACCCGTGTAATTGTGTACTCATGTACCACAATGCAGAGATCTACTTACCCCAGGCAACAAGGAAAAAGATTATAATTCATATTTGCAGAGTTTCACAATCTCAATCCTGAATTTACATCTCTAAATATTTATTTGGCAGCAGCCTACTCTCATAGGAGTAGCACATCTGGTTTACAGAAAGCACCTTTGCCTATTCCAGAAAAATAATGTAAACCTCTAGATTTAAGTGACCTTGATAGAAATAGCATTAAAACTACTTCTATCCCCCAGTTATTAACTTTGACAAGATGTCTCGACTTCCTCTGGAATTTGCAATATAAGACAAAGGAACATGTCACTCACCTACGAATTCCGGAGTTCCAAAGATGTTTTTAAATTCAACTCCATCTTCTATTTTGTGAGCCAGGCCAAAGTCAATGAGTTTGATGTGCGGAATAGGGATATTCTTGTCTAGAAGCATAATGTTTTCAGGCTAAAAATAAGAAAAGATAGATCTATGTTATTAAAATATTAATATCTTGGAAAGTAGCAGAGTTTTCAAGTGTTTTTTTTTTCCTTTGCATATACAGCACCACAGAACAAGAAACACATACCTGTGCTTAACCATTTACAGTTATTTTGATAAAGGCAGCAGGCAGCTGAAGCAGTTCAGGTGTCTGGTGCAGACAAAACGCCACTGCCTGATCCTGAGGGAGAGCTGCACGGCTCAGTATTTTTGCTGACAGCAATTTTACTGATCTGTTCTTGGAATTTACACTTCATAATATCTGCCCAGTTGACTCTATACTGTATTGTAAGCCAATGGAAGATGTTTTGTTAAATGCTGAACCTATTCAGGGAAGGAAAAATTATCTTCTCTATGAGACTAAATTCACAGCTGTGACAAGTCCAGGAAAGATCCAGGATTTACCAGCTGAACAGTCCAGAAAACAGGAAGAGTTGGGATCAGAGGTCCTAGATCATATATGATAGCAAGCTATTAAAAGAACATGTGGCATTCCTCACAGCACTGTAAGAAAAAGCTGAAGCTTGAACTGTGAAATCAAAACTAACATGTTCAACCACAGACTTTACTTTTTTACCAGATATAACATATTTCATAAACTTCTTCCTTCAACTAAATTTCTCAGCCTTAGCTACTCCCTACCATGGCCTGAAGTCACAGGTTTCAGAGTAAACTATAGGTTCAGTTTATCTCCCATGATGAGCTTTAATGCATTGATCTGTCATAACTTAATCCTAAATTCAAGGGCAGCAGTGAGAGAGTCTGACTCCCTGCTGGCAGCTGCCTGGCCTTTCCACAGCAGATCCTAACGCTGAAGTTGCTCCTGCTAACAGATACTCTCAGTCAGAGCTGCACTGGGAAACAGAGCATGTGAATAATTGATTCTCATAGTCCTTGGAGCAAGCACGTTTTAGCCTCGGGGTAACAAGTCTGGTTTTCTTCCATGGATCTAGGGCATATATGTTCACCACAGACACATAATGTAAGCTTCTTTAGGGCAGACAGGACAGACTGAAATGGCAAAAAGTCACTGTCACCACCTCTTGGAGGACTGTTTTATTCCTTAGGTGGCATAAATCATGGTAGCTCCACTGCAGCCAATGGAGCCTTGTCAAGTGATGAGATAATGATGAACCATCCTCTATCTAATCAGATCACATGTCTAATTTAACACTTGCTAAACTCCACACAAAGTCCTTTAAAACCCAGGAGAGTTATTAAGTGGTCATTTGATAGTCACTATCAGTTAGATGATTCTTTACTTATGCTTTCTGATTTCTATCTTGCAATTCTTGCAACATCTTCATTTACTGCCTGACATTAGTAGTATTAAATATCAAAATTAGCAGCTAGAGATCAGCCAAAGTTAAATCAGCATCTTTACCTTCAAATCAAAGTGAGCAATTTTCTTAGAGTGAAGGTAATTCACACCATCCAAAATCTGCTTGATGAACCTGGTTGCTTCCTCTTCACTCAAAGACTCCTTCTGTGCCAGGAAGTCAAAAAGTTCTCCTCCAGAAACCCTGCAAAACACACCAAAAACCATCCTGTTTTCTCCTGCACTGTAATCCGTAAAGTATGTGTAAGCACAGAAAACCAAAGCAGCAAAGAACCTCAGCACTGTTAGAAAAATGCTACTCCTGCAGACAATCACGAGTTTTGTGATCTGGTCCCAGGTGTGCCCAAACTTCCTTTTGGCTTCAGCTCTCTTCCCTGTGAATTAAGTGGCTTTTCCATTGATGCTGCAAGGATTACAAAGGATCAGAACGAGTTACATTGTTTGCTGAATCCCCAGACATGCATCTATTTCACAAGGTCGACTTAACCACTTCAACTGCTGCTTTTCAACATATTCCTTTTGTATGAACAAGTTGTAAGAGTCAACAGCTGCTAAAGAATTCCTTTTCTTAGCAGTTGCCATCAGAACCTGAGGTAGTAAAATGTGCCAACAGAATCTCTTTTCTTTCCAGAACAGCCCCTACCCTGTTCTACTACAGATTCTTGCCTGACATAACTAACAGGAAAGGATTTATTTGGTGCTGATTTTTTTAGAAGAAAGCAGATTGTAGGAGGCTGGAAGGTACCAAAACCAGTTTTCCCAAATCAAGGAAGTGCTCTTAGTTACTGTGAGTTTTCACATCAAAACTGAAATCCATTCCATCCTTATTAGTATATAAGACTTATTTTCATTTCTGTGCCTTCTGCTGAGAGTTCCAGTGCTATTTTTCTGTTTATCTGAAACAGGATGACCTAAATATTGAATTAGGCATTGTTTGCAGCTGTTATTCATAATTATGTTCACGTTTATTGTTGCCAGTTCACACCGTCATTAATATTATTGTTTAATTCTCACTCAGATTCACTGCTGGGGGCACCCACAGAACAGTTGTTACTCCCGGGTGCTGGTGCACCACCACCTGTGCTCAGACTGCAAGCTAAGGCCCTGAGACACCCTACAGTCATTTTGGAAAACATGCTCTAGGCCCTGTTGCCCCGATGAACTACCTGCCAAAGCACTGGCAGGTGCAAATGCTCTGAGTTCCTCGGGTGCTGTGAGTCACAGACAAGTCAGATCCCACTGGGTGCCCAGAGGTCTTTGGGGAATCACTTCTGTGACCCCAGGCCCGGACACAACACTGGTAGGGACAACATGGTGATTGCTACTCTGCCTCTTTCAGAGGAAGCCGCTGTCAACAGCTACAAAACCTGCAAGGACAAACCCACTGCAAGCAAGAACAGCATGGCAAAAGCCACAAAGACACTGGGTTTGTGTCTGAGCTTCCCCTGCTGTTCCTGTGGGTGACAATGTGCCTTGTTGTTCCAGAGACTTACACCGGGCATAGTGATTGCCCATCGACTACTGGTTATTTAACTCTCACATAGTTGGAAACTTTTCTAAGCTATGTAAGGCAGGACTCTTCACCTGGGCAGAAGTCACTTGATGCTTTAATTGTTACAACTAAATGCCTGGCAAACAAAACTAAGCTCATGTGACCCGGAAATATGTTGCAACTGCTGTCTTTGGCTGCCACCTTCTCCTTGTATTAATCTCAGTTATTCAACCTGTGAGACTATTACTTGATCTCTTGATTTTCTTTTCTAGGTGACATCTACCAAAGGTCTCAGCACTACCATCAGCCTTTCTGGACAGGTCTTGTTATATCCTATGCATTTCAGGAGACAGAGAACACAGTCTCCTTTCCATATCGTAGTAGGTTTAGAGGCCTTGGTTCAGTAGTTTAACAATCCCTACACCTACTGTGACAAACCAGAACAGAAATCTGTAAGAAAAACCTGGTAGTCTCTTGGTGAAATCTGCGTACAGTGAGCAGGCGAGTCCCATTTATTTAATGATCTCTATTCAGAGTGCACTTAAGCAATCACCTCTGGCAGACACTCCATCCGCTCATCAGGAAGCCAGCTGGACCAGGGTACATTCTTGTACTTCTCTGGAATGTAACCATGTAGGCACGCTGCTCTCTCTTCCTCTTTTACCCTGTAAAATCTCCTTGGTGATTGTTTCTTAAGGCAGACTCGTCAATCCCTCTGAGGCCAGACACCAGCCCAGGCAGCCCAGCCCTGGTCCTGCAGAAGCAGGTTCCACTTCAGGAGAGCTCCCAGGCTGAGCCACTTGGGCAGAGCTGTTCTGCTCTGCTGAGGGCGTTTGAGGGTACCTTCCTGCTTGGAGGAGACTGGCAGCTCCCTTCAGAGCAACCTCCTCTGCTAAACAAAGCAATGCCAGAAAACAGTTCAGCTGTCCAGACTGGAGCTACTTAATTCTCATTCTCTCTTGCTGCCTCCAAGAGTGGGCACTTAAACCAGCTGGGTCAGCTGCTCAGGGCACACCAGGGAGTTTGCCCCGATGGCAATCTCCCCAACATCCTGGGCAACTAGCTATGCCCAAGGAATTACTGAAGAAACTGCAGCCTGCAACAACAAGGATCACAGGATATTTACTTGAGAGCTCCTTGACGTATTTTCCCACTTCTCTCTAGTTCACACTAACCTTGAATGAGGCTAGGGAGGGGGATTTCCCAGCTACAGAATACAACATAAAAATAAAGGAAACAAAAAAAAAGGATTCAGAGATCTTGAAGTCTCTTTGTTCCTTTATCAGCAAAAGACTCCCTTCTACAATAACCACACGAGCATTTCATTTTCTGAAGATCAGAGATGGGCGTACATGAAAAACAGTATATTAGTCTCCAGCCTCTTGAGGTATAGCCTAACACATTCGCCTAAGCTGCAGAGATCTTAAAAGAGTAATCTACAGGAAAATTCAGTGGAAGAGATGGGATGATTTCTCACTAACAAAGACTCAGGCTTTAAAACCAGGCTTCAGTACATTGTACCTAGAGAGTGGTAAGCAGTTTATTGCAAGATCATTCTTATCCAAGTTATACACCTGAATTCAGAGAAACCCTCAAGCAGAAGAGATTTAACAATCCCGAAAGCCAGCCATTATGGAATCCCAGGAAAAAAACCACACTTCAGCACTAATTCCTTTGCAGTAAAACACTCATAACTGCATCAAGTTACATTTGAACATCCAGGGAGGTTTGTTTTCTAAATCAGCACCTGCAAATGCTCATTTCTCTGGTTCCATCTCTTTCTCTTTTACCACGTCACCCAATACCACGGCAAGGAAGCAAGCAAATGATACCTTTACTTCTCCTTTGAAGTCCAATAAAGGTCGAACAACAACGCTGCCTTACTTCTTGGACAGAGCTGTTTTATGTACACAATCCTGACACTCACCTGCAGAGGAGACACTGGTGTATCAATCCAACCTGCCTCCAGGCTGCTTCTGTTTGGGCAAAGCAGGCTCCAGGCAGGGCCCAGGACAAGGGAACAACAACCTCACAGAAAGCTGTGGGGAGCAAGTCCCTGGACAATGTGCAGAAGGAAGGAGAAGCCGTGTACCTGCCAAACTGAACCTCACAGCAGTGGAGCTGGCACTGCTCTCGAACAGGAGAACCAGCACCTGTGGAACCGACCCCTCTCCCCGAAAAGAGGAGATAGCTTTGCCAGCACTGTGAGTATGGGAGAGGGTCAACATCTCAGACAAATCCTCTTTTAAACACCAGCTTCTTCAACTACCCAGCAATACTGGGGCCATTCTTTTCAAGCTGAAGTCCACTGTAGATTACCATAAGATTGGTTGGCCAGGTGCTGTAACACTTACTTTGATAAACAGCAGGGAACATGAGACTCTGAGAGCAGGGTGTCAGAGGGGAAGAGGCTATCTATTTACAGAGAGAATTTAATTATCTTTATTAGCAATTATCATCATCTTCCATTTGTATACAGCAGCTGAATGCAGAGGCCTTAATCAGGTCAAAACTCTGTTGCATGCAGACTTCTACAAACTGCAATATGTTACAGCCTGACAAAAGGACACACAAAATGTGTCAGGCCACATGAGGACAGGAAAAACAAGAAAGTAATGAAATGGGAGGTTGCTTTAGCTCAAAGTAGTCACCAGTGCGAAAGAGCAAGTTCCTTCCCTGTCTTCCAGAGCTTGGCTACAGAGACCAACATTTGGCCATAGACATATACTTCAAAGTTAACAGATGCTCATCATCACTCACATGCCATCTTCCAGCAGTCACACTAATCTCTAGGAATGCTCCCCGGCCTAAAGGCTGGCTCCCCTAGAAAGCTCCCTCAGGAACAAAAGCCTCATTGCCTGGATTCCATACACAAAGTCCAGGCTGGTGCCCTAGGGAATATATAGTCTACCTAACTTCAGCCACGCTGACTGTATTTCCTGCTCCTTACACACTGAAAAATTGCATCATTTTGCACGTAGGGGTGAGGGGGTTCACTTGTCAGCAGGACCTAAATGGCAGTGGTTTGCCCCCCTCATATGGTTGCACAAGAGTAAACAGCTTCTCTTCATTCCCATTCTGCTGCTATTCATCCTCAACAGTCAATGCCTGGGGATTAAAAAACTCTCTTCTGTTGCCCTCCTCCCCTTTTCTCCCCTAGCTGATCTAAAAGAGGAAAATATGGGAGTAGTGAGAATGGCTGCAAATTCTGGAAAAGGCTTGATGGCCTCACATGTATTGAAAGAGATGAAAGCAGGCAGAGAAATGAAATGAGCATTCAGCAGCCATTTGTACTTCCTCCAAGGTTCATGTCAGGGCAGCCCTGGGCACACATGAGGTAATCCCTCTGTTAGTAAAGTGTTTTCAAGTTGACAAGACTCCCTGGCTCAGCATCAAATGACCTCAGCTGATGTTCAGGTGCACCTGTATCCCCAAGGCACATGGATGAGCTGGGGGGCCTGTTTACCACCCGCCTCACTCAAAGCTCCTGCCAAGATTTGTGAAGCCTGAGAATGCACCAGCTCCATTTATCAGTGCCCCTGTGCTCCGGCAGCCTCTGCAGTGCTGTCTGGTTTCTATTCACCTCAGCCACCCCGGAGGGAAGCGCCCTTACTCACAGCTCCAGGATGAGCACCACGTCTGTCTTGTTCTCGTAGATGTCGTGCAGCTCGACGATGTTGGCGTGCAGGATCTGCTGCAGGATGGTGACCTCGCGCTCGATCTCCTCCCGGCTCACCCCGCGCCGGCTGGCCCGGCTCTGGCGCTTCTTGATGAACTTGGCAGCGTATTCCACCCCTGTGCTTTTCTCTCGACACTTCTTCACTATAGCAAACTGGCCGCTGCGAGGACAAGGACGTAACAAAAATGCTCTTAAGGCTTTCATGTAATCACAGCTTCCCAAATAAGCCAGTCCTATACAAAGCCTGATCCTGCAAGCCCTGAGCAGCACTGCTAAGCTTGTTCTCGGTACAAGAGTGAGGACTGCCAGGATTCTGCAGTCAAAGGCAGCGGAGCATAACAAGGTAATCTCCTGCTGCGTCTGAAATTTAGCAAAACCAAACAATGACTGACAAAAGGAGTTAAAACCTCTAAAAAAACAGTTCATGTTTAAATGAGTAAGATCTGCCTCAAAAGGTTCAAGTTACCATTACTTCACTTGGTAATGCTTAAGACATTCAAGTCTGCAACACGCCACTGGGTGTTCTGAAAGGACACACACACATCAAAATATTTGTCTTAAGAATAGTCAGTCCCTAGAGGAGAACTCAAAGGAATGATAACTCTTTGGAAATGCAAAACTGGCTTCCAGTAACCAATTTTTGAATTTAAAAAATTGTTTATTCATATTTATGCATTCAGTTGATAACTTGGCTGTAAATATACCTAGAGTAAGTGCAGGTTTCTCACTGCACCTCAAGGACAAAGAGTTTCCCAGTGTACCAAATAGTACAGTGGCTGCATTAAGGTTAAAAGGCATGTACTTGCAATTTGCTAATAAAATTTTCCTCACCGTGGCTCCTAATGCAGTCCAGCTGCAAAATTCCCACCTTATCTCCTAGGATTTGGCAGATCTTCAGTCCCAGAACACACATTTAGTATCAGATACTTCCTTATTCAGGACATTATATCCACACTTGGAAGGAAAAGACTCATCTTACAGGTAACCTTAACCTTTAGCTACTGTGATTTTATCAGACAGGATCTCTTTGTAAGAATCACAAACAAACTCATTAAGTGTGGGAAGAGATAACGATTAAGTGCCCCCCCTCCCCCCCATGACTACACTGTATAAGCACTGAGCTGCTGTTGTTTTCAATATTATTATATCATTCACCGGCTTGGTAAATGAGGAATGCAAGTACAGTTGGCATTTAAATTATGCAGCATACACAGCAATTATACTCAGCACCTCATTAGATGCTGTACTTAGTGCTTCATCAACACGGACATCTGATTGGAGTCTGTCTTAAACATACAAAGGCAAAGAAATTAAAAATTAAGGCTGTCACTTGGTGCTCAAATACTCTCAAAGGCTCACACCCTATGGCAGAGGCAGCCTGTCATTTCAAAGAGTTCAAACAAATGCCAGGCAGCCTGACACACTTCTTTGAGGCTTTCATTTTCATACATATCCTAAACCCTTCTGAGGAGAGAGGCAGGAACAGATGGGACAAGTGCATTTATCCCCTCAGGAATAACCATTCACAAATGGAATCGAGACTGTGGCCATTTGTCACATGCTTTCATTGATTCATATTTCTCATGCTTTTATCACTACCTGCAAACCCTAGAGAAATTCCCACTACAAAATCCCCAAACTTGCCTTAAACATTCTGCTAAAAGAGTTTGTTTTGTAGTGCTGAGAGCTGCTTGTGTAAAACATCACGGGTTTCACGTTTTTCTTGTTTGTTTGATCATATTTTGCAAGACATGCATCCTGCTTGGTTCAGACTTTCTGAAGAAACATGGTATTAATGTTCCTATGCTTGTTTCCTTGAATTCTCTCTGGGGACAAATTTGGTCAAAGTTCAGGAGAAAATATTTTTTTATGAGTGCTGATTATGGGAACGAACACAGTCACTTTTGCATTTAGAACTTCCAGTGATACTGTGGATTTTGTACATTTCTGTTTATTCAAAAGCTTACAAAAGTAATAATGACACAGCGTAGGAATTCCTGTCTTCTCCTCTGACACAAATAATTGTCCCAGACTATAACTGTCTCAGTACCAATTCCCTTGTAATCCACTATTGCATCCCTGCACGTGTGGCCACCAACACACACCGGTGCTGCTCCTGTCCCAGCCTTCATGCCATTTCCCACCTCCCTTAAAAACAGGCTTTTGCAGACAAATCTTTACTGGGACAGTTTGGGACTGAGGAGAAGAGGCTGCAAGCCACAGGGAAGAACACAAATGCACAATCTCAGCCTGGGACATTTAAGGCAGTCACAATGCAATTACCAGTTAATAGCTCATGGAGGCTCATTCAGCTGCGAAACAAGAGGATGCCTCACAGGCGTTTTACAATCACAGTCAGACACTTTGGATTTCTTGTCAGCTACAGAGATCGTAAGGTCAGGACCAAGACAACAGTGTTTTTGTGCCTTCTCATGCATCTGCATTCAGACCATAAGAATCAAACTGTGTCAGCTTCCAAAACTTTTGACCTAGGCTAGGAAAAAAAGCAGAAGAAAGGAAAGTATGTCTCCCTGACACCTAAGTTGACAGCAATGAGAAATTAAGCCATTTAGATAATTTCACATGGGGCATTTGTACCTGATCTTAGACTTGAAACTAAATTTCACAGCTCAGATATCCAAATTTCAGCCAAAAGACCTTGCCAGAATTCATGGGTTTTAGTACATCGCTGAAATGCAGATGACCTGGATCATGAACAGAAGTATTTACAACACACACAGGATAAGCTCAGAGGCTGACACTTCTGGATGGAGTCTACCTGGACCTCAGTAAAGCCTTTGACACTGGCCCACACAGCATTCTCCTGGAGAAACTGGCTGCACATGGCTTTGACATTGATCTTTGAAGTCTTTTCCAAACTTGATGATACTATGATTCCTAATTTCTATATTTTTTCCCCACAAAGTTACATTTGTTCCCTTCCAGAAATATTTTGGACAGCTGTACAACAGCCTTGTCACACACTGAGCATAGGCTGTCCTCAACTGTGGAAACAGCTCACGAGTATGAACAATAGCAGCTGCATCCTGTCAGTTATAATTAGGTACAACATCAAATCTGTCCATCAGTAATGATGGAATTTGTCCCAGCAATGAAGACAACCTATCATTTGCATTGCTACTATCATGTAGGAGGTTTGTCACTGAGTAAGAACACCGAGACAATATTACTGGCTGGTTTTGGAGTCTATTTTCAGAAGCATGCTTTAGAAGAGCACAAGTTCAGCTCATTTAATCGTTGTGCACTTCAGGAGAGGATGTGGAAAGGATGTGGGAGGAGAGAAGCTGGACAATCCGGAATAACAGGACAACTTCTTGCTCTTTGTCAAAGTTTCCTTTTAGTACAGGTTCTGGAGGGTAATGCTCTGGGGCAGAAAGTCACCTGAGAGCAAGAGCAGTGCAGCTGCCAGCCTGGAATGCACCAGTGCCCAGCAGTGCTGCTGCTCCAGAGCTTTAGAATAAAGAGAGCCCTTAAGCAACTGCTTGCACAGGTACAGGTTTAATCCAGTCTTCCTCCGATGTTCCTGAAACACTGCATGGCTCAGGAGCTCTGCTCAAAACACTGAAAATATGTAAACAAAGTGCTGAGATGACAGGACAGGTTACCTGACTCCAGTCAGGCTTTCTGAGGCCCGAGTGGGGAGAAGTCAGGAAGCTGATTCTGTCTGTCATTTGAGAAGAGCAAACCATTTCTTCCCCAAATACCAAACGTATGTTCCCTTTCAGAATGTTCAGTCTATTTCTTTATGCCTTGTTCATATTCAACTTCATTTCGTTCATTAAAGAATTCTAAAAAATATGATGATGATGATGATGATGATGTAGTTGTTAAAACCCGAAATTCCCATAAAAGACATGATATATGTGAACACATTGACAGATACATTTTACACTGAAATATGTTTTCAACAAGTTCTTCAAAAAGTAAATGAACCTGGCAAAGGACAGTGCTCTGGCATTCTGCCAGTCAAGAGGTGACACAACTCCCTACATGAGCCAGGACAATTTACTTGGGAACAGATTTGCAAGGGATTTTAGGCAGCATCCCACTGACTTTAACAGTAATTAGGTTCCTACACACTTAATGAAAAATAACACCTTGGTCCTTCTGTACCTAATTTCCCGAAGTCTGTAAAATACAGGTAATGCTACTGGAAAATGAAATAACATTATATGGGGTTAGGATACAAATTAATTTCATGTCTCTAGATATCACTTGAAGTGCAATTATAATCATTCATATTTTATTCACTAGGTGTTCCTGCACAAGAATACATGACCTGAAAGGAAGCTGAAATAAAACCAAACAGCACCTAAACCAGTTTTTAAACGCTTAAATTGACAGGCACTACTGTGAATGCATGACAGTTTAAAAATACTAAAAATATATTATGAAATCATCGTGTGTACATGCAGGAGTTAATAGACATAAACATAACCACAACAGTAGTGTTTAGCCAACCTGAACACAGGGTTTCTCTACATTCGAGGCTGGTGTGTTTAGTTCAGCAAAGAGGGTAATTCATTCTCAGTTACATCAACTGTTACTATGTCAATGGTTCTGTTCATCATGCCTTTTTGCTACTATTAAATTTGGATTTGGTTTTAACTGGTCATCTCAAGCTTAGAAAGTCTGCATCTTATTACTTTTCCATCTTTTTCACTCCTATTTCTTTTTCTTGGAAAAAAAAATACCAATAATTTTATCCATTTATGGTTGTATTTTTTGCTAACTTTCAAAGCAAAGCCCTGGAGAATTCTTGCTGAATTTGAGGAAAACATATTTTTCAGCCTTATTTTTTTTCAAGTGATTAGAGCAATTGCTCAACTGTAGTTTCATTAAGCTAAATACTCTCCTCCCTCTTTGCTTACACTTCAGAGATAACTACTGCTATTTGTAACTGCACTGTGTGCTCTTCCCAGCAGAGAGGACAGGGGTCTACCTGGAACAACACTGAGAACCCATTTTTATGCTTTCAGTTCATTTATGAAACACACATCAACCGAAGGCCACGCAAGGTTCACAAAATGTATGCATAAAAGCACTTTGCTGGAGGGTTTCTGCAGGAAGTCTGTGGTCACAACTATAAAGACGTAAAAGCCTTCTGTAAGTGACAGTAATTTGCACTACATTTTAGTTTTTATAGACTTTTTGTTTTAGACAAAACCAGGATTTTGGTACAGTAGAAATTTAACCTAAGGAGTAAATAAATAGGAAGTCAAATAGCACAGCATTTATAAAGAAATTAGAGTAGGACAGTTGAAACAGCAAACCAGCAATTCTACAGCAAGGTCACCGAAGGGAAAGTATCTCACTGCTTCCCTAAGGCTTTATGGAATGAAACTAAAAAAGCCCCCAAAGCCTTCTTCTGTTAGATACTCTGAAGGCACCTCTCGTAACTTCATAAAGAGTTTTAAAAATAAAACTGTCACAAATGTCACTGTACTTCTCTTTAAGCTTCAGATAAAATTGAGTTTTGGTTTACTTGTTGTCTTTTCCCCCCAAGCAAAATGCAAAGGAAGTGGTTACCTCTCCTAAAGCAACTACACAAAACCTAAACTACTAGATGCCAGATTGTAACAGAATGATCCAAAACTTTTTTAAGTAGAGCATTTAACAGGAATTTTACTACTAAAAAGTAGTAGAAAGAGAAAAAAAAAATCAGCTGCAACTTTTAAACATGCTGGCATTTTCACTCACAACTCATGTTTGACTGATTGTGTAGTGCTCTAGAGCACAGTGACTTTGAGGGGTAAGTTTCAATATTCCTGAAGGGAAGTGCTGAGCACCTTTGAACATATCCTATCTCTGATAAAGTCACTGTCTGGCACCTTTCATCCACATCTCTCTAAACTCACACAAAGGTAACCAATACACCCTGACCCAAAGGTGATGTCTGTGTCCAGTGCCAGCAAAGAGCCAGAAGAGTACAAGAATATGGACTGTAACAGAAGGATCTGGTTTTTTGGAATAAGTAGAGAGCAGCTCATTTGAAATTCAAAGAAAGTTTGGCAAATCTAACGTTTCTGAACAATGCTATGAATTATTACAAGCTATCAGTAAAGTAACACAATTAATACCTTAAACACCTTGTGGGGTCCTTAGCCGTGAGCCACAAGAAATTGTGCCACCTACTGAATCATCATCAGCATCTCCTGAAACTGTTCAATGTTTTCGGAAACTTCCCAGTCCTGCAGTGATCATCAATGTGGCCCTGATCGGCTCCTCCTGAGGCTGCAGGTGCAGAGTCAGCAGTGACACAACATGAGCCCAGCAGCTCTGGCAAGTTCCTGATAGCCTGGCAAGCTTTTTGTGTAATCTGAAGCTCAAGAATAAAACGCACATGATGAAAAATCTTGCCTGCTTATCAGAGTTAGCTTTTGGATTGAGTACCAGTGCTCGGAGCGGTAACGAGCAGAGTGCAGAGAGCCAGCGAAGGTCACAGCTGACTCATGCTCAGCAGAAATAGCTGCTTTGATAAGCTATTCCTCTCACCATGTGGAGTGACAGCAGGGCAGACCTAATGTGCATGAGGAAGGTTAGCACACTGCACCTGGCTGTTTAAAGGTCCAAATCCACCTAGATATGGACTGAGACTAATACACCTGGGAGCACATGGATTGTAAGGGGGGACCAGTATTATGGTCAAATAGTTACATGATTTTTCTCCTCCCCCACGTATCAAACAGATGGAAACTATGCTGGCATTTTATTCAAGACTTTAGGAAATTATCTGTAAGGCCAAAACTGCAAAGAGCTGCTGAAACTCCCGTTTCACTGCTCAGCTACTACAACAGGTCTTCACTCTGGTTCAAACTGCTGGTGCAGTGTTAACAAGGGTTAATGGATGTCACCCGAGATAAATTAAGCTTGACCATCAGACAAGTACCTGCGAGCTCTATTCTGCATCAGATGCTAACAATTTGTCCAGTGCTTTATCATTGTTAGAATTTGAGCTGCGCTATGTTTATTTCATGTGCATTTTTACTTATAAGTAGGATTCTTCATTTTAAAAGTATGGAATTAATACTGTACAGAGTATGTTTTCTCAGCTGTTGAAATTTCCATCTGCTTTCTACTGCAATGCAAAATGGAAAAAATAGTTTTATTTTTAAAGAAATGGCAAAACAAAAATTTGGATTAATATTCAATGTCTTTTTCCTGGGATTAATACTCTGCTTAATATTCAGTGGCTAAATACATTACAAAATTTGAGCTTTGTGAGCACTGCCACAGAGGTCATTCATCTCTAATTATGCTCACAGAGCCAGACATGGACTGAGGAGATACACTGAGATCATTTCCACCATCACGGTGGATGCTGATGACAAGCAATGCATGACTTTGTTACAAAGCAAAGCCAAGGCCAGTTCTTCTCTGTTACTGTAGGCAGAGCAACTTTGTTATCAGAAAAAAAAAAAAACCAAACAACAAAACCTTCTATTTTCTCTGCACTTTCTGTAACAAATATTTTATTTTGGAAATAGTTAAAGTAGCACTGAAAACTAATAGGGAAACCTGCTAGAAGGACTAAAAAGAAAAAATTCAAGAACAGTGACTGTATCAGACAGCTGATAACAATCACAGTGATGGTGACCAAGCATCAGATGCCAAAACTGTTTCAGCAGAAGATTCACATACATGAAACCTGACTTGTAACAAGAAACATTAACAGAAGTGCTGGGTAGTGCTCAGGAATTAAATTTACATTTTCCATCAAACGCAAAGACCTGCTTTGTCTACGCTGTAGGATAAAATAATCCAAAGTTATTCTTCAAAATTTAAAGAACTAATTCAAAGTGCAAATTAATCTAAGAACAGAGTTAAAGTTCATGTCCGAGAAAGCACAGTACTCAGCAATTCCTACAGTTATAAAAAAATCATTCCTAGTATGAAGATACGGAGTGGTGTGAGTTAAGGGTAAATTTCCCAGCTGCAATCACACCCCTCTGTTTAGCAGGGAGAGTCCAACTAGCTGGGTGCCGTGACTTTTTTATTGTAGATTTCCAAGTTCCTGCCCTACAAAGAACACCTGGGTTATCTCTGCATTTTGTTTTCACTACATAAATAAATATTTAATAGTTACACTGTCAGAACAGCGAGTGGTGCCAGGCTTCAAGGTCCCGTTACCACTGGTAAAATGCTGCATTTGCTGTCCTTTAAAGCTTCACCCAGAAAACAGGTTTTCTCCTGTCTCAGAGAGCAGAGCTGATCCTCCACACACAAGCACAGAGGAAGCAGGAACTTGTATCTGGAGATGGGGAACTACAGGAGGCATAACACTGATGAAAGATGGAGCTTGGCTTTAACCACAAAACCACAGCCCAGGTCAAGAGGGGCTTAGAAACTGGAGGCTCAATTATGCCCAAACTAATCAACAGAAATCACAGTAATTATTTTCCACATGAAGGCACTGACTGGCCCAGGAGATGAGAGAGGAGCATAGCTCCCAGTTACTGAGACAGGCAAGAAACTGGAGTGGCAGGTGGTAAGGCTGGCCCACACTGTGGAAGAGGGCAGAGCCCCTTCCCTGCAGTGAAAGAACAGTGAAGGAAAGGGGGACACTTCCATGCCCAGAAATATCACTTCAAGGTTTGTCTGTTTTTCTCTGTTAAGTGTGAGCCCTTGCACGCTGCAGAGCTGAGCTGCAGGAGCAGGACACTGTCCCAGGACAGCAGTGCCAGGCCCACACCACCCTGCAGGAACACACTCTCAATGGGCACTGTCACAAAACACTTTGGGAAAAGCTCCATGACGCTTCCCACCCTCAGCCCCAACTTGACATGTAACAGTGACACTGCCCAGAAGGCACAAATGTCAACAGCTCTCATAGCCTGGCTGGCACCACATTTAGGTAATAGATTAATGACTCTATGGTACATCCTTTTATAAATCACACTGCACATCTCAAATTCCAGCACCTACCACCACCATCAGGGTTTGCTAGTACAGCGGGGAAGGGCTCCTGCACATTTGTACACCACTTTTTGTTCAGCAAGCCACAACTACCCATCCAAAACACAACAACTGAAACATTATATTAAAGGCTTTCCAGTGAGCTTTATTGCTGCCACTTTCCTGGAAACTATATCCCTAGCTCAGCAGGGCAGTTCTTCTTTCTCTGGGCCTGCTTTGCCCTTGATTTAAGACTTTCCATTCTTGGTTGTCTCCAGCTGTCACCTCCCTTGCCACAAGAACCAGCAGTCATTTGACCTGCTGCATGTTCCCAAGAAGACAATTTAGTCTTCACTTCTTCACATTTTTGAAGGAGTATTTCCACTGATTTGGCATGCCATTAACATTGCTGCAAATGACTTAGGCCAGCATCCTCCTCAAAACAGCCTGAACTGTTAAAAATGTATTATTTCTTTATAATGTTGAAATTTGCTAAATTCACTTTAGAGGGTCCACTTTCTAAGCTTCCTTTCAGCTATGGCTAGAGAACCTCAGTCTCCACAGACTTGAAAGTGCCCAGTACTATCTTGAGGGAAGTAACACGATTACATTTGTATATTTGAAGTATTGCACACATTCAGCACAGGCCATGCTAAGCTTCCCAAACAGAGCTGCTATAACGAACAAGGCCATCAGCAAGCTGCCTCTAATGCCACATGCCTGACAGGTTGTTCTCTGCATGTACCCTCCGGAAGAGTTGAGCAACAGAGGTTGGTATTGGATTAATATTTGAAAGACTGAGGAAATGTTGGAGCTAAGCAGCTGGTCAGAGCACACAGCTGCAGCCATGGAAAACCCGCTCCCCCCTCTGCAAAACGCCTTCTCTCACACCCCTGCTTGGCACACGAGACAACTGCACTGACAGCCCCTCCCAGCTGCTCCCAGCTCCGAAGCAAGAAACAGGATGATCTGGCTGGGCAGTGCCCACACGCCCCGGGGGTTTTACCCGGCTGGAGCTGAGGAGCTTTGCTGTGGTCACCCTCAAAGCTGCGCAACGACAGGAAGAGCCTCTTTTCATCACCAGACCAGAGAGAGCTCAGCCTCTGCAGTCGGTGGTGGGAGCATCCTGTCCTGAGCGCTGTGCAAAGGCTTTCAGACAAACAGCTGCTGGCTCCGTCAGTGAGATCCTCTATTTTATCTCATGGCTGAATCCCAGCTAGCACAAGCATTAGGCCTATGTTAACAACCAGTTTTGTTTTTAAGAAGTGACAAACTCCGTGAGGAGGACAAGAACAGGACAGACTCTGCACAGATGTTGTTTGAAAACGTTTGTTTTGTAAGTGACTTCTGCTGCCAGAATGATAATAAATGAATCCTTTAACCTACCTCTACCTGCCAGTAACCAACAGCGTGTTGCAAACACTGAACTGATAAATGGCATCAGTCAGCATTGGAAAAGATCAGTCACTGCAATCTGTCCAGCATGGTAACTTCCTCCCAGCAAAGCAAGATACCACTTGTCACTGGCCCTTAGCAGTAGTCACTGCTCAGAGATAAAGAGCCATGGTGACCCAGTTGATGCTGCGCATTTAACACACAAAACCTGAAAGTGAAAATACACTGACAAAGATGGTGTGACATTATACATGCAGCCTGAAGAGGAGGAGGGCTGCTGTGACCACACAAACCTTGACCAGCCTCTGAGGCTGATTCAAGCAGCAACGGCCAGCCTTTGCCAGATTGTTTCAACTACACTTCTCCATTCAAAATCCCCAATATCTATCAGCTTGGAGAACGATGTTCATCATCTCAAAAGATTCCCAAAACCAATTCAGAAACCAAAGTAAAAATAAACTACTCAGTCTCCAGTTTCTCATTTCAGTAGTTTGACTGTTTAACCTAGGGCTTTCTAGGTTAAAAACCACACCTTTTACACCCTGCAGACACGCACTGAATTTCTCTACTGCTCTGTGTTGTCACGTTTTCACTGTCAGACTGATACTCTCAGTAATACTTAAAAGTAAGCAGTTATAGGAAATTTAATAGTTATGGCTTTCCTGAGAGGGAAGGGAATGGAAAACAAATAACCAACCAACCAAACTCCAAACCCTCTCCCCTTAAAAGAAGTCTTCTCTATAACTCTAAAGATGAAATAGCTGAGAGTGAAAAAATAAGATTCAGCAGGGACACAGCTTCAACTGAAGTGTTTTAATGGAACTCAGTTACTGGCCCTTAAAGATGGGTGATGGCACATACACAGTCATTTATCAAAACCAACTGCCAGACGTTGAGAAAGAAGCCAACTTGTTTATAGCTTTAATTTAGCTATTTGCATATTAAAAAGAAAAAACATTAGAGGGTTGTACACTGAATGGAAACCAGCCATCCTCACCCAGAGCACTGGATGTTGCTCAGTGACTGGGGGAGCCCTGTGGTATCCAGTTCACAAACCCAGCAGTGTTTAAGCAGGTGCTCATGGTTAAGCATGGTAACAGTTGGTAATTACACCTATAATTAATACCTGCAGATAAGCCTTTATACATTAAAGGCTATATACAAGCATTAACCAGTCCAGCTGAAGATCTGAGAGGTAAAGCCTTTCAGGAATACATGCACCTTTTTTTTGCAGGCACATATGAACATGTGACGTCAGAGCTCAGAGCCAGCTGAAAACAAGAGTGCTGTGGAGTCCTGCTCAAAACAACAGGAGGAGTGAAAGTGCCACGTCTGCGGTGACAGCACCACGCGTTCCTGGTTCCCAGCTGGCTCTGAGAACAGGCACGTGAACTCAAGTCTAAAGCACGAACACAGGTGACACCTATCTACAAAAGACAAGGCAAACATACCTTTTGTTGTCCTAGTTGCAAGGAAAGAAACAGGAAAAATAGTTAGCACATTTAATCTAAAGAAAAAACCCCAAAAACCTACAAAAAATCTCATCCAAAGTGCAGTCTTTGTCAAAGTGTGTGTTGCTACTGTTGTATATTGTAACTGATTTTGGCTATCACGCAGAAAGAAGTAGCAAATGTCCCCATGTGTCACCTTTTAGAATCATGTGGTGTCATCAGTACAACCTTACCTTCCCAGCTCTTCCCCAATTTCATAAACGTCCTCCACTTTCTGTTGCTTGAAGAAAGCCATACTTGGTCTTTCATTGATGCTCAAGGATGATGCAACTAGGATATTAAAGAAGAATGACATTCATTACCATCTTCCAAGAGGCTTAGTAACACACAGTTGTGGTATAGGCACTCTGGATCTATTGCAACTCATTCATGGCCAAAGTTACCACTGATCAATCAAAATAACTAATTCAGCAGTCTCAGCCAAATAGTGAGGGTTCAAATCCAGAAAGAGATGAGCACCTTTAAGGGAAGGAGATTCTTGGCCACCACTGATGTACCCAAGCACATATTTAACCAGAAGCACAGAATACACCATGAAACACAAACGTGATGAAAGGAAAATTAATTACTAATTTCACAAAGTTCTGGACAATAAAGCCTCCACACTACACTGAAGAGAGCCAGCATGAGAATTAGCATTACAGACTCTCTCAATAAAGTGCCAGCAGAAAGATCCTGAAAGATCTGGGTCTCCTGGGAGACCGGGAGGCAGAGCTTCCTTTTTCTCAGGTAAGGCAGTGCTCGCGAAGCACACAGGCAGGACAGCACCCAGCCATCTGAACTGCTGCTGGAAAAAAGCGCTGTGATTCCCTGTCCAGAGCTTTCAGCACATCTTCCATCGCGCACAGTAGATGTTTCAAATGAGAAGAACACCAGCAGCATCTGCTGCAGGTGTTACTCTGGGTAACTGTGCGGTTTGTTTCCTGAACACAACCCTTTAAGCTGATAAGCTCTGCGAGCTCTGAAAATACAAGCCTCACACTGGTGCACTGGAGCACCTGTGCATTATGCTGGGCTGCTTCTGGACGAGGAGAAGATAAGAAATCACATTATTCCTTGGGATACACCTCCACGGCAATGTATGTTAGGGTAACAGAATAGATTAGAACAGAATAATTGGCCAGTCAGGTCATGACCTATTTGATGTTCCCTGTGGAGACGAACGCTGGCACTATGCCCAGTGGCCCAAATAGCCACTGTTTAGATCAGAACATGTAAAATAGCTGTAAGGCTTCTAGCACCACAATAAAATCTACCTCCACTGAGACATATAGTTATTCTCACACATCTCTGCACTCAGCAGCATATCTTGTCAATGTAATGTGCGTTGCTTTATGAATCCCAGATGCTGCTTGCTTCAGATGCACTGGGGACTTCCAAGTTCTGTATCTCTATACAGCTCCTGCATATTTTTAAATAGCAGTCACTGACATCTGACTGGTGCATGTTGTGGAGCATATTTCACAAGCAACCACAGCTCTATTCTGATCCTTTAGAAATAAATTCAATTCAGTGCTGCAAGAAGATTCAGCTGTTTTGATAGACCAGCAGACCTATAAAACAGGACTAAGTACCAAAGAGCAATTGCAGTCTTACTCTCAAACTGAAATGCAAATAAATTGAAGATTTTTCTCCAACAAAAGCAGGTATCGTAAGCAGAAAATACATTGTAAAAACCTAACAATTCCTCAATACACACCCAAGCTCTTGTCATTCACTCACCTCAGAAAAGACTGGTTGCTTTCTTTGCCCCACACTTTTTACAAACCACTGGCTTCTAACACATGGGTGGCATGCTGAGTATCAATTCCTTTCCAAATATGCTCCTTCTATTACTTCAAAGGAACAGAAAGCTTCCTAGCACTTCTACATAAATAAATTTTTTAGTTGATGTTAGCAAAACCTTCACATTAGGAGAAAAATTCTTTGATTGCTTTATGTCAAGCAGAAGGGCTACTACACCAATGCTCACAGGCACAGCTTCACCCTTGTCAGATGATGAGAAGTGTTTCAGCCGTCCATCAGAACTGCCACCTGCGCTCTCTGAAGGGCGTGTACCTGCCCCCCTCCGGGCTGACAGGCATGCTGTGCTGCCGTGAGTGCCGTGCGCCTGGCACACGGCCCAAACACACCCGTGTCTGCCACACGGCAGAAGTGCCCATCTCCCGACACGCTTGCAGGTGCCTGGGCGGAGGAGAGGGAGGTGCAAGGCCTCCCTCACATGCTCTCACGGCTCAAGGGCTCCGAGGCTGCCGCATTTCTGCTACCAAACCTGCTCAAAACCCAGTTTCAAAGCTCTGCAATGGAGACAAACGTGCCTCCCTTGCCCCCTCGTGTAACAGTGCTTTAGCAATGATCTCTCTCATCCAGCTACCCAAGGCAAATGAGAGAAACCGCACGAGTTGTGACACTGAAGCCCAGGGTAACCACCACACTGTTAAAATACACTGTAGAAACCAATACTTGCACTGGTGAGCATGATGCACTGCAAGGTGGGTGATTTTTTTTCCACTTTCTATCCTGGCTTTGTCTATATTTTCACAGTTTTTCAAGGTGAAGCCAGGTGAACTGTTCTGTTACTCTGTTGCTCAATAACTTCCTTCCCAAAACCATGTTCATGCCTGGGACAAGATTGGCTATTTTATTTCTCAATGAAAATAAGCAACTCAAATTTCACTTTGTAAGCAAATTACTGTATTGTTCAAGTAACCTTTCATAATCTCACCAAAAGATCACTGACCACTATTTCTCAGACCTTGAAACTACAGTCAATAAATGCTTTAGTCATATTTACAAGAATGAGGACATCTCTGAGCTATTTGCTCCTTCCTAAGTCTATATAGTATTGCTTGCTATTGTTCAAAGCAGAATTTTCTGAAGTGTTGGTTGAGTTCAGCCTTCACAGACTTCAAAAAAGCAAACGAAGGACAAAGCCAAGCCTTGCTGAAAACCCCAAACCCTTTCGCTTACCCTGAATTGCAAAATTACATTCTGATCACACGCAAAAGTCAAGGACAGGAAAATGCCCAGGTGAAAAGAGATGCTGCTGAGACTTGCCCAAAGACGGTAAATCCCTCAAGCTGACTACTCCCTTCATCAGAATCCAAGGTACATGGTTACAAACAACATTAATGCAAACACACCTAAAAAGTCATTGTTTTAAGAAAGAGTTCACTGCCATTCAGAAGAGCAAATTAAAAAAATTGCTCTGAGAGTGGAGAACCCACCCGAAATGCCTCTGTGAACACAATCACTTAACGTTTGATTGACAAGTTCATTCATTTCCCAGCATCCTCCAAAGAACACAGCTGATTCTGCAGGTGCATAGAATCCATGCAAAAATAACCAGGAAATTCTCATCCCTTCTTAACTTACACCCATCTCTGCAAAGGTCAAACCCGTAAGTTAAATCTCCCACGAAGGACCCCTTCAAGCCCAGAGCCTTGCTTTGGCAGGCTGAAGACGAAAACTGTTGCACAGTGTTCAGACCCCCAGTGGTACCTCTGATGCGCTGGTGTTTCCCACGTCTATCACTTCATGTTACCCTACCCTGCCTCCCACAGATATCTCTCACTGGCTTTCACCCAACAGCCACACTTAGCAAATGCCCAAAATAGATCATACACTTGATGACCCAAAGCAATTGTCATTGGCACAGCACAACGGGGTAAGCCAACAAAAGATAACCTTCACATGCTTAAAATTCATCTGAAATAGAGGTGCCATTCACGAGCGCGAATGTTACCCTTGTCAGATAATATACCCTCACCTTAGCAAACTAGGGTGATTTCACTTTCAAAGATTTCTTATACTACCAGGCTTTTCTTGGACTCCATTTACAAGAACACAAGTACATCAAAGCAGGAATGAGAGCCTTAATTTTTTTTCTCTAGTCAGGTGGTGATTTTTCTTACGGTGGCCAGTGAAGGCAGGCAGAGTTAGAGACGGATGGACATTCATCTCGGACTCAGACAAAAAAGTTGTTCAGGATCTGAGGAAAGAGCAACAACCAACCTTCTTTCCTCATACACACCTTATGCTAACACTTCAGGGGCATGTGCCCAAACAATACCACAATCCAGTGAGTCAGGGCCATTCCCATCACTTAGGATCTGCGCCAGAATTCATTAAAGCCAGGGTGATGAAGGTATCTGCTTCGGTGAGTTTTGAATCAGGCCCGAGCTTAATTGCTCCAAGGCAAGCTCAGCAGAGGAGATGAGCTTCTGTGTCCTCTCACAGAACATGCCGTGTCTATTCCTCAGCCATCCCACACTGGGGCCACCTCTCCTCTCGTCATCTCTTTGCTCTGGGATTCCTCACAGTGAGCATTTTCATACAAAGGCCAACTTCTACTCAGAATTTATATTGCTGTGTTTCATAATGATACTCCATAGTATAGTATATGTTTAGTATAAGGATGTAATACTTCACCTTTTATTGCTGTATCCAGCTCTCCTTAACACAGGCCAAATACCACAAGGCAGCAAAGCACTGCTTACCCTGTGTGAATGGTTTTCCCACAGACATGTAACAAAGCTGCAGCAAACCCAGAAATAGAATACAGGCTCTGAGATGGCAGTCTCGGGCACTAGAAACACGTCCTGCCTCATCTCTTCACATTCCTAAACTCTGCCCTATCATAAAACAGGATCGTATTTACCCTAAGAAATCACAGTTTCCCACTGTGATCTAAGGCACAAATTTAAACACACATACTTTATACCAGTACACTCCCTGGATATAGACATTCTCGTTGCAGTACAGGGCCTTTCTAGTGCAGCTTGTGCTGTGTGTAAAGGACATCAATCTACAGAAACCCACTCTACAGAAAAGTGACAGAATCCCTCTCAAGAGGAGCAGAAGAAAGTAAGTTCCATTTCTCTCCTCTAATGACGCTTTCCCTGCACAGGTAAGTTATTAGCCTGTCATTACCAAATTATGTGACAACCAGTGACTGGTTTATACATGTCCAACCCATGATAAATGTCCACCTACCAGTGAACGAGAGCAGAATACAGAGGTGAGAACAAAACTGTTGCAACACTTCCCTTGCCAACAGCCTTACATTTTTTTTCCTTAGTGTATCTTCTGTCCTAAGGAAACCAGTTTCAAGTGACTGAGGCAACAGCTGAATAATCTTTCTCACGTACACCTGACATGAACTGAATCACTAAACCCTCTGCCAAACTCAGAAGCATTCCCTGTGGCATGCTTTTATACTACAAAATATCAGTTACACTAAACCAAAATCCCAAACCCATTAGTAAAAACTTCCCATAAAACTGTTTTATAATACTGAAAAATGACCAAAACCAATTTAGAATCAAAACCAGACTGTTTTAAATTACTGATTTGGAAAAAAAAACCCAAGAAACCCAAACCCACTAAACAAATTAAAGTTATATTGTCTTCTAGTTTTGGTGTTTTATGCTAAAACTAAATAGATTTTTATAAGCAATAAAGTATTTTCTTCTTTCACTTTCATTCCTTTTTCCACCTTTCTTTCATTCTCTTTTCTTTTATCCCACAAAAGACTAAGCAATTCCAACAGCAAAAAAAAACCCCAAACAACCCAAGTGGGTTTTACCCTCCGCTTTCAAATAAGCATAGCACAGTTAAAAGTTCTATTAATTTCAGCAAACCCTTATTTTCACTGAAACATTTTCCTGTCAGAAAACAACAGTAGCCTAAAAATTTTTCTGCCAGGAAATCGAGGCAGCAATTACTACCTGTGTGTCTGTAAAAAACATAAAACACACCCAGTGTCTGAGCAATTCAGCCTCATTATAGAATCACTGCTGCTGCCACTAACTCTCAAGGGCTCCTTTTCTGACCTCCCAAATTTACCCTGCAGAAATTACATGTGTGGCGAATGACCCAAGACTGTATCTCCAAGCCTCCGCTTGAAGCACACGTACCAACCACACTGGCTCTGCAGCTAATTCCAGCTCCCCAGCTCCCAGCCAAGGCCAGGGATCCCAAAGCCTGGCGTGCCTGAGCGATGAGCTGGGTGGGAGCCCAGCCTGGACATTCAGGGGCAGGGGAAGCCCGCAATGCCAGGCACGGCATGGGCAGAGCCCCGCTCCCCGGCCTTGAGGCGCCGTCAAGGATTACTGCTGCACATAACCCACATCACTGCCCCAAAGCCACGGGACATCTCGCCTCTGCAATCTATGTTTCTTGCACAAGCAACTGAAAGGCACAGAAAAGTCTGAAACCAGCTGATGTTTCAGAAAAGGGTCAGAGTTGAGCTTTTCCTTCACGCGTTAAGCAGGCGAGCACTGCGATTTTGGTCCTTTTGCAGCTGGTGACTGATCAGCCAAAGCAGGAGCAATTGCCACACATCTTCACCCTCTAACTCACATTTTCCTTCCTGACTGTCCTCTACAAGGATGCAGGCCAGGCCAAACCAGTCCCCCCACCGTGCTGTGTTGCTCCAGGACCCCCGGCTCACTGGTCAGAGGAACAGGTGTAAAGAAACCCAGGTGAAGCTGTTTGAGGGAAAAAGCAGGAGAGAACTTGCGGATAAACACGATGGAAGTTGCACAGCACTCGCTGAATGGTATCAGCAAGTGGAGCCAGAACCCCGAACCAACCGTCCCCGATGGTCTTGGACAGGAACAGCGCCAGACCGAGCGTGTAACACCAACAGGGGCACTTGTGGAACCGCTGCATTCCGCGGCCCCTGCGGGACCTGCTCGCGGATAAAGGACAGCTGCTGGCGGCGGGGGTGCTGCGCGGAGCTGCCTTTCTCCCCGGCCGGCGGCTGCGGGCACACACACAGCCAGCGCAGACACCGTGAAGGAGCCGACGGTCTGCACCCCCGCCAGCCCCGCGGCAGGAACCCGCCGCCGGCCCCGGAGCTGCCCGGCCGGAGGGGCTGCATAGCCGCGACACCTCAGCCCCTGAACCGCGGCACAGGCGGGACACGCAGCGGGAGCGCCCTGAGGGCGGCTCAGCGTGAGGGACGGACCCAGAGGAACATAGAGAGGGGAGCCTGCGGAGGCGCCGCCGGCTGAGGGGCAGCGGCCACTTACCGCGTCCGCCGGGCTCCCTGAGCGCGCAGGGTCGGGCCGGGCGGAGGCTGAGGGGGGGCCCGCGCCCGGAGGGAGGGCTGAGGGAGGGGCCGGCTCCGCGCTCCGCCCAGGGCAGCCCCGTGAGGAGAGGGAGGGGGGTGCCGGGCTGGCCGCAGGGACGTCGCGACAGCAGTGCTGTCTGGATGGGGCCGGTGCGGCCTCCAGGGCACCTGGCACCACCCCGACTGCGGCAGCCCTGCACTGCCCCTGATGGGATGCCCATACCTCAGGCTGGGCCAGTCCAAAGCCTTCCAGGCCAACACAGCCCCCCCAGGCTGACTGGGGAACATCTCAGATGTAGAATCCGATTTCCTTGCTTTAGTAGGTACAGGATATGTGAAAGCAATACCAAGAAAATAAGGATGAGGAGGCAAATTCAATGGAGAGGCACTTAAGTTGTAAAAGCCTTGTTCTATATTCTATACAAGCCAAAGCACAAGCCTAGATCGGTTACTGCGTGGTCTGAAAGTCACCATTACCCCGTGAAAATGCCCGTTGTTTCAAGAGACCGCTGTGACAAAGCACAGCGCGGGTTCCCAGACCTCACTGTGCAGCTCAAGCTGCATTAACACGCACTACTGCAACAAACCTCTGCCATCCTGCTTCCCAAGCTCCCACAGCCCAAGTGTTGGCTTCCAGCAATGGCGTCCTTCATTTGTTCACCCTCCTATCATAGAGACATACCCAAAACCTGTAAAACTAGATTTTCTCCCCCTTTATTTGGCAGGCAGTAATTGCAGTAAACACTCCTAGATCTCCTTACGTTTCTTCGGGGCAAGTTAATATTCATCATTTGCTAATGAGAAATGATGTGGGATTGTTCACACCTTCAAAATAAAATACAAGTGCCAGGTTGCCTTCACTTCCAACCCTCTATGTGATTAAGGTAACACAAAGCTAAATGGCAAATCATCATACATAAATAAGCAGGATGTTTTCCTTTGCAGTAAGGTGTGAAGATAGATACACTTAAGTGATTTCATTCTAGGCAAGTGCCTAAAGGCAGTGCTTTTTATCACCGCAGTTAAAAAGAAACTTGGCTTGTTCCAAGTCAAGAGGACTGAACTGTGCCCCTGATTGCCCGCCCTGGGAGTGGTGCTCACAGCCGGAGAGTTCCACCCAGCTCTCCCAACTCCAAAAGATAAGTGGCTGCACCTGATACTACACAGGGTGGAGAGCAGGAAATGGGAGCAATAGTAAAGGTTTCAAAGGGCAATGGAAGCATTCAGAATCCTCTCAAAGGGAGATAAAGATATTTAATTTCTCACCTTTAGTTCTACAACGGGATATGATCATGTGGAAGTCACAGCAATCATACTACAAAATTCTCAGAGCAAAGGGCACACGAGGAAGGCCACTGCTTTTGTTTGCTCCTAGCTGCAAGGAAGGGAACAAAACACCCTGAGAGGCTACACCTGCTTTTCAGACTGGACAAACTCTCCCCACACCCTGAATAACGTCAATTTGAATAAAGGTTTCCAAGAGCAGCAAAGGTAGATTGAATCCCACCCCTGGTGCCACGTCCATAGGGCTTGCAGGCCCACATACAGGTTCTGCCTAAGTAGCATGTTGCTCTTGCACGGTTCTGTAGTTATTCACCCTTAAAACACTAACTCGAGACTTCTTTGTAACACCTTCGGATGAAGGTAAAAGCCTTTATGTGCATACAGGGCAAGAACAGAAAGGAAAACTCAAACCTGAGCAGCGTGTCAAGCAGGCAGCACCAGCAAACACTGCAGCCACTCATTTGCCAGCCTCCTTTAGAAGTGACAAAGTAGGAAACCCATACCTTATGTTCCAAAGGGGGAGTTCCAGGATTAAAAAGCAGAAAAACACCACCTGCATTTCTTAAAACAGGCAAATAGCTTATTCCACAGTTTAATTACCAATCACAGTGCCTGAAGACATCACTGATTGCATTCATCAGCTCAAACCTGACATCTTAGGGGCAACTCACTCCAAAACCTAACTGGTTTGTGCACACCAAAGGTACATCGCATTTGAGAGACAAAGGCAGGATGCAGCTGCTCAAGACTGGGGGAATTTTAGTCGGGCAAAGTCATCTAAATTTACTAGGCATATTCCTGTACCGAATGTCTTAATTACTGGAGACACATATTTTTAATAACTGTGGTTTTTAAAATCACATTCAGTATATAGTCCTGAGTTTTGCCTTCTAGTCTCATGCTCTGAAAAGCTGGCACTACAGGTGGGCATCCTTGAACTGCAGACAAGCGTGACTTCTACAGCAAATCATCATGGTGAAAATACCACTCTGTTAACTTCTGATTGAACCTTTTCCCTTCTTTTCCAGGGGGGAAGTTTCCAAGGCAGAGCACACCCTTCCTTTGCATTATCTGAGGGAACATACTTCACGTGTGGGAATTCTTAAAGCTTCAGCACTACATGGATTCTGCTTTCTGCTGAGGTCAAGGAGCTGCAGGTAAGGAAGCTGTTTAGCACTTCTGAAAATCCCAGAGAAGGAACACCTGATACCTTGTAATACCAGCAGATTCAGTGTGTGCTCTGTATCTCTGAGGCACCCAGAGCACAGGGAGACACTGCAGGTATTTGGTCTCTGTTCAGAGCAGGCCAGCTGTGTTTATCCTAAGTTATGCATTTCTTAGGAACCAGATTTTTAACATACATCAGCCACACTCACATCCTTATTGCAATCCCACTGAGAGCAGATGCTTCAAGCTTAGTCCTAAGGAGCAAATGGGAGTCTCAGCTGTTCTTTACAGGCCCCAGCAGCTGCTTAGGGCAACACAACCTACTCAAGCTAAACATGCCAAGTATCCAAGTGAGGACATTGCTCCCCATGCACTCTCTTCCCAGAATTTTCTGTTTATTTCTCTGACTTAAAATTTTCAGTATACAAGACAGGAGGTCCTTGGGCCATAGTCATGTTGTGCCTCAACTGCTGATCTCTATCCTGTTTTGCAAGCCCTTTGAACAGATTTCCATCTGTGCCAATATCTACTCCTGTAACAGCCTGCCATTCTGTAGCAGAGCCAGAGGACAAGAACTGTGCACTATTCACCTCTGCTATGAAAGATATGCTTGGATATGCAACTACAGTCATATCCTAACTCTTATTTTTTCCTCCCTTACAAACATCTGGCTTTGGAGTTACATATCTGAAGTAGCTGAGGTATTCAAACCTCTTAAAGGGAATCAAGCAATTCCGAAATGCAAAATTCATATCTGAAATACAGATATTGAGACTTTATTTCCAAATTAATTGAGTACTCGGTTAAATTTTCAAAACAGCTGAAATTATTTATTTGACTACAAAAGACTGTGGCAGAACATCCGTACCAAGCCTCCTAAAGAAGCTTTTGGGGTGTCAGGAGACATCATACAAATATGTTTCCCAGAAAGTGTGTGAACTCAGAAAATTCCTGTGAATGCTCATGCAAATCTTATCTCCCCTGCCCTCTTCTCCCAAGAAGCTAAGGACACCAATGACAAGTTTACCCAGTCAGCATCACCTGCATGCAACATGTCTAGGGTTCACGTCTTCATGCTTCAAAGCCAAATTTACATGCATGTTCCTTTATAGAGATTCTCTGAGACCTCATTATCAGACAAAAATACAAGCTCTACCACTGGTTCGTTCTGATGACACATGCAGATATTTCCATCTGTTATGGGGAAAAAAAAAAAAAAAAACAACAACAGAGCAATCTATAAAGCAATAAACAATTTATTTTTTCTTTACATCAATCTTTATGAAGATAACATCACTTATGTTTGTGATTCAAATTTCTTGTACCGCATATTGCTGATTTTTACCATGGCACTTAAGGGAACAGTCACTTAAACAGCTACAGAGTTTCATTAAATTAATCAATTTGCCATTTCTCAGTTATGTGATTGAACATACAACTCTGTCAAATTTAAGACCATTCATTCATTTCTGACGTTGTATAAGGAAGCAAAAAAGTCTTTCCCTTTCTGCTGAAATATCTTACCATGTCTACAAAGACTGAGGGGAAGGGGAGAATCTCTCACAGAAGACACCTAAAGGGCAACAGAAAAATCCTTTTTATTGATTACATAGCTGGTAAAAAGAATAACACCAAACAGCGTGATAACGCTGGATGATAACACTATCTGTACACATGTACAGGTCAAGCTGAAATACTGTGCAGTTCTAATAACTAGAGGTATAGTGCACCAATTTTTTGCCTATTTAACGAAGACAATAGACCCTTTTAAACAACTAATGAAAAGTTTCACCGGGAAGCCATGCACACATGTATGAAGATGGAGGAATATTCTGCACGATGCAACTTAGTGGTCTGGGTTACGTCACATATTCTGGGAACCACGCATGAGGAACCCTTTGCAGGTTATGTGCAAGGCCTTGAAGTTAAAATATCGTCTTGGCAGTCGTTATTTGCACGAACAGGGCAATTGCCCACTACCTGGCTGGCATGGATGGGAAACCTCAGGCACCACCTCAGAAGCTCACACCCAAACACAAACTCTTGGGCTCCATGCAGTTCAGCTTTGGCAGGCCACTGAGGCACACTGTAATTTGGCCTGGTTTTGTCAGGTTTAAACACTGCCTGCGTATCCTCCATGTCTCTAATGAGTTACTACTCTCCAAGGTTACCAGATTAAGCACCACTAGAAAACTAAGTCACACAAAGACACTGGCAACAGCAGGCAAGGCAAGCTCCCCTGATGTTACTTCCTGCTGTACGCATCTTATTTTTGTTCCACGGAGACTTCTAGTGGCCAGAGGTGAGAAGCCTCTGCAATTTTTTGACCTTTTAGCTCATCACTAAATCAGTAACAAGGCTTAACAAAATGAAGCCAACAGCTTGGTGGGAACTTGAGCATAACAGCATCAACTCGTTTTGTATCTTCAAGCTGACAAAATACCCAGAGACAGCACAATGTCCACAGGGTTCCTAACATTCATGGATGACAGTCACACCGTGGCAGCAGAAACAGAGCTACTGAGTTTTACTGTACAACTGGGAACAGCTTAATAGAATGAAACACAGCAACACATGCACACACAAACTGAACCGTCAGCACAACTCTAACTAAAATGGTCCTGTAATATTGCAGGTCGTGTTTTGGCAGCTAAAGAACTTCCTGAACAGTTGCCTTACAGTTAGTTTTATCTTCACAACCCAAACACTTCAATGGAATCAGTCTGAAAACATCTCCTGAAGTCATGGGCCTAGTTCACAGTGAAGACTCAAAGCCAAAGAAAAATAGATTGTAGGAATAGGGTAGGTACAAGTATCTAAATTCTTCACCTTACTATTTCAATTGTGGTCACTGAAAGGAAGATCTTCACCTTAAAAAAAAATTCATTTAACACGTGAAAACAACATTAAAACAAACATACAAACAAAAAGCCAACATTACAGATTGATTTAGAGACCAGCTCTTTCAAAACCAAGACAGCATAACTAGAAAATCTGAAAACCTGGTCCCATTTTTGTATTCAAATACTGATTGTACGTAGAAAAAGAATACAGTACATGCAATATCATCAAAACCCTGCCCTTCAGCACACAACCAAAAGTAACTAGGGAATTAGAAAAAAACCCCAACTACTGCCTACCGCAGACAAGGTAGGGGACATTTTACAAGACTAGTAACATATAAATCAAGATGATCACACCATCAGTCCCTCAATGGCAAAGATTTGCTGGCTAGTTAAAAATTATGTGTCATACAGGAAGCATAAATTTTGTATCAAAAGTAGTCTTCTAAGTTACAACTTCACCTCTGATTAAATAGTTCCCTTCCATATAAACTAACTTATAATATGCATACTTGGAGAAGGCTACAACTACATTATCTAAAATAAAATTTAAAAAAAAAAGTGCTGTGAAACAGAAGCAGGATTTCTCTCTGCACACACTTAAGTTGACTAAAATGATTACACGATTATACGCAGTAAAGTACTACTACTTCTGGAAAACCAAAACAAAACACATAAAATACAAGCTTGATGCACTTGACTCTTCCCAATGACTAGTTTTGTTTTTTGCCAATTAACTCCTTCCCCAGAGCTCAGTGATCTGCTGCCTGGTATTTGAATCCTAGTTTTATCATGACACATCATTGTCAATCCAGCATTCTGAAGATCCAACAGTTCGAGAAAAAACATTGCAAAAGTCCAGAGAATAGCCATGAAGAAAGAAACTCTCCTTCTCCCCAGAACCATTCATGAGCACTGCTAGTCACCAAATGAGAGAGAATGGCCCACAGTCACACTTCCATAGCAGAAACACCACAGCTCAACAGCCCAGATGTTGCTCCTTACAGCTGTCTTGCAGGATGTGCATCCAACGCCCACAGTAAAGCTGAGTACATTAGGAGAATATTGCATTTTTCTGTTGGAAAAGGATCTTCAGTTCCCGTGTGCATGTTGTGACCTTTAGGTTCCTTTGATTGATTGGTAAATATTTGTTTCATGAACCCAGTCACTACCACTATTGTACAATAGTTCTACAATCATGCAGAAAGAACACTGTGTTTCTTCTTAAAGAGCAAGACTTCACCTTAGGTCCTAAAGAAGACGAAGCATTAAAAGAAAAGAAAAAAAAAAAGCCAACAAAAAAAAACCCCTTACAGAAACAAAAAAATATAACAAAACAAACCTTCAACAGATACGCAAAAAATTAGCTACTAAAGCATGGTACTCCTGTGACAAGCTCCATTCTTCCATAGTATCTGGAGTTTGGTTGTGGCCTTTTTGAACCATTGCAATCAAAAAAGTGAATACAAATTCCCTTGCCTTGACTAAAATTGACTAAACAGAGTTTGATCTATAAACCCCTTGGCATTAATGAGAATCTTTATCAACACAGCTGCCCTGAAAAGTAGAAATGATGTTTGCTATCACTGTCTCAGTACACACTCAACAGCCAGTGACAAAACCAGTGACAAAACCTACTTTACCTTTACTTTAGGGTACATATAGTCAAGTGTTCTGTTTGGTGATCCATTGCGTGACAGTTCAGGAAAAGACAAAGGAACGTGAAAGTTCTTCCTGTGCTTCATCCCATGCTTTTCGAGTTAGTGACCTCAAGAATGGCTAGACTGAAGCAACCTGAATACAAGAAATATGATGCCCTCTCACACTGAGCCTGCGCTACAAAAAACATGATTACATCAAAAAAACCCTAACCTCAGAATGGCCATGAATGTAACAGAGCATGGACTTTTCTCATTGTTTCACATCCAGGCATTAATGGCACACTGTGGGAAAACAGCTGTCAATTCAGCTGATTGACTAAACTGAGACAGATATTAAGTGCTCTACAAATGATTCCATGAATATAAATGTAAACAGAAGTGTTTGGCCTCCATACAAAGTGGTATTTCTGAAAGTGCTGGGATTTGGAAATCTGTCCTGCATATTTCCAAAAGCAACTGGTTTACATTCTGTTTGACAGGATTAATAAAGTGTTCTGGAGGTTAACTCACTTTGGTCACGATCCCAAAGAACAGTTTATATTAAGCAGTTTCAGCTATCCTCCTCATCATCACTAATAAGGTCTCTCTTTTCTACACAGGTCTCTCTCTCGCGCAGGAAGTCCTCGCGGATGGCTTCCAGCTCCGTCAGCTCCAGGCGCACTTTCTCCAGGTGGTAGGCCCTGCGGTTCCTGATCTGCCGTAAGGGAAAAGGGTTCAGGTCTCCAAAAGCAATAGCAGTCAGTTTCCTGCAAGATTACACAATGTTAGAAGACAATCATTCATATTTGGTGGGGTTTTAAATCAGTTTTAAACATCATTCATGTCGACTTTTATCGTATCTCAGATACCTCTGGTCTCTTTCACACTTGACAGGTCTCAGATGTTATCAATATTTCAAGAAATTTCTATGAAGCGTTCAGGCTTAAGGTTATTTTAAGTGATGAAGTAATTATGAAACGCTCCAGAGTTCCCCAAGCCACCTGTAAACTCTGTTATAGAGATCACGGCCTTGAAACACAGAGCAGAAGACATAAGCTGGGGTCATCGGAGCTTCCCTGGCTACACTGAATGCCTGGTACATCCCGTTACCTGTTACGGATTGGTAACTTCCTCCATAGAACCCACTGCAGCTCCTTCAGTCCCAGACCAGTCAGCTCTCCAGTTAAGCAAGATAACCTGACAATTAGCAGATCAGATAAAGCCAGGGACGACACAAATGTGGACAAGGATAATACAGAACACGGACAAGCCGAAGCTCCCAACACAGTGAGAATGCTCTGGGGTTCTGCTGGCTGGAGCACTGAGATCTCTGGGCCAGTGTCAAGCCAAACTTGTTAGGGCACGTAGCACAGCACCCCAGAGGATCCAGCCCCCTTCCAGAGGCACGCTGCATCATACCATCCTGCACTCCCAGCACACCCAGCAACTGGTCAGTCTAATCAGTCCAAAGAGACTGCATCCAACTACATCATTATTGCTGATCTACACTCAAAACCACCTCATTGTTTACTAAGGAAAAAAGGGGAACTGGAATATTTAATTTATTCTATTTGAATTATCAGAAATAAATATTAAGAAAACTTCTTTAGACAGTTTATTTAAGGCTAGGTTTGTATTTCTGAGTGATCAAGAAATTATTTCCTGCTATTTCTACACAGAACATATTCCAGCAGCTTCTCTACCTGTGCACAACATGCCATGGTTCTGTAGAAAAACCCAACTATGACATCCTGTAACTAGAATATAATTATGCACATGTCTGTAGAGACCTTTTACTACAGAGTTTGTTAGAAACTGTGCAGAAGGATTTTTAACCCATTCAGAACATCCATGAATTCAATACAAATAAATATTTCTGAATTTTTCCTCTACAACAGGATGATTTTTTGTCCATATCAGGAAAGACCTCATTCTACATGCTTTTGCACTGCTCAAATGTCGATGCTGTAAAACTTGTACAAACATGGCAGAATAAGAAACCAGGCAGTTTGAATCCTGTCTTGTCAGGCCCAGCAGGCAAATCCGTATTCCCTAGGTGGCACTACGCTACTTCCACTCTTAAAGCCCCAAAAGGCAGAGACTTACAGATCAGCACAGAGCATATCTGTATTGCAAATATCTTTGATGTACTGAATTCTGTCTTCACTCGAACTCCCCATCTCCCAGTGATCCCTAATTAGTTCGTTTTGTTAACACCAAATTCAGCAATTTTAGAAACCTTTACAATAGGTTATTTCAGCACCAGAAAGTTTAGACAGGAGAATCAAGACATCATTTCCATAAGTGGAAAAGGAGTGGAAAACCAAATCTTCACCTCTGATTAAATATCAAAATTTTGTTCAAATGAGGTAAGAACAAAAAATTTAATTTTTTTTCTCTCTGCATCAATCTCAGCAATCCCTTCTGAGCACAAGATTATTCAGTTTTAACTTCTCTCCAGTCAAAACTGAAACACAAGAAGTAAAAATAATAAAGCTCTTGCAGCAGGAGTCAAAGTATAAGCCTAAATTTATGTGGAATTCATTATGCTAAAAAGAAACATCTCAGATTTCGACATATGATTTTGCTCTAAATTGAAAATTAGTGAGCTTCAAAAGATGTACAAAACATTTTCAGACATTAAAACAATCCCAGTATGACTTTTCTTTTTAAGACTAACCTGCTGCTCTACAGTCTTGAAACCAGGAACCTAAAAACACAAGACCCTAATTTACAAACTCTAAGTCCTGTGCAAGGACTGAAGATCAGAAGAGTATCTAATTTGTATTTATCCTCTGCTTCCAAGTATATCTTAAAAGCAGCTGGAACTATGTGGCAGTAGCCTGGGCATTAAGCATGCATAAGAGATCTAAGCCTCAGGGGATATGGCTCACATCTTTAATGCTTGAGCCAGGATGTGTTTTCATTTATCATAAAACATTCCACTAACAAGTTACATCGGCAAGGCAGAGGGAAACTTCATCTATGGTTGAATTCTGACGTGTTGCTACTATGATACAACAGCTAAACAAGGTAATCTCTTTCACACCCAAAAATTACTATTTAAGCCTTCACCACTTCTGATTTGTCTCTGCTAGATAAAAGAGCTCATGACAAATCCTAGCAGTTGGTTGCATCTCTAGTTGCTTTGTATCTGAATTAGAATCCAGATGAAAACAACACCAAAGCCACAAGACACACGTGTCCCATGGCCCACTACAAGTCCTTCAGTGCCACCCCAGTCTGAGTTACCCACCTGGCATCAAGGATGGTGCGTGTGAAATAGCGAAGGTACTTGAAAATGGACATGGAATCTTGCAGCTTTAGGATCTCCTCTTCTTTGTATTTAAACAGTGCCAGGGCAAATCGGAATATAACCTGATTAAAATACATACAATATTTGGTACTTTGTAAGTACAGAATACACTGAGTCTTGTTATCATCTTTATAAACTCCAAACAAGAGCTCCTCCTGCACAGGCTGCACTTGAGCCCTCTAATCACATCTCCCTCTATCTCCCTTCCCTGCCCCAGCCCCTGTTTCCAAAAGCTGGAAAATGTTTTGAATGGTTATTTATGCACAGTTCCTCCCTTGTTTTTTTCCTACCAGTCATTTTAACTGACAGGGGTTTTGCAAAACAACCTTCCCCCAACCCCGCACTCAGTAACACCACAGTACTTTGTTATCAGGTAACGAATGAACAAACTCAGCCCATTCAGCTCACCTTTGGTCCCTCATAGAGGAAGGAGTCCCAGATTTTGAAAAGGATGTCACTAACCACGCTGTCCACAAAAACCACAAGAAACCAGTTGAAAGTGATAAGAGTATAATCAACTTTATATTGTTCAAAATGAGCATGCAGTCGTGGAAGCTTCTCACTCATTAAATCTTTAAACACTCGCTGATCAACCTAAAGAGATGACAAATAGGCTGTTATTGTTCCAATTTTCCAGCACATCATTCAAAGCAGGGCTGTTACCAATCCCTAAGTGCAAGCTTTTCCAGAGGTAACCAGGAAACCCAGGACTGTCTAGCCAACACTTCCGAGCTAGATGCACCCACAGCACACACAGCCACCCCACTGCACATTGTCCTTGCCTGCTTCTCAACCCACCCTGGCCTCACAGGGCTCTTCGCACACAGCTGTAGTGTTTCTAGCACTGGTCACCAGTGCTGCACTGGTGCAGGAGCACAGGAGCAGAGAACAGGCTGGGCAAACACTTGGCTGGAGGAGGCAGCCTGGAGCAGAGCATCACCTGGAAGCAGGAATGCGACAGTGGCTGCTGCCCACAGCGCTGCAAGTGCATTCTCACACCCACCCTCCCCCAGAGCCCAGCACCACCATGCCCCCAAACGTGAGGAAAGGACTGAGAACACAGCTCAGTGTTGTGCAGCTATCAATGAGAAGGGGGGTTAAGGACTGCAGCCCCAAGCAGGACTCTGAACAACTCTCTCCGTGTTAGAGTCCTTGTCCAAACAAGGCTCCTGGTGCCTGGAACCCACCCCTGTCAACTCCACTCCCGTCCCCTCCCAAAGAGGCCTATCAGACAGTTGCAGAGGAAAGCTTCGGACTGGCTGCGGTTTACAGGAGCAGGCTTTATCCCAGCAGAGCACATACCTGGGATCCCAGCAGTGTCTTAGTATAATAATCACGAGGCATGAAAACTTCCACTATTGTTACTAGACACCAAAAAGCATCTTCCTGTTCCAAGTACAGAAGTGCAATTGCTACCAACCTGAAAACAGGGTTTATTTGAAGGAGAAGATTATTACAGTATCACAAACTGTATTAAGAACCATTACAGTAAAGTATTTGTTTCTGTTCAGCAGAGATAAATGTATTAACAGCAGAGCACTGAACAGCAAAACTTAATGAGTTTAAGATGGGGCAAAGACATGCCTTCTCAGCCATACCAAGTATTTGCATTCAGCTAAATAAGAAAACAGAAAAAGCCAGAAGCTTGTTCTAAGAATTTCTTGAAGTATTGGTGCTGCCAATTTTAAGAGCTCTCTAAACACAGAGTGTAGTTTAGAAAGGAGATGTTTATTCTAAGGGTGTTAGGTGGAGGTTTCCACATTAGTGCTACTGCTTCCACCACCGCCTCAGCACCTCTGCTACATTACTCACTGCTTCTGTTCTACTTCTTCAGTGCAATTGCAAGTGACAAAGCTGCTCCAAGTTCAAAAGCCTATTCTAGTACGTGAAATAGTGCACAAATGGACATCTGCAGTATTACATCACGGGGATGAGACAGGGTGTTAGACTAACACACTTGCTCCAAGTAGCACCTCCTTTTACTACAGATCCAAGTAGCAAAGCTATTCTGGCAATGGCCAACTGCAAGGAATCAGAATTTTTCTTAGCATTGTAACACAAGAATCCCCTTTAAATTCTGCAATTCTGATTGAAGACATAGGTGGAAAATGCTGAAATTTGTTGCCTTAACAATACAAAAAAAGCTTTCAAGCATTCTTTCTGCTTGCTTTAAAAGAAGAAAAAACCTAACAAATTCTTGCACAAAAAAGCAACACAATCCCCTACAACTGACATGAAGTCAATGTAAAACTACATTTAAGTAGCTCATTTCTTATGAGTTAATTCCAGTTCCAGTTTTGATGCCAAGTTGATTTTACAAAATTTATTATCCAGGACAACTGCTTTTTTCATTGGTTTAAAAAATATGATAGTTATTTGTTTATTATAAATTCTGAGCAAACAACCAATAAGGCAAACTGCTGTTCGAAACCATGTTGCTTTGAAAGGCTCACTAAGTGTTTCACTGTGTAGTTATTACCCAAGACTAGCAAAATCTTACCTGTTGAGCCCTTGGCAATATCCTATATCAGGATTTCTCCAGGAAAATGCCAGCAGCACATTGCGCAGCTTCTGGATCCCTTCAGATGTTGGGGAGGAGTAATGTTTGTTGTTTGGCAAAGTCCTCAGGAGATCCAACTCAATCTGTTTAGATGCTGGATTTGGTTTTTCCAGAGCTTTTTGAAGCAAGGTTTGGAAGTAGCCAGGAACAGTGCTGTCCTTGAACTTTTTAACATGGAGACTGACACACCATTTCCACATCTTGGACCGATGTTCATGCGGAATGCCAGACCGAATAAGGTTCTTCAGCTCCACACAGCACATCATCTCTCTATTCATTGTGCTTGCAAGATAGTTTTCCCATTTCACTCCTGTGGAGATCTCTCGATTTTCACTGAGTGAAAGTGATCTCAAGTCCAAAGCTCGTGATTTTGCTACTAGTTTCTCCTCATCATCATCCTCTGGGACGGTCTGAAAACCATATATGTCATATTCACTGAAATGGAGAAGAAGAAAAAAGGCTTTAAAAATATGTTCAGTAGCCCTGAAGCACTCAAGTTCCCAGCGTAAAGTTACTTCAAAGCCACTCTCCACAGCTCTCAAGTTTTAACTATTATTAAACATTTTTCTGAAGTATATTCTCTATTTACCAATTACTTGTACAATTCCATATACAAAAGCCTTGGTGCCCATGTTTCTGTATATATCACTACACAAATTAAGCAATTGATTTAAGAACACGGTCGAGTTTGAATGTTCTCATCTCCTCAGCAGCTCACTTTCAGCAGCCATAGGGCAATACCTTCATCTAAGTTTGATATTGTATCTCAGTTAATGAATAAATGTGTCAGTGAAACTTTCCAGTGTGAGCATTCCCGAGCCTCCCTGGCAGCCACACTCCCAACAGAGACTGTCACTGCTGGGGCCAAAGCCCCCGCTGGTCCCTGCTCAACTCCTGCACACCCCACACCCATAGCCAGGCCAGGTTTCCTCACAGCTTCCACCCCAGGCTTCCCTCGGCAGAGTCTCCTTCCATAAACGATTTATTCAAGGCACAGAAACACAGACACAGCCCGGGCTGGTGCCACCGAGGAGCCCTCAACAAAGGAACCCCGCGGCTTTTATCCCCTCAGCTCGGCTTTTATCCCCTCAGCTCGAAGGTCTCGCTCCTCCTCCCGAGTCCCCCAGTGTCCCTCACCCGGCTGGTGCCACCAGGCCTCGTGCCCTTTGTTACGTAAAGAATCGGCAGCTCACGGCCCCTTTTCTCCCACCTCAGACCGCCCGGAGCTCAGTCTGCATCTCCACCTGTACCAGATGTATTCCCCAACACAATGTATTTATACAGCTAAAGGATTTCATGACCATTCCCTCATTCAGGAAGGGAAATACACTAAATAACCCAGACCTGCAAATATATTCTCATCACTGTCTGTTTTCCGGTGTTAGAATAGAGCCCAGGGGCCAAGACACACGTACATTTAATTTAATAGGACCAAATTACCTGACCAGGTGGGGTTTGAAAAACGCTTGTTCTGGTTGTTCACTAGGTTCTGCTTTCAAGGCATCTTCCAGTAACTGCGTGATGACCTCACGAGCAGGACTTTGATCCTCAGAACAAACAGGAGTTTTCACTTCTTGAAGCAAGATCAAGTATTTACTTTCAATCTGGCAGAGTTTGGCTTCCAGGCTGGTATACTGCAGAAAACAATATTTTATATAAATCTTCAGACACTTGCTTTGTACTACACTTCTTTTAAAACCTGTCTCAATGCTATTGGTTTATGCTGCTTAGAAGCCTCTAAGTCAAGAACAGCCAGCTTAACTTTCCCATTTTTGTAACACCGGGAAACATAAGGCAGCACAGTAGACCGGATGTTTTCCACCACATGTATTTTTGCATATGGAAAGTCTGAGCAAACCTTAATTATCACTACATTGTATGGAATGCCTTAAAAGAACAAAATGGTTGCATTGTAGCAGCTTTAGTCTGTGCATGTTTGAACAAGAACAACTTGAGTGGCATTTGAGTCAGGTAATAGCATGTGGAAATTGTAAACACACACCTCTGTGCCAAAAATACAGCATTTACGCCTGGCCACTGAGTGCATGGCTTCCAAAAAACCAAGAGCAAAGCCTACCAAACCACAGCTACAGGTATCTAGCCTTAGTCACAGATGCGTGGATTTTCCCTAGCCCCAAGCACTGGAAATCTTTATTATTTACCTGCAACATCTCTACACTCAAAATGACCCAGACAGAACCTCCTGAATTACATTCACCATAGCACAGCACTCCTTCGTGCTCAGGAGAAAGCTCTACTCAGTGACCTATCCAATCCTCACGCAACCTGTCACTGACACTTTAAAAAAAATCATTACAGCCTTCATTCCGAGGAAACAATGTTTTCAGACATATACATGCCTTTGCTCATACGTTATCAAAACGTTCCACCAGGTCACACAATTTTAAAAGCAATTACTTCTTTCAAGAATCCATTCAGAAAGATTGGTCTGTAAGGACTGAGAGGGCATTTTTTTTTAAGCTGTCATGTTTAATACGTTTAAATTGTTCCATTTCCTAGGCAGATTTACAGCTAAAATATGGAAAACTGCTTAAGACATTGCCAAGTGAGAACATGCTGACCTTTGCCTGCCATTCTCTCTCTCTTGCTTCTGCATTTCTTCGTAGAGCAGAAAGTTCCAAAATCTCCTTATTTAAAAATTTATTCTGGGTCTTATAACCCTGAAGATTGTCCTGTTGATAAAAAAAACCCAAAGTGGATTATGCCTGTCAGACAAAGATCACCTTAGAGCATAGAAACAGCAGCTACTAATAAGATTTATAATTAAAAATATCAGGCTCACATCGAATATTATTTTTGGACTTCCTGTAAATGAAACGCACATGCCAAATATGAGCAGAGGGTGGTGCTGTGCCTCACCTGCACCCCTCCCAGGGCTCCACTGCCTGCAGAAGGCAGCTGGCTGCTGGCAGGGGACAGGCAGGGAGAACAGGCACTGCAGGCTGAGCACACCACAGAGGCCACAGCAACACAAAAACAGGGGGACCAATGCCCCTTGGGTTTTCACTACCCTCACCAGTCCTCACCGAAAGTACAGGTTTCATGTCTGCCTCCGTATCGACAGATAAATCCTCAGCAATGAGCTTCCCTGCCTAACCCACTCAGATCCTGGCTACAAACACTGAAACCTGAGCTTGGGGGATGAGGCTGGTACCCTCCCAGCAGCCGCAGTACTCACACTCCTCAGCACCTACAAGTTCTGTCTGCTTTCTGCCAACAGCACTGACTTCTAGTTTCAACTTTATTTTTTAAAACTTACCAGGCTCACATATAAGAAAGAAAATTATGTATGTTTATGCATATTTTAAATGACTTATTTATATTCCAAATTCTTTGGAATGTTAATCAATTTGAAATACAACATTTACCCAAAGGCAAGAAAGCCTGTTCAGAGCAAAGTGGGTAACTTCAGTAACTCCATTAAGAACCTGTGACACATTCAGAGAGGTACGTTAAAGAATAAAAATAAAGCATTAGTAAGAGCTGTAGCAGCTTTAGTAAAACAGGTTCTTATAACTCCTCCCTCCTTTTTTGTCTCCTCAGAGCTTCCCTTTGCTTTTCCACATGCTCTTTGTTGCCTCAGTTTTAATATTTAAAATAAAAAAATACAAAGCAAGCTTTCTGTTTGTTTTCCTCCATGCTTATATTTTCCTCTTACCCTTAATCCTTCCTGCTCCTTTGATTATTTCTCACATCCCATCTGTTCCACACCAATGATTCATTTACTGAAAGTACAGGACCCTGCACTAGAGATGGCCCAAAGGAAGGAAGTTCTGGTTAGATTGTCACATAACAGCTTAAAGTGGAGGCTCCAAGCTGAGAAAGCCTCCGTTGATGAGTGTCCTGGGGAACTGCTGTAGTGATCTCAGATAGTAAATCAGACTAAAAAGTACTTTTACAGGGAGAAGAGATTCCCCCACACATCAAGACAGAGACAATGCTCTTACTTTTAGTCTGTCCAGTTCCTGTAGTTCCTTATTAGTACAGGTGGCCGTGGGGGAATTTATTGCTCCACTTTGAGAGGATGTGCTGTCCTCACACTCGCTGAGTTGACGAGAGAGTTTCATGATGACTTCATCTTTAGCTTGAATAGTTTCCATCAACATTCCCAGCCGTTCGTTGAGTTCTCCAACTTTACACTTCAGATTTTTGACTTCCTGCTGGAGACTATCTTTTTCCAGATTTAACTTTTCAAGCTGATTGTTGAGGCCCAAAATCTGGTCATCTTTTTGGTGCAACAGCTCTAATGTATCTTTGGGAACCCCCTCACAAAGGCGGCTTGCAAAGTATTTATCATATTGGGAAGATCGGACTGTTTGCTGCAGAAGTCGAACAAGTTCCTGAGAATTAAAAAAAAACAGCAAAAAAGCCCAATGGAATTTTAAGTTTCTAAATTTTATAGCTTAGAAATTTAACATCAAGCAAAAGAAAGTTTTTGGAATGGGCTGAGACCTCATGCTGGTGTTTTAAAGAAAAAAGGAAACACTTTCCGACATGATTTCTAGCAGGCTAACACCTTACAATGATGGCCTACATAGATGGCTTTGGTGTCTGTCACCGAGCTAAGGATCCTGCCTGAAAAGGCCAGAGCAGGTTAAGGAAAAGCAGTGGACAGCTGAGGCCCAGGAGTTACTTGGAAGCTGAAAAAAGCCTTGCTTGCAAGCAGCCTTGTTGTAAGATGAACAGGAAAAGGCTTAAGCATGAAAAGTTAACAGGAAAACACTGCAGAATGGAAAAAGCAAAGGTAACTAAGAGCTCTCTTCTCTAACAGATGCAGAGAAAATAAAAGGAGGTAAAAAACAAATGCTACTTTGCCAAAAAGGAAGTCTTTGAAGGGCTGTTTAGAAAATCTTGCCACAGAAATGACTACCTAAGACACCGTTTTTCTTTTTCTTCTTATTAAAACAGAAGTAGCTGTGAATACAGTGTTGCACTAGACCAATGAGATTACTAACAGCAGCACGCTCAGAAGCTCAAATGTACTCCTAGGAAAGATAATGCCTAAAATGAGTATAAATATGGGGCTCAGACTCCTCCTTTGGTTTCCCTTTGATCACCTCACACAAAAGAAAATACAAATAGTAGAAGCAGCAGCTCCACATAAGATGTAAGACATTTTTCTTCTTAAAATGAGTAGAAATTTTTTTAGATAAAACCAAGGTATTGAATAAATTGGAATTATGAGAGCACACAAGCACGAACATGTATGTGAGTGCAGTCTATATACACGCATTACGGTTAGGCTTATCTCACAAAACCACTCCTGAAGCCAGGTCTATTTCCCACCCACTGCACTAGTACTGAAAGAATCAAAAGACAAACAAAGAATCTGAAAGGAGAAGTTCCCCAGATATTTTATGTACACATGGAAAAAGAAGCTGTGACTATCAGCCAGGATCCTGGCAGGCACTGAACAAGTTAACTTCAGAGAATAACGAAGAGAGATAAACCAATTTAATGAACACTGTGCAAATGGAAGTTTTATTCAGGGATCTAATCTTCGCCAGATGTAGAAGATGGTCCTTCTTGTTTCAAGACTTTTTGTACACAAAGGTTTGTTTAGAACCATCATTTTGTAACAACCAACCAGGTCTTAATGCAGTGAGAGGGCCAGAAAGGTTAAACTCACACCTGCCAGACCCATTTGCTTTTGTGCACTTTGCCTGAAGGTTTAATTACCTTTTGGCTCAAAAGGTCTTTCTTTAGCTTCTCCAGCTCTTCCTGCTGGCTTTGATACTTCAGCTGCAGTTCAGAGACCAGCCTGCTGCCATTGCCAGAACACCACTCCGTTGGGGAAGAGTCGCTGCTGCTGCGGTTTTTGCTCGATCCAATCATATCTTTCAACGGGCGCCTTGCTTTGTGCGGAATGCGGCCAAAATCAAATGGAAAAGCTGAACTAGTCAGTCCTGCATAAAACAATTTCTTCTAGTTCGGTTCACTTAGTAAAAAGGCATTGCAAAGCATTCAGATTTCCTTAAAGAATATGCTCATTAACATTAGACTTTGAGCAGCTTTCAAACCACTCAATACAATAGTGTTAAACATGCCTCATTTTCCAAGTTGCTTCCTTTGGTGGGAAAAAAAACCTCAAAATCTTCTCCCCTCCCAGATGAAAGACGTGGCTCATAAATTAACACTTTTCATATAAGACATGAAGAGAATTTTACAATTCACTACAGAAAATAAAAGGTATCCCTAACTACAGCAAAGCGAACTTTGCTTCAAATAATCAGAGCAAAACCATCTCTGATATCACAGCCTACTGCTCCTGTAAGAGGATTCAAAGTAAGGTTTCACCTCCATGTACAGGATATTTTCTAACAGATTAAATCACTTGGACGTCACCTAAAGAGCTCTTATAGAGATGTGAAAACATCTTGACAAGGTTATTGCAGACACTGGTCAAATGTGAGAACCAGTTACAATACACAGATGAGCTATTGCTTCATGTCCATCCCTGCTTCTGCCCCATTTCACAAGCAAGCCACTGTAACAGGTACATACACAGAGTCTAAAGGCGACTCTGCCTCAGTGGGTGACACTCAAGTGAGTAATTACAAACGTCAGCATTTCCTTTCGCCTTGTTACTTTGCAACTCATGTGACAAAACGAACCAGGTAACACGCTCAGGAAACCAGAAACTGGATAACAAGGCTTTGTCTTTATTCCCTTGTATTTGAATGGCAAGGGACCCCAAACACATCATAAGGAATTGATTTTTTTAAAGGTAGTTTACAGAGCTGTGGATGTGGTTTGCGAAGAAAAGATAAGCTTCCACTTATTTCCTAGAGACAGACACACCACGGTACTCTATGCTAAACAAGGTAAGGCATATGGTCCCGTTCCTTCCTCTCCTTCTACCTTTATTTCCTTCTGCCAGGTGTTTCCTCTTTTCTTCCAGGGCCATTGAGTCCTCCAGGTCTTTTGGGGTTGGATCCAGCAGTTCCCACTCCTCAGTGGTATAAAATATGCTCTTGCGATTTTCATTATTTCCTTTTCTTAAGGAGGACATGGAATTTCTGTGAAAAAGGCAGCAGGAAAAAGTGACAAATATTTCTCCATTTTGCATTCTTTTTATAAGGGGCTTTTCACAGTTCAAACAGTGCAAACTAAAAAACACAGACGAAACTAATACCAAATAAAAGGTCAATGAAAATAAAGCACACACTACCAAACAGCACTTGCAATCAGCAGTGCTAAATTCCAAGGACAGAAGAATTATTTTGCTATAATGTCATGGTCTGTTGCATCCCCCTGTTTAGCCTTGTTTTTGCAGCGGGCAAGTACAAAACAAAGTTAGGATTTACAAGCAGCATCTCTTTATTGATCAGTTGTAGTTTAGGATTTTAGGGTAACTGCCAAGCATTAAACTGAACAGCATGCAGTCAAAACACATGTATGTTATAGCTCCATACTGGGGATTAATGGAAAACTTGGAATCATCCAAGAGACCTGCTGCAGCTGAAAAGCTGATGACAAGGCTCCTTTGCAGTTTTTCTTTTCTACGGTGGAACGTGGCCAACTCTCTGCAAGAACATTTCAGGGGCATCCTCTGAATTCCAGACAGATCATTCCATAGAAGAACAATCCATTTCCCAGCACGATGAGATTACCTCACCCTGCTTCCCCCACAACCATCACACACTCAGGAATGTCCACTCTTATGTCCAGGAGTATTATCAGAGCTCAGTATTGCAAAGCCTTTGTTCAACTACCTGAGGAGATTCTAAATCAACTCATAGGAACCAGTTACTATAATTCACTATATTTCCAAATCTATATTCTGCATAAATAAGTAGCTGAGAGCATGAAAATTTAAAAAATTCAAGCCTAAAGGTCTGTACATATCAAGCAGTATTTGAAAATGTATTTTAAAAAGTAGAAAAGCATATTTCAACTTTAATTACTGTAAATACATACATTGCTTAACTCCAAGACATATTTTTCTTTTTTTTCCCCCCCATTATTACATCATAACTGCTACCTAGGATGCAAATACAGCTGTTAGAGCAATATCTTCTCTGTCAGACACACTGTAAATGTGTTCAGGAGGAAGGACAAGGCTTTAGCTGAGACATCTACACACCTTAATACGAATTAATAAATACAAGACAAAAATGTGCTTGCAGCAAGAGAGGAAACTCTCTGCAGTTTTAGACACCCTTTGATCCATCCTCTAACACTGGGGCTGTAACTAAGCACAATCCAGTAAGACATTGGATAGGGCACACGTATTCCAAAGGCTGCCAGATCATCCCCCTGTCCCAAATGGCACAGAACTGCTGGAGAAGGGAGGAAAACAATGAACCACAACACCAGGGGAGAAAAAAAAAGAACACAGCCAGAAAAAGAGTCAAAACCAACACCACCCGGTAATCTCTCAGATCTCTGTGCTAAACAAGAAAGCTTTAAAAGGGATCTGTTTAAATAGGCACTGCTGATGAAAATGAACATCTTCCTCCTAGCTCAAGAAGGAAGTGGTCTGGTTAACCAAAGCCTCAGCTCTGCTTTGTGAACTGCTCTGTACTAGCACTGTAACATGCTTTAAGTAGAAGTGGAAAATCCATCTATGTGGGCAAAGCAAAGCACAAAATTCTTTCGAAAGAAACCCAACAGGAGAGCTGAAAACCAATGGGACTGCTTTCCTTAAAGCAATTAATACTAAAGAGTAAATTCATTACGAGTGAGAGGTTTTGATGTTGTTCAGAAGGGGTCTGCCACATTTTTGTTCAAGAATTCAAACTGCATCCACTTCAAATCTTTGCCCTGTGCTTCCATTTCTTTTAAGAAGAAAATGAAAAACGAGGATTTATATTGGTTTGATTTTCATCACTAAAAATAGTTCCTATGCACTGAGTACTATGACTACTACAATGCTGGCAATTGGCAGCTCCATGAAAAAGCAGCAGTGGCTGAGAATGCAACTCAGCCTCAACAACTCAGCAACTGCTGGGGTTCAGAGAGCAAAGCCACCACTGAAGCGCTGCACAAGACTTGAGTCTCCCTTCTCTCCTTTTCACAATAACATTCTCTTACACCTTCCAACAGTAAATAAAGAAACAGTTTACCTGAAGAGATACAATACAACATACAAATCCACCTCATCACCTCCCATCATTCTACGAAGCTCCACCGACCATATGCCAACTTAGGAAATAGTCTTGGCCAGGAACTACCAATCTCATGGTAACTCTTTCTCCCAGGTTCCCAGCTTACTTGATCTCAGTACTCCACTGTTTCAGTGAGAAATTGATGGCACTTGCTTGGACTGGTGCAGGCTGGGAAGCTGCTTGTTCCCCCACCAGGTCTGTAGGAGACGTCTCCACAGCTAGAATATTTCTAGCTCTCTCTGCTGAAGCATTTTGACTTAGGATACTCAAATCTGTATTAAAAGGAAAAAAAAAGAGAAAGAGAGAAAAAAACTAAACATAACCTTCAATTATAAAAAGAATAGTGGCTATGTAAAGTCACACACTGCTAAGTCTGCTAGTGACATTGTTCAAGTTTTATTTTAAATTGCAACATAACTTTATAAAACATTCAGTTCAAATGAACCTTAAAAATAGCAAACTTCTCAGTGAGACCTCACTGCAGGCACATACTTTTGAAAACAGACAGGACCTGTGTGATGCTCACAAAGCATTATTTCCTGAGTGATTTACAAATTAGCCAATCAGAACCAAGTCCAGAACAGTGTCACAAAGACGCTGACCCAGCTTTCAGGGTGTGCTTCATCCTGTAAGGTATTCATCCTAAAAGTGACACTGCTGTTCCAGACCTGGGGCAGTCCTGGGGCAGTCCAGGCTGGGCACTGCCAGAGCCAAGAGCGCTGGCACAGCTCTGCAGGACGTTGGCCACCTGCACCAGCGAGGATTCCTGAGCTCTGCTTGGGCTGAATGCAGCTCCTCCTCAGCCCACGCCACCCAACTCTCCTGTGCACTGCAGCGAGCGTGGGGCCCACGGCCCGGCCACGCAGAGCTGCAGCAGAGCCCTGCGCACCCCAGCAAACCCCACGGGCTCCAAAGGGCTCCGCAGGAAGCGGCCAAGAACCGGCCCCAGCCCTGAGCCACAGCTCCCAGCAGCCAGAGGAGCCAGGCTGACCCAGCCAGCTCTGCAACACACCACACTGGAGAACGCAGACTGCACACGCTGCAGTGCCTGGGCTACCTCAGTGCTTCCATTAGCCTGGAGAGCTGCCTTCTCCCTCCAGCAGGCGGAGGGAGTAAAAAATCCAGAATACAGAATATACTACGAATAGCAAAACCATTAGAGAGAAGCATAAAGTGGTTTACAGCCTTCTACAAACCCTCTGAAAAGGCAAGTTAAACAAGCCCAAATGCAATTTTCAGATTCTTCTTGATATAAATTCACAAAGCACTTAAGTGGATTAAAGATTTTTTGACAACCCTCTCAGACTTGATTCAACATTTATATTAGAAAGTAACATATTGGATGGGCTCTGAGTTAAAACCCTAGGAAATTATGATGCCCTCTTTTATCACTGCTGAGTCTTTCAGCCTTTGCTCTGACAATTGCTTGGCACCAGCAGCAAGAGCATCTTTAAGCAAACTGTACCCTCCAATTACTCAGCAGAGGGTTACTTTTATAAAGTATCAAAGATTAGAAGTAGAAAGAACATTCTGTGATAAAGAATAGGAAGTATAAAAGATCACTGACACTAGGAATCTCTCGAACCCTTGAAAAATGGTATCCGACACAGAAATGTATCATGTCATGTTTCAAATAGACGTACAGGTTACACGGCCTTGATTTTTATGAACAGATGCTTCAGGGCCTTATCAGCCAAAGGGAATTCCAAGTTCTTTTGGTCCGTGGCTGTTTGAACTGAACATAGTTCAGCTAAAATAGTTTAGATAAAACTAAACATAGGATCATGTTTACTGTCTGATGAAGAGAAAAGATAATATGTAGGTTTTAACTACAACATAATAATTAAAAACAAAACCAAACCCAACCGCCCTCTGCCTCGGGAAACCCAAACACCTCAAAAGAAAAAAAAAACCCAACCCACAACTCACAGACCAAAAACCAATGGATACTCAAAGCCAGGGTGGAATACTAACGTTCTGCCTTCACACTTACAGCTTGTTTCATCTTCTACCTGTCTCGTTCTGCAAAATCCCTTTAGAGGATGGCCCAGGTAAAGGAATTGCTCAAGAGCTGAATTCCCAACAAATGCATTTCCCGTCCCAGACATGCCAGTTGTCTGAATGTGGCACCCTGAGGTTGCTCTCTGCACGTCATCCCCTGCCCACACCAGCCAGCTGCTTGGTTAGAGGCATGGGCTGCACAGCACACACAGCACAACAAATGAGGGTGGTTGCTCAAGCAACCTCCAAGTCAAAAAAACCCCAAAAGTCTGGTTTTGGAACTTATTTCAAAACACAACACAACAACTGCATGTTTTATTAATGCAAATTGAGAACTGAAATTATAGAAGCTACATTAACATTCAATCGATTTCAAGAAAAAGATAATTATCCCATATCCTAAAAAGAATAAATAATTTATTTGACTTCCATGGTAGTAAGGCACCTCCACAACAAATCTTACAGTGTAATTTTTGTTAATATTAATTTTCCCAAGTCCCACTCTGAAAAATACTTTGAAGGATTTTTCACTACATTGAATGTTCTTAAAAAACCTTTCAAGGCTGACCCACAAAGCAGTATCTAGCTCCATGCATGCTCCAGTTAGTCTGGATTTCGGAGCTGGGAGGGGAGAGGACAAGGGGAAGACGACAGGCAAGGCTGCAGGAAGCAGTTCTGGGTTTGGACTGAAGACAGACTACTTCCCCATTTAAAACATCAGTGATAGCATCTGTACTCAAGCACTTAGCAAAATAAACCAATTTCTATGCTCCGGTATAAAGCACATCACTGCATGCACATTCACTTCTTCAAAAAAAAGAGAAAAAAAGCCACAAGACACATATCTTAGTCATAAACATGAAACCAGAGCCTTACAGAATCCCATAACTCTAGAGGAAACTCTTGGAGTACTTGATTAAAAAGAAGAAACAACCATCAATCATTCTGGCTATTTGCATTTTCCCCCAAAAGAAATCCCTACTTAAATACTTCAGTTGATGATAAGAGTCATCACTGTGATTTGTCCTAGAAAATGAGATACTCTAGATGCAGCTTCAAATTCTACATCATGCAGTTTAACTGCAGGCTGCCCCTGAAGGGGATGGGCCTACTCAGCCCACGCATTCTATGTTGACATTCGTTGTCCTGGATATAACAACAATAATAATTAAAATTAAAATTTAAAAAAGAAGAAAAAAATTAAAAAAAAATAAAATCAGGTAAAGAGGTTCAGCTTGCTTATCCAGAAAGCCCCCAATGGCTTACAGGAAAAGAAAATACCAGATCAGTGATTAAATGACTGGATGTGATGCAGAACAGGCGTGAGGGAACAGCACCAGCACACGCTGCAGTGACAGCAGGCTCGTTTCACATTGTACCCAAGCTCTGAGGGAAGCAGCACAAACAAGAACAGATTCCGTGGCCAAGTTACACATTAGATCGATGTGATCCAACACTCTGCTGCCAAGAGGCCAGGCCTGCCTACTGCTTTACTCTGCCTTCCTGTATTTAGTCACTGTGCCTTGTTCCCCCCTGTCCACCAGCTGTGCAATCACCTGACTGCACACTAAACATATTCCACTCATCAGTCTAGCAGAAATGAAAAAAAGTCCTCCTTTCTGGCTAACATCTGAACTCAACCTACTCAGCACAGGATCAGTTAAACACAACAAAAAGGGGAGCCTGTGCAGCAGAGAACAAGAGGCTGAAGTCAGAAAGACAAAGGGCTGAAAGAGCCAAAGCCTGTTCCCTTTTGCAACACTTAGATTTTTGCCCACCAATACAGGTGCTCTGGAGCATTTGGTTTGACAAGCTGCTACCCAGACTGGCTGCTGCCAAAAAAGGTCTTCTCAAGCCATCCCACCTGGCATTCCCAACAATTCTCTTGGGCTAATCCTGGCACTCACTTGTCCCTACAGTAAACCACTTCTGGAAACTACACTGGCCAAAAACGAATCTGGAGAAAAGTCTGACTGCTGCTGCCTGCAGACCCTGCACGAGCACTTGGCAGGGCCAGCCCTGCACCAGCTCAGGGAAGGAGCAGGGGCTGCCTGCAGTGGCGGAGAGGCCCGGCTGAGCCCCCAGCAAACACGTGAGGCAGCTGTGCTGAGCAAGCAGCCACAAGCAGCACATTCTCTCAAAGGAGAGCAGCAAACTGGCTTAGAGGACAACACTGCAATGGGACTTGAACCTGAGGAGGGGACAAGGTGTGACAACAACAGCTCAACGCCACTGGGTTTACAGCAGGAGCAAAGCAACATCAACCAAATGTGACATCTGTTGATGAAACACGTCTGACCTCAAGACTGCTTAAACCCAGGAGAGCTTTACTAATGCCTAACGTGGCACAGAACTGGATTTTACTCAGTCTTATTCATGGGTAACAGAAATCAGCAAGGAAACCATTTCTCTAGGGACTCAGGAATAAAACAATTAACAAGTGCCTGCACAATGTAGTAGAAAATGCAGAGTAACTCTGTGTAATGCAGAGACACTTCTATAACTCTGACACTAGTGTAGAGTTACATTTTCCTTGCCTAAAGGTATTTCAGAGACTGAATTTCACTTATGTAATATCAGTGCAAACTGCGTTGCAGTTTCAAAATGCAGGACATTCTTATCACAGTCAGATAGATCCATCACACCATACCTTTTCAGGAACAAAGTATGGCCATTCGGAATGCAAAATATATTTTAACGTTCCCATTAAAAACTGGAGTTTACATCTCAGAATATTTCCCATACTAACTTTTTAAGATATTGCAACCACTAAAAGACAATTTACCTAATCTAAGCTGTACTTAATGAAACCTAGTCATAAGATTACTCCATTTTACTTCATTTCTGAAAATCTGTTTTTCAAGAAATCAACAGATTTTGTAAAGGATATGAAATCACATATAAAATTACATTTATGTTAAATAATTGTAGCATATGCACAGTTCACATAGAGTTACTTGATAAACAGATGTGAGAAAGCTCTCTTAAGACTGTTCTCTACCCCAGTGCAACACCTCGTATTGATGAACTGACACTGAAGAGAGCCGTGCCCTCTGCTCTCGCTCAAGAGCCCAACGTACCAGGGTTGTCTTTGGCAACAAGACCTTTGGAGAAGTCACTGGGTGTGGGGGAAGTCCGGCTGTCCCTTTTGGCCGCGTCGAGGTTGTTGCAGTACTCCCACCTCTTCTGCTGCAGCTCCTGGAGCCAGTAGGTCATGTCCTGCCGAGTCGCGGCCTGCGGGACACGGAAGCACAGCGCCGATGAGATCCCGGCGTGCCCTTGGTGCACGAACACAGGGATTCCAAGTGCAATGACAAACCCAGCACAGATAATCAGCACGTCACCAACGTACCATCGCTCAAAGTCAGGAGGATTTAAAAGAAATAGCCACAGTGCACCTTGTGCTCACATGCACATCCACGGTTCTCATGCCAGAATTTTCCATTAGAAGTAGCGTCATGCTTTTCTTTTCTTCAGTTTTACCCTCAAACATCAGAAAATGCAGCAGCATCTTATATTTTACACACATAGCACTGTTTGAACATATAACTACTAATCTATATTATGGGAAAAAAAATCCCACACACATTCAGGAAGATTCCCATTTTCTTTTAACTTGCTTTCTTACCAGCAGAAACCAACATTGCAATGCCTCTTACTTTAATGACTAAATCTACGTACCTTATTTCCTGATGATCCCATGTGCTAACCAGCTTCTATAGAAAAATCGTATTTAAAACAAAAAAACCCACAAAAAATCCAACACTAATGCCTAATCTACAAGTCTACAGTCAAAACTGTGAATGGGCAGTAAGTGAGGAAGAATTCAAACACACCTTGAATCAAAGCTTTAAGTCATTTCAAAGCATGTCAAACGACAATATACAAATACCAAGAAGAGACAAATGAAGGTATCTGACACTGCAGGTGCTCTCACGGAAAAGTTATTGTTATTTCAACATCCATCCTCAGCCGCCAGTCTAGGACAAGCACCTGACCTGGTAACAACTGTCCAGGAACAAAAGCTTAACACTGATGAGAAGACACTCCACTAACTCCTTTGGCTTGTCAGCACACAGAGTGCTTATCTTTTAGCCAGCCTTCCTCCTACCTTCTCCCAAAGTGCATGAGGGCATCATCAGTGGAAAACATGATGGTGTTTATTCTTTAAAGGCAACCTAACTTCAGTTTCCTGTTCTGTTTCTCACAATTTAAGAGGGTATCTGTGCAAGGCACAGCTGCAAAAGAATGGAAAGCAACAAACAACACACATTTCCTTGCAAAAACATAAAGTAAGTGCTGCATAAAGCACGGCAATGGCAGAGAACTGTCTTCATTTTTCACATGAGAACACTTCTGGTCTAGTAAAATTGAAGATTCATTGGCCATTATATTTTGGCCCCAACAGCAGCTAATGACAAGACAAAGCACAAACAGCACAGCAAACAAGAACTGCTGCTTCCCCAGGGTGCTCTCTCTGGCTCAGAAATTTGCAATCCCAGTTTAGCAATGAGAGAGACAGATTTTTATGTTACCATTTGGCTCTTTGTACCCCTACACACTTTAACATCCACGACACCCTACAGCAAATGGCCCCGAAGCACCATTCAAGGAGATTGAGCAGAAAACCTCAGTTATTCCTGGAGCTGCTGCTCCAGCTCCTCTCAGTACATTATGCACATAGTAGGATACGAGATACATAAATCAAATAAACATTCATAAATCAAGTAGTGAAACAAACCAGTGATACATGAGGACGCTGCAGAGTCAGTTGGTAAGAAAGATACGTAACCAAGATACTTCTGATCTGAAATGGAAATCAGCTTCCTATATTCTTTCTTGCTTACTCACAGGAAACCAGAAAAAAACATTTCCCTCATGAAAAAAATACATAGGGCAAAGAGTAGTTTAGAAAGTCAAAGAACTGGACTCTGGGAAATGCCAATCCCCACAGCCACCTCTGGCAGTTTGGCAATGACCACCACAGCAGCAGGTTTTTAAGTCTACAGACCACAGTCACTTCTTGCCAGGAGAAAATGTCTCCTCTTCTATTCCTAGCACTAAAGTATTTCCTTTGGAGCTTTAGCCAGTGGCAAGTCTTCACTTCTGGTAAATTTGAGAGCTTATACTTCCTTTAGAGACACTTCCACACAGGCCACGTAAAGCCAGGTTTTACTGTGCTCCAGCAGAAAACCACCAAGAATTCAAAGAGCTCCCACTAACACAGGATGCAGTACTTAAGTGGTTCTCTTTGCTACCACAACACAGCTAATGAGGCAATCCACTCGCAGTCAATCTAAGTTATACCTACAATTAACTTCTGCCCATGACTTCTTGAACTTAACGAACCTCTCTCACAATTTGTCCCATTATTCTCTCGCCAATCACCTTTAGAGAACCGTGAGCCGATTTTATTGGAGTTGCTCCTCGTTGCTTTTCAATTCCCAACTGCATTCGCTCTCTGCTGAGCTGCCCAGACACACCCTCAGCTCCCAGGCGATGCTGTTGTTACACACAGGGCCAGGCAGCAGAGCCCATCCTTCAGTAGAAAGTGGCAGGGCAACGCAGCACAAGGTTCTCACCCCTTGCTTTAAGTAATTTCTCCAAAAATTACTCAGTGCCCTCCTGCTGCTCCCTGCCTGTTACCTTGCCTTCCTTTCCTCCCATACACTGCCCTCCTCTTCTGGAGTCTTCCTCTCCCTTTGCACAGTTTTTGCTGAGTTTATTACAGGCATCTCAGTTATTTCCAATTAAAAGAGCATCCCAAAAATCTCTGTTAAAATTAGTTCTGTTTAAACTAAATTAATCTTTGAAGCTGTTGTTTGAAATAGACTGTATAAAAAAACCAAAACAAAACCAAGCACCACACACAGAATATTTAAGTCTTCCTCTTCCCGTAATCATAAAGAGCACAAATTTGGAAACATATTTTTAAATTCACTTTATCTGTCAAAGAAAGGAACAGTTCCATGCTTGCCCTATTTCTCATGACTTTTCTCAGTATTTGGCTACTGCCCACCATGAGAGTCAGAACATTTAATTAGGCAGAGCACCAATCGATCTCACAAAAAATCCTTATTGCTACTAAAGTATTGCTAAGGTGCTTTCTTACTGCAGAGCCATGCAGTCACATTTTAATGGATGCGTTTCTGTGAGAAGAAAAATGGCCATGAATGTCACCCAAACCGGTGTGAAATAAGAACTACTGTAAGTGTACTGCTGCAAACTTACAGGCAACAGCAGGAGTAAAAGATGCTCTTAAGTGAAGAGTCATACAGTACCATGTAGTTTTCAACTTAAACAATGGAAAATTACTATAATTGAATTCCAAATATTCCCCTATATTCTCCCACTAAGAATGATGTAGAACTGTCACCTTCTGATGCAGACATGACACAAACAGAAGAATTCTTTGAGGAAAACATCCATGCACTGGTATCTTCTACCTGGACCCACTGGTGGAACACGTATGCCAACATTAAACACTTTAAAGGAAGAGTCCAAAGAAATGCAACAAGCAGACTTCACATTTTGAGAAATCTCATGAAAATTCTTGCTACATTTCTGAAGACAGATAAACTCTCCCTCAAGCTACTTTGTAAAAACGAACATCACCAGAAAGTTTGCATTTCTTAAGATTTACTACTCCTGCTATGCTCAAACAGCAAATCTAGAGCCAGATGGCTTTTTCTGGAGGGCAGCCCAACTTTTAATTAAAGCACTGCAACCACGAACCAGCAAAGTTTAGAGCAAAAAGCATCAGCTCAGACAACAAACCCCCCTGGGTGCTGAGCTCCCTCCTATGCTGTGTCAGGCCCCAGGCTGTCAGGACCTGTGGCAAAACTGTCCAAGCTCAGCATCACTGATCACCGCTGCATCCTCTGAGATCACTGACCAATTACAGGAACCGCTCCTACGCCACTCTCAGGTCAGCAAGTTTGGTGTCCAGTACTTTCAAGCCTCTGGGCCCTGAAATCTGCACCATCTGGAATGCTTACACTTGGCCAATAGCCCAGAAATTTTTTTTTTCTGTCACAACTCTGTGCAATTTCTATTCCCCTCCCAATGCACCACTGTTCACAGAGAAGTTACCCACATATAGGTGACCAGACACACAGTTTCGCATCACTGGCCAGAGTTCCTTTGTTTCTGAAGCAAGCAAAATGTGTTACTACAAGACACTGCTTTAAAAATAAATGATATTCATAATGCTAATTATTTTCCCCCTTAATGCAACGCCTTTCTGTGCAAACACAGCCAAATGTTCATTTGATTGTATTAGCAGAATTCTGTGTTACAGCAAGTATTTGCAGGATCAGTATTTGCACGCCTTTCCATGAAAATATTCTCAAACATAATTTATCCATAATTCGAAAAGTACATAATTTTCTGTGCTCCTTTACCTAAAGGGATGGTATGTGTTATATATATATATTTAAATGGAAAATATTTTTATACACACTTAGCATCTTCTGCTGTATTGTACCTGTTGGAAATGTACAGAAAAACCACAATGACACAAGTGGCAGGTTGGTTATCTACAGCTCTAAAATAAGACCAATTTGCTTTATTTCCTGTGAAGGCTGCAGTATATTTTTTCCAAAATCCTCATCTGAGAAACAAAGCTTGAGTAGATCATAGAGTTGTCAGCTCCCATTACCTGACAAAAGGCTGAGCAATCCAGATGATGGAATCATTACATCGACAAGAAACTGAGGCATTATAAGAAATAATGCATTCCTCAAAAGCACCATCATTTCAATGTGGAATTCCAGTAGCTTATTTTTTATCGCTCTTCTCAGTCGATAACACTGAATGGGAAAGGCCAGATCACAAGACGTGGAAATTTTGAACGAGCAGCAAATTGAGGAAAACAAAGCATGTGAGCTACAGGCTGAAGAATACCTTTGACTTGACTTTATTCCTCGTGCTCTGCGTGTAATGTTTTCTTGATAGATTAAATCACATTTGTTTTCAACAGGGGCTGGATTGCGGGGAGGGGAGGGAGAGCAGTTGGGTTGTTCGGGTTTTTTTCGTTTACCATCTTGAATTAATTTGCAATTCTACATATACCTAAGTTAGCCGAAGGATGTTTTTAAAGGCCTTAAAGAACTATCATGTTGGACAGAAGAAAATTAATTTCAGCTGCGAAAACCTTATTCCTTGGTGAATGACATGGCCACAAAAGGCCAGCTGGTCCTGCAATATCCTTAAGATTTTCATTAACTCCTTCCTTACTATATAAACACCTACAACATCACAGCATTTTCATGGACAATCACTTGGTCGCTTTAGGGCATCACAACACATGAGGTACACAATACAAAAAGATCTTTTTCTGCTAATTGCAGAAATTAATTTGACTTTCTTAACTGGCACCATTTCTCAATCCCGATAAGGGACACATGAAGAAAGTTCTAACCTATGCAGGTTCTTTCCTAGAGGGCATGGGAAAAAATTAACACATAAAAAATGGGCAGAGTGGTAACATCACAGACTAAAAGATACCAATAAATACATGAAAAAGAAACCCCCCATGTCTTACATTTGTGTATCAGTGTTGAGTGTGATTTGTGCCTTCACGACTGCAGAAGACTCCCAAGGCTGCTGCCAAAGTACTGTCTGACAGACTATTCATTCCACAAGTGGCAGATAGCATTTCACACCACAATCCTCATCACAAATCCCGTGCTTCTCAATATGAGCCCTCCTATTCAAAAAGCATCCTCAAAACAAAACTTCCCTGAAGATTTCCACATAAAAACCACAAATCACTAGATGCTAATTAAAACAAACAAAACCCCCTCAAACTATCTAAAGCAAACCTTAAACCAAGTCTGCAGTTTTAATGTCCATAACACAAACACTTGGGCTATAAAGGCAGATTCACTGAAAGCAGTAAAATATACAAAAATAGTTTTTACATGTGATTGCATGCAACTGATTACACTGCTTCTACTTCAGCAAATATAGTTAGAATTATTACTGTATTAGCTTTTTAGTCAAATAAATTTCTTATTCTCTAGTAAAGCATATTAATGAGTCTGTATTTTGACATTTATACTTATGAAAACAGAATGCCGAAGAGCTTCATACAACCATGCTCCACAACCCCAGCAGGTATTACAACTGCTCAAATCTCCACTGTTAAGTAAGTGTGTAAGAGGTATTTTCCAGTATTCAGTAGGAAGATCTACTGTTTAACACTTAGTGGATTATGTTCTAATCCTAAGGATGTTGCTCAGAAAGTACACAGTTCACATGAAAAGTTACATTCTGTGCAGAAGAACGTTCCTTGAAGGACACATATGCCTTAACAGAATTCAAAAATAATGGATACTCAGAAGAATTTATTTTTTTTTTACTGAGTCAAAATGGTTTCCTTGTTTGTTTTTTTTTCCCTAGGCACGACAATAGAGGAAAGATATGTAAAACAACCCAAACATTTACCTCTCGTCCTACGAAAATCTGAGTCCTTGAACAGACAATGCAATAAGCAGCCTCTGCTACTATCAGGAAACAATTCTCCCCCTTCTTCCTTCCTCCCAAAGCAGCCTAGACGCAGACTCCTGCCACGCATCATCTTTTCAAAATAAACACCCCAAAACTGAAACCTGACCACTCCCTCTCAACTTCCAAAACCCCAAACCACCAGATTTCTTCGGAAATCTTTTTTCTGCCCAGACGATTCCAGAGAACCCACTCAGCCCGTGCTCAGTAGAAGCACTTCCTCCCCCTCAGAGGAGCACTGGAAACACGAAATCGTAAAGGAGAAAGACGCAACTATCAGACAGCTGGGGCCAGCCCGGTAGTGCCGATCTCCGCGGCGTTTGCGAAACAGCACCTTCGTTCTTGCACAACCCGCACGGACGCGGCGGAGGAGCCCCGCCGGCCGCGGCGGCCCCGCGGTGCGCCCGGCGCGGAGGGCACGGACGGCACCGGGGATGGGGACGGGCAGGAGCGGCGATGGGGACGGGGACAGGGCCCGCCCGCCCCGGGCCTACCTTGAGCACGGTGACGGCGCCGCCGGGGCTGTGCACCTCGAAGGCGGCGGGCTCGTCCCCCGCGGCGGCCGCGCCGGCCTCGGGCTGGTGGTAGCTGAAGCAGGCGGAGGCGATGTCCAGGTGCCCGAGGGGCAGCGGCTCCTGCGGCCCCTTAAAGTAGTAGAGGTAGCAGCGGCGGGGGTCGAACACGAACCAGCGACTGCGGAAGCCGCGCAGGGGCCCNGCCCGCGCCCCGAGCCCCCGGCGCGCCCCGGGCTCGGCACGGCCCTGCCCCAGGCAATCGGGCGCTGCTGACGTGGGCAGGGCTGCCTCGCTGCCCGCGCGCCGTGCCGCGCTCTCCGCTGCCGGGCTCCGGCACTTCTCTGATCGCATCCAGTACACTTTTCCAAATCATACCTTGGCCTGTGATCACATTAAAACCCTTCTCTTGTAGTCTCATGTAGCCTCCCATTCCGAACCCTATCCCTGCCTGGCATCGCAGCAGTAGCCGAAGGAGTAGGAAAAATCTATGGAAAACGCAGGCGCATCCATGGGCAAAAAGCTGTATTTTACAGGGATTAGGCTTGTGGATGACTACAGACCAAACTGTTTTTCTTTCACTGAAATGTCTAGCACGTCTTGGGCTCTAGAGAACTTCTGGTGTTAATAATAAGGAACTTTTGTAACAGGAAACTTGACTGTGAAGACATCAAGCTACCACAGGGAGGTACACATAACTTCATTTCTCCGTGTGTTTGGAACACAGTATATGCCTATTTCCTTTAAACCTGCCTAACGCTCTAGTACTAATACAGAAAACAGTCTGATGTGGCATATTCACCCAAAAATGAGAGGACACTGTTGCATGTTTAATGACATACAGCTTTTCATTCTCACCCTTAAATACAGCAAGAAAGGTTTGCTGTCAAAATAGTTGTTGAAGCTGATGTGTGCTACAGTGTTTTTATTAGTATAACACTATTTATGAATGAATTGAATTTTGACAGTTTGGAAGTTCCAGTTACCCAGAAATCCTAAATTCTCCAGAGCTTCTCACTCTGTCCTCATTTCTAAATGCCTTGATGAATTTCTCATTAAAAAGTAACTGTATCATCAGCCAGAAAATATTTTCATTCTATAGTGAAGCATATAAAGGATATAAAGCACCTGAATATTTAGTGTGGTTGTCCACGGGTTCTACTTGGATGTTGACACAAGGGACTGCAGCATTCCTCAAGTCCTCCCCTCCGGGTGTCACCTCCTGATAAGAAATGTGCCGAGGAGATAGCCAGTGTTCTGCCAGCAGACAAACACGAGTGATTTGTTATAGAAAACGAGGCATGCAAGGTACCTCCCCAGTCGACTCACATGACATAAGAGGGATCTACTGAAAGATTCCACATTGCAAATTAAGGCTAGATATTCTTCTTTTTTCTTTGAGGATTCTTTCAGTAAAAGTGGACAGTAAGAAGGGTTGATCCTGCTTTAATAAAGGTCAATAATGTTTCTTCCATATATACTGCTCAGCCTCTTCATCTCTAAATACAAAGTATTCATCATGCTCTGTTGGCAAGTGTCCTTTGCCAGAACATGAGTTACACAGGGGAAACACTGATTCTCTTTAGAAGCTGCTGCTTTCTTATCTCAGTCATTTAGACAAGTTGAAGTGCCCCAGCACTTATCCCTGATCTGTTACATTATCTCATCAGTGTAGTGAAGTGTGGCCTTGTTCTCTGAGTGCTCAGCACCCATGACTCCTGCTGGCAGTCAGTGATTACGTCCTGCAGCAAATCCAGGAATCACAGGATCCCAAATCCTCAAAACTTTTGCTGTCAGTACCTCTCTTGTTAAATTTTCTGTTTAGCTTCCTTACTACATTCGTAGCAGGAGAATCCCCTAATTTCACAGCTGATTCATGTAAGCATAAAGTTCCTCTTCTTGGGAAATAAGTTCCTTATTTCATGTATGCGCTTTTTTTCACAAACAGATCCAGATGTGGACTGGCAAATAACAGCAACTTATTTCTAACAGCAACTTATTATTGTTGTGGTGAATATAGATGAAAACAATACTTTTACCTGCTTCTTCCTTTCATGTTTTCATGTCCAGGATGCATAGATGACATTCTGTTACTAACAAATGTCTAGAAAACAAATAAAAATAGCATGTCACAAGACAAGATTTCCCTCCTGCCCAGAGGCCAGGGTCAATGAAGCTTTTGGTATGCACATAACTCCTAAGCATAATGCCAATGTTACACACAGTGAGACAGTGGTTATACTCCAAAGGATGACAAAGCTTGTCAAACATGAAAATACTTGAAATTCCCTTATATTCTGGCGTGTTTTTCTCTCCTAAAGTTAACTAGTATTTTAGTTATAGCACTTCTGGCTGACAAGGCCAATAGCTCCACAGAAAAAATAAAAATCTATTTACTCCCAAAAATGAGAGACTGGTCTAACTCATTATAATTGTAGTGACTATCTTATAATGAATATGAGCATTCATGGTTTCTGAATAAGTTCACATTTATTCTGAAAAAAAGATAAATATGCAAGAAAAAGAAAGTCTATTGTCAATATGGAGGCAGAGAGAACACAGCTGGTGCCTGTGCCAGGCTCATGCTGTCATGTTTACAGAAGTGCAGGAAACATCAATAAATTACAAGCAGCACATCTGTACTGTGCTTTTGATGAAAGTGAGATCATAGCTCCAAAATTAGAGTGGCTGAGAGCATACACTGCTTCTTTTCACAAAACAGAAAGCAAAAATGACTTTGTCTCTTGTCGGATGTCTTCTGACAAATAGGGATTCCATTAGAGATGAACCCCAGAGTTTTTCAGAGCTCACACAGAACATCCATTGGTCTTTCCTTTCCGGAACAATGGAACTACAGACAACTGTCCCTCTCCATTCCTCTCCCACACAGTGCCAGCCCTAACCTGCATGCTGACATGTGGGCTAAACTGTTACTTTTACTCCATTTTAACAAACATTTTGCAGGTTCCTGCAAAATGTTGTCCATGACTGTCGCTGCCAAGCTAAATATTGCCACCCTGCTATAGCTTGACCATGTACAGTACTTGCATATTGTATCACACATTATTTCAAGGGCTAAATGGTTTTGGCCTACTATTGTTTAAATTATTTGGAGGTGGAGAATGAGAAAAACTTTCCTAAGCTTTTTCTTTAACCAATAAACACACAAAATATTTTTCCAAATGACTGTTTCTGATGCAGTCTGACACGTCATTCTACATCCCCCTGCCTCTCAGCCACCACAAGGTTCGTGAAGAACACCACAGTATTACATTTCCAGAATCTACTCTTTCCTTCTATGCAAACAAGTCAGCCAAAGAATTACATGGTCTGTTTTAGCAGTGCTTCATTCTCCAGCATTATTCTTTAAACACTAGATGGTGCTCCTTTCCTCTTGCACATTCACCATTTGTGTTCCCCTCTCAAAATGGAAAAAAAGATACAAGCTGTGAATAAGCAGGGAGGCTTAGCTGCAGTTTCTGATTCAGTAGGAAAGATCTTATTTAACTTCGGTTAACTGTCTCATCTAAAACCAGTTGAGTATATGACAACATTAATACATTAAGTTTACCTTTTTTTGCTGTTGTTGCACTGCATTTTATCAAGAACTCTTCACTATGAAAAAGCAACAATTATACAATTCAGTGAATGACAGCACTGATTTCTAGCTGGACATCTGTGATGTGACTTGTGAAGATATCCAGCCAAGTTGGTAGCTGTGTAGAGGAGAAAGAGTCAAACTAGACCCATTAAGAATAGAAAAGCAGGAATTCCTTAACTGTGGCAAGGAACTGAGCAATCCATGTGCACATAATCTTTGGCCTGTCAGCATCCATGTGGATCCCCACTGGGCTGGAGAACTGCTACAGGGCTTGGCAGGAATGCTGAAGAGGAACAGCAGAATTTCGAGTACTGTTGTAGAGATTAAAAGATTAATGGGTAAGAAACATAACCAAGGATAATGACACAATTAATAAAACACAATTATTTCAGCTGCATAGAGTGTAACTTACTTCCATTTATATAGACTTTTTCTTTATATTATTACATAAATGGATATACTTCCATGTCACACTTCACTCCTTTGGAGAACCAAATTTATACATTTAATGGAGACTTACAGAAGTGTCCAGTAAAAAGAAAGATTCTGTGATCACCTAGATTTACATCTGATTACAACTGCTAAATAGCAGTTGTACAGCCCATTAGTGTCTTAAGCTGTGCTTACTTTCAGCACAATATTTCAGAGGCCCAGCCAGTTTTCTCACCTGTCGATCCCACTGTGGCCTTTTTCCTGACTTTCTAACTAATTTCTTGGTACACTGTAGCCTGGCTGACACCTTTCCACTGTGTTAACTGCAACCATGAAACTGCATTTCTTCAGTAGCTCCCAAACTTCCTTCTTTCCGTGTACAGTAGCTGTAGATCACTTCCCTCCCTCCATTTAAACTGTAATAGAAACCTCTTCAAAGACAGAATAGCTCATAGCTGAGGCTCATTGCTGATGTCAGATAATTGCAGTCATGGGCATATTGAGAAACCTTCACCGTCCCGTTCCAGTTGTTTTTCCCAGGAACTGCAGGTAGTTACAAGCCCAGACAATGTGTGTGCCTCAGTGGATGGTTCTGTATTATCTTATAGCTACAGTTTACACACAACCCCCCGTGCCACCAGCACGCACTGCTGTAATTCTTATCCAGACATGCTCTTCTTCTTTCTTACCATTTTATCTTCACTTTGCACGTCCATCTCACAGAAAGCTCGGATTCCTCTCCCCAGTCTTTAGATATTTAATTGAGGCTTAAAGCTGCAGGGGCAAGTTCAGTACAATTCACAGATGGAAGGTATGTTGTGAGTGAGAAATCCATTCCCTCCAGTTTCCATCTAGCATCAATGGGAAAGCAGCAGATAATGATGGAGAGCAAATCATTGCAGTGTTTGAACTTCAGCGGGATGAATTCCAGCCTAAATGCTTTGGACAGGAACTTTTCGTGTGGACCATGAACTGCTAAACATACTTACAGGTATTAGCTAAAAGGTACATGAAACAGTCACACCAGCTCTTTGCAAATATTCTTTCAACTTTTGAATTCTTAACTTTATAACAAGTCCATTCATCGCTTTTCAAGAAATGAATCAAATATTCTAGTGAAGGGTAATTGTATTTGTCGAAGCGGAACAGGATCAAAAAACCCTACAAATGGTTAACTGAAAGACACTTACATTTTTTTTTTTTAAAAAAAAAAGCTATAACAGATATAATCTGAACTAAAAATAGAGAGATTTAGCTAGACTATTTGGTCCAGAATCCAGGCCACATTTGTTACATGAAAATTATTTTGCAGGAAATCTCTATTGCTATTTGTTTCCGCTCAAGACAAACATTACCAGAGCAGCTTTTCCTGTGGTTTTCTGTTTTGGAACTCCTGGCTTTGGCTTTGTAGATAGACAGGAAGCACATGGACAACTGAGGAAATACAGATTCAAGAGTAAGTCACAACATTTAAATCTGGAGCCAAACTAACCCGAGGTCCTGTCCAACTGAGGCAGACACTGAATAGTAGTGTTACCTAAGAAAAGGTGAGGAGAAAATTACCCCCTCCTATCTAGACAGCTGCTCTCCTGTATTCAATGTCACTAGAATTACATATGCCAAATTTGCAATTGTACTTGTCAGAAAACACGGTACACGTGTGGTCAGTCTGAGAAGTGCCAGCTTACACCACCAGCACTGCATTCTATTGCCTTTTGGGGTACTGAGGAAATCTTCACAAAGGTGAGGGAATAGATGCCCTACTCAAAGCAATTAACAGCTCTAGCAATCACTTTTGTTTGGAATCTTCTGAGGGCTTCACGGAGTTAACCTCAAGCATTTACCAGAAGAGCTCCCCAGTCACAAGACTGCTGTGTACTGACATAACCCAGTTATTTCCTGCATGCAACAGCTACACACAGAAGCAGGGCCTTTGGTGAGAAAAGGAGTATCTCAAGTAATGTATTCTGCAAAGGAAGCAGAAAGGAGAGAGGGCTGACAGAAGGGTGCTGGGAGAAGGCTGGTGGAAGAACTGAGAGTAAGTAAGGACTAATGAGGACAATTAAGATGGCTTATTTACTGTCAGTGCACTGAGTGTCAGTGCAGATCCTTCAGTCCCAAATGAGACCCAGTTCCTGAAGGAGTGATAAATTTACCCGATGAAAAAGGGTAGGATGTGGGCAGTTCTCGGGGCGAGCTCTAGCACCAAGTGGCTCAAGAGACACGAAACATCAGTTAAGAATAAAACTAAGGGATCCACTGAACAATAGAGCCTGACAGGGAAGCAGAACCAGCTCTGGCCAGGTAGTTCTGGTCCAGTGTTTCGGCAGGGTAACTGTGTACCGAAATCCAGGGTTGTGCTGCTGTGGCTGTACTGCTGGGACTGAGGATACTCTCAGCACCAAGGCTCTCTGGTAGTGTTTTACACCAAGGTATGGTTTGATAGCTGTTATTTCTCTCTTCAGACATCTTCAAGGTACTGTTAGACGTTGGCAGTTACGGCTGAATAAACAAGATTAAGTAAAAGAAGAACAGAAATAACCCCCCAAAAAGACCATTTTTTGGACAAACTTAATTACAGTAATTACACTTAATTACACTAATCTTAAAGCAGACAAAATGATAGTCCTTCAAGTAGAATAACTTTTTTAACCAAGAAAAGACTTTCTCATAGTGTCTAGATACTCTCCTGTGCTTTTTGGCAGACTCTGGATAGAAACTGTACATCTTGTTCCTAGTTCAGCGATGGACAAAATACAACCCTTCGGAATAAAAATCTCTGCAACCACACACCCATGAAAAAAAAAAACAGTTGGTGGCACAGCAGTTCGGGCTCATCTTCCATAATCTATCTAAAATTTTGACCAAAATATCTTGTATCTTCTTGTGAACTTTGGAAAAGCTCTATTAAAAAAAATCTACTAGTGCTCTGCACTTTTGCATTTCAACTGGATTGAAGAGAGAAATACAATGAAGAGGAATTTCTATCCTCCAGATCTCAAAGCAGTGGGAGTATTCCAGAAGCACATGTAGCTATTTCCATTCTGTTCATTTGCTTTCACTGACCATGTGCATTCAAAGAAGCACCAGGGCAAAATTCCATTCTCAGTGGTACCAGCATTTGAATACAATTTTTTTTGGATTAAACAAATTCTTTTTAGCAGCTCATTATGCTCATAGATAAAAGATGCAAACCAGTCAAATCATAAATCCCTGCTATGCATCACAGACAATTATAAATCATAGCTGACAACAACCCCACAAACTTCTATTGTGAGCTAATAAAAATCATTAAAGAAATGATATAAATTGTTTCATGAGTTCAAAAAAGGAAAAAAAAAGATAAAACAGGCAGATAGCAACACTGCTCCAGTGTCACAGTCAGTAGAAACATTAAAAAGAAGGATGGTCTAAAATAGAGAGCAAATCCCATTCACAAAAATGAAACCACCTATGAATCTTGATTTAAAATTATTGCCACAATTGTCTTTTTCTCCTGCCCCTATAATGGCCTTCTAAGATACAAAAGTTTAGAAATTGGCTGCCTCAGCAGTTGTGGAGGTGATTGAAGGTCCTGCTTGGGGGCAGAATAAATCATTAGATGTCCAGGGCAGTGACCTTGACTCTCTTACCTTTAGCATACCCTCCATTTTTCCCTTTTTTAGTGAAATATAAAAAGAATTAAAGGCCACGAAGAATCACATTTGTAGATTATTGGATCAGACATCAATTAAATAATTCCACATGCTTTATATCTTAGGTGAATAGGATAAGCAAAGGTAGGAGGTTTTGTAGGGCTCCAAATTCAGGTCACTGGATCAAGCTTCCTGTGTTTCATCAGCATTCATAACCCGCTCGGCTTCATTTTACTAAGTTGAGGTTTTTGCTGGGCTCTTCTCAGGTAACAGGCTCAATTTTCCCTGTACTGTTGTTCTCCAGGTGAATACAACAGAGGAGCTGCAGAAACACTGGGTGTTCTACTCCAGCTCTGCTGAAGATACAAATAAGAGCGAACCTTCAAAGGACACACTGATATTTTCAAAGGGATATAACAAAGCTCAGCTTTCTTCCCAGGAGGAGTTTGATTAAAATATGAAGATACTGTTGGAAGTATTTCCTCTGGCTTTACCAGAACTTGTTGTGTCAAATGCTTACTCATAATGCCGCAGGCAGTGGCATTAGTGGGAAGTCTGCAGCCTCTTTGTGTACACAATATCCTCATTTCAAGCAAGCAAATGAGAGGGAATGTTAGCTGAGATCTGTACAGTTTTACAGGAAATAAAAATAGAGTGAGAATTCTGATGCCTGTGTTCATGAGAACTCCAATGTTCTTTGTTTATTGTAAAGCATAGACTTTTAAACAAAATGTGTCAGATACAGATGAAATGGCTAAGGAAGTTTTTTTGCATTTTTCAGTACTCTCAGACTAGCTATTCATGTTTTAATAAGCTGTTCATAAGTCAAAGCGACATACTAGAGATAATTACAATTCCCCTCCACTTATCTGTCAATGTTTTCTGCCATTTTATGTACGGTCTCATAAAGAATGAGACAGCAAAAATACCTGCAGGAAATCTGTTTTCCATCTCTGCCTGCATATTAGTATTTCTTCAGAAACAGAATAATTTATTATCTGCAGGTTTTTATTTTTTGTGTATGCATTCCATGCTTGAATAAAGCAAAATATTATTTAAGGACCTGATCTGAAGCCTGCCTACTGAAGTGAGTAGGAGTCTTCCTGTGGAGATCTGGCCCCCAAGGATATCTGCCTACTACAGAATTATCACAGTGAGAAAAAAACCTCCTCTAAGCAAATCAGACCGAGCTTATGGCATTAATAACCCACTGTTTAACTTGGTGAATTTCTTGGAATGAAAATACCTCAAAACACATTAACAACTCTGGACACCAATTATTCCCTCTGCTTTTTCAGTTAGAAGAGATAACTGCAAATGGAAAAAATACTGAGAATTAGTCACGTGGGACTAAGTCATTCCACTAGAAATATTTGCAAGCAAATTCTGCAGAAAGCCACATTTTGAAGACATGTAGTAAGAGGGATTTCTGAAAACAAATTCTAATGCTACTGTCATTATGAGGATGTGTGAAATTACAATAGAGAATTTTTCTATACTTCCTTATCGTATTTGGTTATAACACTAGAAGAGCAATACTCATTAAAATGGCCATAAAAGAGATGAAAAATTTTAAACATATGAAAGGCCTCACTGAATTTCTTGGAATTGAATTTATTTTTGTGAATATGCACATCAATTAACCTATTTGTTTAGGCAGAACAGTAACAGTCTTTCAGTTTCAAACTTCTTCTAGAGGGAATTCTCTCTGAATCTACAGCTTTTTGTATGCAGAACTTTGTATCTGTATAAAGAAACAAAAAGCATCATCATTTTTGGGAAACCCAAAATACCATTTTGGTTAAAATACCAATATTCTTTTTCCTCTCAGGGCCTACTAGTCCACAGTGACAAAGTGGTCACAGCACCAAACCAGATGAATTTGAAGAAGAGTTTGGACAACGCTCTCAGGCACCTGGAGTGACTCTTGGGGTGTCCTGTGCAGGGCCAGGAGCTGGATTCAATGATCCTGAGGGGTCCCTTCCAACTCAGCTCATTCTCTGATTCTCTGATTCTACAAACAGTAGGAGATCGTTTCCTTTCAGCTGGGGTGAGGGGAAATTTGGTGAATATCAATTTCTTTCTAAGTGCCATTGAAGTAACCCTGAATATTAGATTGCTAATAGAAGGTTACTAATGATCAGCATGAATTCACTATCAGTGCTGCTCCAGGAACAATCCACAACCATAACATCCATAACCAAGGGGATGAGAGGCCTACGAAAAAGCTGGAGCTGGCTTCTGGACAGATGAATACTTTCCCAAACTGAACTGAAAACCATTTCCATGAAGTAAAAAGAGCCACCTTGTACCTGCTTTCTCAAAGATCTACATGAGGGCCCAGACCAAAGTCTTCAATTGCCACCCCTTCAACCAGCAGCTACCAGTTCCCAGAGCTTGTCAGCGTGCAGAGCACAGGGCAAGCTGGATCCCTATTGAATTGCCCAAGCTGTGATTAAGCCCACAGCAATGAGTTGCCTTGCTCCTGGCAGGCTGCCACATCCACCGATTTCAGTGGAGAAAAGTTGCAGTCAGAAAAGGAGGAGGCTGGCCTGGTGCCCACGAGCCACTTGAGCAGAGTCAAACCACTCTGCCCTACATTTGCAGGCACATCCGGCCCCAGTGTGCCTGTGCAGGAGCTGGAGGGCAGGGTACAGATGGTGCCTTGTGCCGCAGGGCTCGCGAGCACGCACCCAACAGCCCCCGCCCCTGTACCTGCGGAGGGGTAGAACGGGAGGCAGGGCGTTGTGCGCGGAAACATCTGGCTCTGAGCAGCTCCTCACCGGGAAAGGGCAGAGGGAAGGACTCGTCCGCACTGCAGCTGCAGAGAGCCAGGCCTGGCACACCTGGGCTCCTCGCTGCCCTTGCCAGTGTGGGGCAGCCAAAGGCAAACGGCAGTGGGGAATTTCACTTGCAGTCCAGACTGCAAAATGTCTTACAGACAAGAATGGCAGAACTTACAGTCAAATAAAGGCACTGCTATCTGAAATGCTGATGCTCTCTGAATTCTGCCAAGAGCAGTCTCGTCTTTTTCCCACCAAAGAGAATGTGATAGTCACTCAGCGTCTCTCACACCTCTGCAAGACACCCAAAACTGCAAAATGATACAGACAAAAGAGGAGAACATCTGTTCACTGCGTTCTGTACTTCTGTCTCGGACACACATCTTCCTAAGGACATGAACAATTATAATTTTATTATCTTTAATGTCTTCCTCATCCAATTTCACTCCATTGTCTGTCCCAGACGAGGTGTATTGAGCAATAACATTATAAACTCTTCTTAATCTTGTTGTTATTTCAGCCCAAATTGATTTACTGGGGATTCTGAGCTGACAAGCATAATATTTCCCATCCACAACAAAAACTCTACCCTACTTTATATTCTCTTATTTTAGAATACAATCTTAACCTATTCAAGTTTCTAGAATATGAGTTTTTACAGTTTCAGCAAGAAAATAGCTTTTTAATTTTTAACGTATATTTCAATTTTCAGGGACTTTATTAAAACATTTTTATTAATATGCTGTTGAGAAACACAAACTGTATATAATTACATAATTCTCTGTAATTATATACAGTTTTAAAATCAGTAATTAACCACAGTTTCATATTCTTGTTTGTGGCTTCATAGATTCTGTTCAGTATCCTGTATTTCAGGGATTTAAACAGTTAAAGGAAGTTATGGAGTTATGGCTTGCTGTGGTGGTGTGGTGCCACCTTGTGAGGTTTCCCTGTAAGTGCCTCTAACGTGTACAAGGAGATAAAGGTTAGCCCTGGGCAGAAAAGGGAAGGAGACTGTTCCTCTGTGACTGCAAGAAATTGCAAGAGATTCCAACAGTGAGCCTGTTGATAAAGAGGAGCATGTGGTTATTGGTTAAGAAAAGAGCATTCAGCATTTTAAGACTACATTAAAAGGGCATGAGAGGGCACAAAGAACTGCAGCAAAACCTCAAGTACTTTCCCCAACACAGATCCAATTACAGACATGAGTTAATTCCACTGAAGTCAGCAGTTACTGTAGATTAATATGGAAGTAATGCAGAGCAGATTTTGGCCGGCAGGCTGTTGCAAATCTTGGCTTACAGTATTTCCTTAAAACAACAATCAATTAAAATACCAGGTTATTTCTTACTTTTTGGTACTGTTTTATTTACTTTCACAAGCTCTTCTTGTGTCCCCAAGATTCTTTAACTGTATGTAAATGAGAGATCACACACAGACAGCTGTTTTGATAGAGGCTTTAGGTAATGGTTTCAATTTTTCTTTGTCCATTTTTGAAGGAATATAGTACTGTCTGTTCACATTTAACACGTTTCTGCAATTCAAAACGTGTGTCCTCTTGCTTTTGGGCCAAATCCAAAGCTGTCTTAAATCTAAATCTCTTTTAGTGTTTCCGTTTCTTTCCACACGGCCTGATAGTTCTTTTAGAGTAAGGCTGGTTGAAGAAACACTTGCTAGAAAATCTGTTAGACTGTGCCAGTAATACAATTGCCAAAAGCCAGCTGGTTTGGTACCTCGTGACAGGATTAAATTTGCATCACACTGAACTACTCCCTCAACAGCCTTGCTGCAGGAAAACTGTCAGTCGCAAGACATCCAGCTACAGCCAACTGTGAAAGCTCTTCAGGAATCTGTCCCTCACCTTTGCCATCCGGTGCTGGAACTGCTCACCCACCAACAGGCAGTGCTGAAGGACTGCGTGCACGCTTCTCTCTCCAACGCCAGGGACACACAGCGTTGCTCTGGTTTTTGTTACAGGACATGAACATAAGTCAAAAAAATAAAGGTGGTTAGGACAGCTGCACACATTTGTGTCTGCAGGATTCTGCAAGAACTCGTCTCTATAGACAGGAATATTTCTTCACGATGTGCTCCTAATTTGTTTTTCTCTTTGTTTCTCAGCTAAGGTGGATGACTCCAAGGTCAAACATCTGGCTGCAAGCTCAAGTATCTCTTAACCGCTTTGTGACATTTAGGTCAGGGAGGGCCCAGGAAAACAACACACTGAGCACTCCCAAGGCAACTCTTCCTGTAAGAGGGGAGCGTGATATAACCCAGGAATGACGCACAGTGTCAGGAAAACAGGAGTTTTAGCTAACGACAATCTTAACACACAGAGGAACGTTGATATCAAAGGGAACTGACCTATGTCATCAGCACCAGATCCTTCTTGTCTGGATAATCTGATCCAGAATCTTGCAACCTGGTATTTTACAATACATCCTAATCACATCCTCCTACACACCTCATAAGGCTTCCAAGATGAAATGCCTCTCTTGAAATAAATTTTTAAAAAATCAGGCTGACACTTCAATTAATAGGAAGTAATTTTAACATAATCTCTCTTAATGCCAGTGTCTTGCAAATAGTTTGAATCAGCCAATACATCTAACTTAATCTGCTCAAAATGAAAAAGAGGCTTGAATCTCTTTTTACTCAATCAGAACTGAATATAAGGATTGATTTCTGTTAATTTTAACTTGGGTAAGGGAATTCAGGTTTTAATCCCTTTATCTAAACAGTAATCAGTAGGAGGAAGCATTAAAATGCTATAAACATCACTGAACATGATCGCTCTAAGACATATATTAAAATAAATGTTATTACTAATATACAAGTGTCATTTTCACTATGCAATCTTAGACAAGTATGTCCTGTATGCCTTGAATATCCAAAATTTCCAGTGAGACTTTTAACGTACACGCATACTGCTAGATAAATATTTCTTCTTAATTCATAGTATGTAAATCTGAACAGCATGCTACTCTGCAAGCTCACCACACAGGAGAGTTTCCGAGGTAGATAAGCATCACCATCCCTACAGAAATGATAAAAAAGGTTAAGTTCTCTACTTTAACAACTTTCTATATAACACACGTCATCCTTTGAAAGATTTAACGTTATAGTAATTGGAATAATGATCAGAAAGGAAATTAATATGCGGTCAGCCTAAAAATTCTCAAAGCACAACAGAATGCTTCGAAAGTTTTAATTGTGATGACTTTGATACAGAAGCCATGGAAGTGACAGAGCCCTTCTATTGACTGTTAGAACAGTAATTAATACACATATGATTGTCTTCAGGCCCCAGTACCTAACAATACTGGAAGTAAAAAAAAAAACCCAAAAAGATCTTGCTGATTTTCAGCCAGAGGGGAAAGAGAAACATAGAACTGCATTCATGCATTTTATGGGAGAGATTGCATAGCTTGTTTAGAAAGAAAATGTCTTTTCAGGTCCTTAATAGTAATTCTGTGCTTCTTCAACTCCTTCATGAGTTACAGATGACCATGTTCCTCCATTCAGCATTATCAGCCCATAGAATGAGTAAAATGCAGGAGCCCCTTTGAGAATAAGGACACAGTTTGAACATTTATCTTGGGAAGAAATGAATCACGTACGCAGTTATCGTGTACAAAAGGCAAGTATTTCAAGTTTTATAAGGAGACAACAATCCATAAAGTATTGGTTGAAGGTAAGCACCAAACCCAGGAGTTACCATTTCAGTGGCTGAAAGGCAAACCTGAGCTGTGGTTGTCTTCAACACTGGGAGCTTGATCTCAACTGCAGTTCTTTCACCTCAGATATTTTCCGTGCAAGATCCCAGCTGTACGACACAGTGATAGAGGCATCTCATTATTTAAGGCCCGTGCTTTCTTTCAAATACTCTTGGAAAACACACCAAAGCTAATCTTTCAATCTTTTTTTTTTTTTGCACTTTTAAGAGCAGTATTAAATATTCATAAATATAAAAACTATGTGGAAATACCTTTAATATTATTCTGATTCTGACTGTTAAAAAAAAGGGGGGAAAAAAGAAAAACCACAATCCAACAACCAACCATCTTTGCCAGACTGCTTGGCCAGCAGTGAAGATAAAAATGTGTCTGTTTCAAATATCCTGTAGATCACATGATGCTTCTGTCTCTTTGTGGACCAGAATTATTTCAGTACTTTCTGCTGAGTTCTAAGAAGCCCTCATTAGAGGACAAAAGCCCCTGGAGTGCCTGAGATTCAGAAAGGCTGGACTGGCAGAAACATCTTCAGATTCTTATGTGGAAAGTACTGCAAAAGAAAGAAAAATATTAAGACATACAAACACATTTGCCACTACGCAAAAAATTTTCCTTAACGTACAAAAAGGAAGATGCTGTGTAAAAAAAAATTTACTTTCTTCTTTCATGCTTTGAGAAGCTTTACATTTCATGGGAGAAAATTCCATCTTCTGAAAATGTTAGCTCAGGGGCCAAGCTGAATACTGGATTAAATCAAGTGTAAATTGCCCAATTTATTGGATGTAGAGCAGAGCTAAGTGTTTCCCAATGGTACCTTTGCTATGGCACAGCATTTGGGTTCTAAACAAGACCAATCAGGCAGGTAAAGTTATTTCTCTTGTTGGGACAAAGAGATCCTGGTTGTTATCCTCTATTTGCTCTGTGACACAGGCAAGCAGCACAGCTTACAACTGCCACCAGGCTTCAGAAGAGCTGCTGAGCATCTCAGCAGGACAGGGAGAGACCATTTAGAGAGGGTGTGCTGAAACCTCACTGTCTAGAGGCAGCAATCTGTTCAACGTCATGCAAGCATCAACTGTAAGTGTCTTTCTTGACTAAAATGAGAAGAGATTATTATGTATTTTTGTATGTAAATCCTGTAATTTTGTTGCCTACACTGAAAGAAAACCTTTTTGGAACATTTGAGAGGCTGCAGACATCTGGATGCACACTCTTTGTATTTTGTTTTACCAAAAGAATACTCTAACTTAATTATAGCTATTAGATTTGAATCAGAAATGCACTAAAGGAAGCTTGTGGTGTGTATTTGGAGGAGATAAAATTTCATATTCACCATGGTCCCTAGGAACTTTGTCTCTAGGAATTTATTCAATCTGGGTGACAGTAAAAGATATGCTGTATAGCAGCCTGGCACACCAGCCTAAGCACTGTGAGAGAAAGCAGATAGTGATGCAAGTAGTTTACTGGCACTAAGGTTTTTCAAATAAAAGAATTTTAAATATCTTGTTCACAATTCAAGAAATGTCTAGAGACTATATAAATCCAAGCTCTTACAAATTTAACTCCCGCACAGGTAATATCTAGGAGCTAAAAATCCATCACATTGTATGTGAAAATATTTGAGGCATGACTCCCCAAAAAAATCCACCCAAATCCACCTAACTGGAAATCTGTTTACTGGAAAAAAAGTTCTATTTTTACCAGTGTCATTTTGGCCTTTGAATATTCAGCTTTTTACTAAGAAGCAGATGAAATACTCTGAAAAACAGTGACAAAAATTATTCCCTTCCACTGTTTCTTTGCTAAGCATCTCTTGCCAGTTAGTCACTAGCTCCAATATCAGTCCTTAAGAACTAATTCATCTGCACATTGGGACAGTCTTATGAGATGCACATTCCCTATAAGGGAGCTTCCTTTACTGCAGCATTTGGTAGGATTGGGGTCACAACATCCAATGATGGCTGGGCAAAGGCCCACAGCACTTTCAGAAATACTGCATTTGCAATGTTCAATGTGTTGTTTCCCTGTCTGGCTCTGGCAGCTCCCAGGTACTACTAACGCCACGTTCCTCTCAAACCCCATTACATATTGTTACAGCATGCTTCACCCTCAGGCATTCAAATAAGCTGGAACTTCCAGGGTGATTTATAGAACAATTTCCTGTGGAAAATGTAACCAGTCTTGTAGAACAGAACACTCAGCCAGTGCCAGCTTGATCTGCCAATGCTTCCATTAAACTACAAGCAGCTTCTTAATGATAACAATTTTGAGTGAAATAAAACTACTGAGATCAAATTTTCTGAACTAGTAACTGTCATTATCATTTACAGCTTAGTCCAGCTTCTGGGATTCAGCCAACTGCATAGATCTTCCCTGGTTAATGATTAACAGTGTTTTCTCCTAGTCTGGAAAAAATTCCTCAACGACAGCAGTGCAAATCAAGCAACAGACTTTACTGCATCTTCATTTGCCTGACAGCAGCACAAAGCTGGCAGAGGCTCTCTGTAGGAGATTAAACCTCCACAGGGTCATTAAGTAAAGGTTTGAGAAAGGAGTGATGAGATAAGGAAAATCAGTCAATGTAGAGTGGATGAACTTCAGCTCATAGCAGGTCAAAGCCTGGATTGTGGTGCCAAAGTTAATGCCTGCCGTGTACGTGAAGTACGCGTGATAATGTGACAGCTTAAAAAAACCCAACATGTGGAAAAAACGTGCTTCAAAACCTGAGTGCACGCTGCTACAAGAATCTGGCCTTCAAAGGTTTTCCACAGAGTAAAGAAGATATTCCTCCTCAGTAACTTCAAACCTCATGTTGATGATGATGATGATAATTTATAGCTGGGTGAAAGTTCTCACTGTTTGTCACAAGTAGGGTGAGCACTGGTCCCACGTGAGAGAGCAGAGAGCACAAAGTGTTCTATGGCTTTGTACAGATCACCTGCTCAAGCAATGGCAGAGCCAGGGATAAAACTTAACTGCCTGGAGTCCTACATTTCCTCCTTTTACAACAGGAAGAGGAGGTTTGGTGGGGAGAAAAGGAAAAGAACAGAGTAAGAAATTTTTTACTACAGATAAAAATCATCTGGGGCCTTTTAAGTTATTCAGCATTTTCAGAAGGCTCTCACACCAGGGGCCAGGATGGTATTCTGGGATCAGATACTCAGAAATATTGACTGCCCATGGCTTCACAGCAAAATCCCCGCCAACTGCAGTTACCCAGCATCTCCAATTGCTCACTGGCAATCATTTTCTATGTGGCTATTGCTTTGGATCCTAGGTGTTCCACTTTCACAGCTGCTGAGCAGCTGCAAGTGTAAATCATTAGACTCTTGGGCTTCCTTGAATTTAAATTCTGGAACGTATTCAACTGGGCACAAAAAGTGGAGATATGCAAAAACAAATGAAATTGTGGACTGTTTCTGGACATTGATGGGTTGGTATTTCTTCCACACGTCCGCTTAAGATTTCAGATGGACAATTTATTTTAGGTGAAAACATGTTTTTATATCTTTTTACAGAGTAAGAAGCTAGTTTAGTTTACCACTGGCATATAGGGTTGGTGATCTGCTATTCAGACACTTCCTGTGCTTTGCATGCTCTGTATTAGATTACCCAGTGAAGCTGCACAGCCCTGCCTGCCCTTTGGCTGCACACAGCCCAAGGCTATCATTTAAGACAACCATTACAGCTGAAGACTCAAAAGAGAAGAAAATGAGAGGCCAAGAATAGAGCTGGAGATTAATTCACAAAGATGTAAGAAAGCTTTGTTTCAGTAAATGAATAGGTAACGTGTCCGAGACTGTTACGGCACAATTGAACTTAATGAACAGGAACTGGGTCTTTGTGGTGAGAGATCAGCTACAGGAATTGCATTCTTGTCCCATGTCACAAAGTCTGTCACGTGCTGGCAGGCACTGGCTCCTGCCAGAGAGTGCTTGTTTAGGTTCAGTCCCAGTCAGACTTTGGTGTACCTATTGTGGCATTAAACTTCAATGAATCCCATTCCAAAAGTCAAATCTCTCTCTAGAATTCAATATTTACACAATATTTTAAAAATTAGAGTAAGTTCCTCAGAACAGGAAGTTCAGTATTAACAAATATATCAGTCTGTGATGCAGTGCATACAGGAAAAATAGGACTAACAATGTCCTAAAAAAATATAATACCTTTACAGGCAAAATGAACAGTAAACCACAGTAAGGCAGAGGTATCAAACCTTCCATGTAGGTCAGTTTGGATAAAAGTAGTCTCATGACCCTGTCACTTTCTTCTCCTGCAGCTGTTAACTCTGGTTAAAACAGAAATTAAACTAGAGAACCTACACATTCTCTTCTCACTTCTGAGACGCTGAGACTTTTTTCCATTACACTCTCATTTTCCAATACAGCTTCAAAGACACATGTTGCTGAACCATGAGAAACATGAGATTCTTCAGAGGATTCTAATATTTTCTTTACATGTATTTCCAGCTAAGAAATTGTTTTCTTTGTACTGTTACCCCCACAGAAGTTGCTATTATGTAGAAACTGCCTGGTCAGAGGCTTTAAACCAGTGTTTCGGTTAGGAGGTGGACGGAGACCCTTTTTCATCTCATCAGGAGTTCTGAGGCCTGAAGACTTCAGAGATGGACCCCATGACCCAGCTAAACTCCTGAACCTGAAAGGAGGGGGAAGTTACAATTCCTCTTGAAGCCAGGGATGCAAAACATCTACCTTAAATATGCACATTGCCATCTTAAACATGAAGGAGGTATCTTGTCACAGACATGGATCCAAGTACATGTGTTTAAGCTGAGCAACTGCACACTCAGTCTTCCAACACTTGGTAGCCTTTGATTTTATTGGTACTCTCCACTTTCTCTTACCAAATCTATAATACACATCTCACTTCATCTCACTTTTTACTCATCATCTTGCCCTGCTGAATACCCAGCACTCAGTGATTTTCAATCATTTCCTCATCTTCCCAAAACATCACCAAACTGGAAAAGAAAAATAATTGTGACAGCCATTCCAATGGCTACACTGGCAAACATTCCTCTCTGCAACTTTCTCAGGAAATGACTGGACTGCACAGCATCCTCAGCTTGGAATTCCCAGTCAGCAGTTTGCAATCCTCTACAACACAGCAGTAAAGTCAGTCATGGCACAGGAAACTTCTGAAACTGCAGCTTCTGCAGAATCTTCAGATCTGCCTTCAATTCTTCACATTTGATCGTTGCTCTCTGCCGGATTTGTAGGTGCAACACAGACTTTTGATTGATTAAAGGAAACTCCACCTGACCCCAGAAGCTTCTACATGGATAGCAGTATAAAGAAAATGTTTTCTTAGCTGGAAATATCTGTAAACAAAATACTAGAATGCCTACTGAGCTGAGCCTCACCATAATGATGATATGTATCTTGTTATAAAAGGGTTTCCATTGATACACTTGATTAGTCAACGAATACCTGAAATGTATAAAAGACATTCACATTAACTCTGAGTGTCTCCTCTCCAGAAGCTGATGTTTCTCAAGGTTCACAGGAATCATGTGCTCCTGGCTTTATTGTTAATCACTTTAACGCCTTTCCTCAGAAGTTTCATTCATGAAGCAAATACTACTCTGTGTTCTGCAGTACACATTAAAGTTCTTCAAAAAACACTCTCACTTGCTCAACAAAGAGATCAGTGTGTTTCCATGTGTATTTGTAACATGTATACAATATTTACACACATTCCTATGCAGACAGCTGGGATCCTTGCTATAGGCTTAAGAAAAATACGAATTTGAGCTGATAATAGATCAAAATATTTTCCTGAACCACATCAAGAGGGGTGGAGGGGCAGGAACGGTGATAATTAAAAGTCACTGAGCTCTTAGTCTCAAGTTAGGAGAGAACTGGAATATGCCCTAGAAAAGTAAACTGAGTTAGGTAAGAAGTCATCCCCTAGTCAGTTCTCTAGTAAAATACTTGTGTCTGACACTTCTTGTGTTACAGTGCACAGTGGTATCCTAAACAAATACCTGGAAGTATGCAAGAGACTCTCTTTTTCTTAAAATAATACCTGAGGAAGTCCGGTGCCTTGGAAATCATGTTTTCAAAATCTGCAAATCCTAACTTGCCATCACCATCCATGTCAGCTTCTTCTATCACTTTCTCACAAACCAGAGTGATTTCCTCTGCTGTCAGCTCTTCCCGGGTCAGCTTATTGAGGGTTTTTTCCAAGTCTGCTTTACAAATGAAGTTATCTGTGTTAAAATCTAAACAACAGAAGAACCGAAGATCACCAAGTGTCCCACTCATTTACTCCAAACACAAAAAGCACACCCGAGCACCCCCATGCAGTACCATAGATCTTAAAGGCATAGATTGCTTTCAGCTCTCGGGGAGCCATTTCACTGAGCACGGAGAACATATCCACAAAGTCATTGAAGCTCAGGCTCCCCTCCCCATCTTCTGAGAAAGACTCCACAATCCTTTCTTTGAAGGGATTCTCCTGTGAAAGACATAAATATGTTGGTATTTGGAAGATAAAAAAACCTGCAGACTCCCTGACAATGAATATTTAATTGCATGGTTGCCTCTTGGAAGACAACTTTTTCTTTTCTTTCCCAAAAATGCATCAAAAAATTTACATTTGTATGCTTTAGCAGGAAGTTTCAGCAGTCCTTGCTGCTGCATAGTACCACTTCTGGCCTTTTATTTTCACTGATACACGTCAATGTTCAGCCTGTGGTTGGACTGACTAAAAATTCCAGGGATTTAAATAAAATTTAATCTCCACAGGAGATGATCCTGAGATCATTTCTGGCACCTTAGAAAAAGACAATATTCTAAAACCATAAACATACAAGCAAGCATAAGAACACCTGCTTTATTACTCTGAAATCCAAAACAAATGTTTTTGTAGTAAAAACCCAACATAGAGCTATACAAAACCCCAACACTAATTTGTAGCTATATCTATAAAACTTGGAAAATCAATTCAATTCAGTTGAATATGAACAGAACACAAACATCGCTTGGGCTGTGAGCAGCACCTCATCGAAGCTATGCTACAGATTATGCAGACACTGATTAACATATTGATCCATAAATATAAACAGCTGTGGTGGTGGCATATCAAGTTCACCATTTTTAATATGCATGCAGCATTTTGTTTGGCTTTTAAAGAAGCAGTACTGTGAAAGCTCAGAAGCTCAATCATCTATCCATTTAATTTATCTTTTTTTCCTGTAAATTTAATTACCTAACAGGTAAATAACCATCTAATTATTTTAAATGAAATTTCAGAAAACAGCTATATTTGATAGACAAATGACCAGAAAATGTTATTTTTCATTTGACTTGAATTCTTTCTTGATAATTCACACATAGAACAAAAGCATCTTTAGAATACATTTTTGGCATAACTGTGGAGACTAAAAAAGTAATGGCCAGGAAAAAGGCTGTATTAATGGACAGGTGAAGTAGGGACCACAGAGCCTTAGGCTCCAATGAAAGCCCATTCAAGTAGTCAATACTAGATACAAATTCTCCTGCAGGGTTTGATGACTGAAGGAATTTCACAATAGGGAACAGGCCTTCAGATTTCAAAGGATAGGAGATTAACGAGTTCACTGTTCAGATGAAGACAAAACCAGGCCAGATAAAACAAAAATAATAGAATAGAACTAGAAAAAGTAGAGAAAACTAGAAAAGAGGGATTCCTGAAAATAAAAAGCAGCTTCAAAAAGCAGCAGAGTCACATCTCTCCAGAGCTCAGAATGGAAAACAACACCCCAGACCCAGGCAGATGGCTGAGAGAACCTCACTGTAAAAGGATATGCAGTGATCTCTCATGTCCTGTGAATGATGTGTAGGTACAGCAGCCGTGCATCTGTGGGTACTGCTCTGGTTAAAGCATCTCACTTGAATGCCTGGAAATGTGCCCAGAGATGTTTGTGGAATACACATTTACCTGTTTGTGGTTATACACATACACCTGTTTGTGGGATACACACACAGAGACATGCAGGGAAGAACAACTGCTTCTATTGTTTCAAACTGCCGGTTTATCAATAAGCCAAAGTAAGATTCATGTGGGCTGAAATATAGGAAAAGGCCCACTTTCTTCCTAAAAGCACACAGAAAAATGGTGTGTTATGTGTTTAATATTTGAGAGTGCCAAACATCAGAATGGACATCAAAACACGTTAGAAATTTATTTTTCATTTCTAAAATGCTGTATAGCTTTCTTTGGAACAAACCTGATCAGAAGTAAGTGTCACGGTAACAGTAGTAAACTGACATCTTAGAGGCAGCATTGGGTAACAAACCAGGAGCACACAGATGCAAATATCCCTATCAGCAGTGAATATCAAGCCCAGGACTTTGTGCATTAGAAAGGCTAGGGCAGGATCTCACTGACTCAATAAGCGTATTGCAGTTGTATAAGATATGTTATTTATTTGGCATGTCAGAGATCTTGAAAATACATGTGATTTAAGAATGAATTAAATGGACTTAAGCACACTTCTTAAGTAACTCTTTGCCAAATGGATCTCTAAAACCAAAATGAAAAATAAAATCTTTCCTCATATTGATTCCTTTCCTTTAACTTTCTCATATTATGTGTCTTCGGGCAGTATATCTGTGGCTTACACAATGGAAAGTATTAGCTTACCTTCACAGATACTTTTCACATCCTTTCTGTAATTTCATTACCTCCGCTCTAAAGAGCACAGATTAGGGCTCCATCATATTTAAAGAAAGAGCCATGGGGGAAGGGAGTAAAGGGGAAAATGATATTGTTCTTTCCTAGTTTGCTTTCCCATAAGCACTAATTGTTGAAAAAAGATTCCTTTTAAAACTAGAAACTTACACTTGTCTTAAAAAGCTTTTTCTGTGCTCTCATGATAAAAACGAGAGGGGAGACAGAAACAATATAGAATTGCTACAACTGAGAAACAACTCTGCTGTTTTGCAGATTGATGTTGTTGCTGTAGGGGCTTGAGAGAACCCTAAATGTGCCATCCATCTTTGTAAGGAACACTTCTTTTACTCAGATAACTGTTTTTCTACGCATTTTAAAATATCAGTATCTATTCCAACATACAGACCTATAACACCTTACAATAAAACATAACCATTAGTTTTCTAACAAACTACTAGAGGGTTTATTCCTGACGTTGCAGCTAAATCACCTGTTATATTCCCCTGTGCTTTAGTTTCCGTCCCAGACTCTAGGAAAGCACTGTGGTGGCCTTTTGCCTTATCTGTTTTGTAGCTTCAGGAATTAATTTCAAGCATCCAATCCTATTCCCACAAGCTGACTGCATTTTGGAAGTAAGAGGTTGCAAGTGAAGTTTGAAGATAGGCCAAGATAATTAAGTTAGAGATACTGGAGAGTCATTACAAAATGCTACTTAATTTTCATATCCAGAGAAACACAATGATGATTTTCCCTTTTGTATTTGAATATAAGTCCCCATTGACTTTAGAGAATATATTTAAAAGCACAAAGCAGTCTGTTTTGCGGGCTATTGCAAGTCAGAATCTTTTGGATGCTTTAATCAGTACTTTTTCAGCAACAGTAAAAAGCTAACTTTTCTCAGATTTCAGAAGTTATTCCAAAAAGAAATGAACAAAAAAAAAGAAATAAATTGCTATCAGACAAACATTAGTGAAAAAGTGGCTAAATCGTTCATTACCAAAGCTCCATAGGAAAGACTAGTGCTTTAGAAGGGAAGCATAATAACTGCAGCAGCAAATTGTCCCTGGAGCAGATAAAAGCAAGATTCTTTGCAGGGTTTTTTTCTTAATTTTCTTCTTCCTGAAAATCAATAACCTGGGTTTTATGTGTCTATGATTATATTAATGTCATCAAACTTCTCTGCAGTGCCTGCAGGGTACTGTTTAAGAAATTCCTGCAGAAACTAAGGCTAAGATGGAGCTAAACTGATAAGCTTATGTCTTAATAGAAAAGACCATTTTGTTCTGTCAGAAAGCAGAAGCGTAAGTTCAGCAATGACTCTTTACTAAAGTCACAACAGCCAAATAGCCAAAGATTCTGGCTGTATACAGAATTGCTTAAGTTCTGTAATATTTAACAGTACATTGTGGGAAGATAAGGCATTGTGACAAGAACCAATTCCTAACTGTGCCAGGGAACTGCACAGACAATGCTGCCAGCCATGCGGAGGTGCAGGTCTGGGCTCCATGGAGAGAAAACAGCCCTCGCTTATGACACTTGGAGCACACACAGTTGAGATGCTCGGGTAAAATGGAACTTCAGAGAAGCACGGAGAGTGGTCTGAAGGGAGTAAAACATCCCATCATAACTAGAAACAACTAACAGAATGCAGCCAAGGATGCTGAGATGAGCTGGAGGCAAAGATTGGCCAGAGCAGGGCTGGGGCTTGGGAAGAAGATCACCCTGCTCTCTCAGGTGTCATTGCCCATTACATGGAAAGCTTTGAAATCACTTCTAAAACCTCATCCTATTAACACTGTAGAAAGTATTTTTATTTTGAAGCAACTCGCTTGCATCCACATCTAAACTTACTAAAAGTAGGGTGCTAACACTGGCTCTGAAATGTGTGATGGAGTCACTGTTCCCTGTATGTCCTTCCTGGGCCCTGCCTGATTCCTGTGCCTGCTGCCCATCCCGTTTCAGCAGTGGATTATGAACTACCTGACTCCCCAGAGCAGCTAATGACAAGGCCTGTGAGTATCAGGGAAGTTCCTGTGTGAGCCAAAACCCAGAAAGCAACAGCCTGTAAAGTGAGTGAAACAAAACCGGTTCCCCTCCAGGAGCCCTTTGCTGCCCCGCTCCTGAGAGAAGGATTGCTCTGCACTGCAACACCCACAGAGAGCCCACACCCTGGGAAAGAGGCAGTTTGGGATGTGGGTATGGGCACCCACCCCCTGCTACCCACCACAGGGGTCTCTGGCACCAGGTTACATTCCCACCTGTGGCTCTGTGGAAATGACAGGGATAACGTGACTGAAATCAGTTCTAATTTGAAAAAATAGTGCCTTTGCTTTCTCCCTGCTCCCACGCTGAACAGCCCATATCATGGCTACAGTTTTGCAATATTCATTACTGCAATCTCACAGGTGTCCAGATGCCCCAAAGTTAATTTATTAGACTGGTGCCTGTGCAACCAAGATTATCAAAATTAGAGAACAGACACTGCAATGAAACTGATGGAGTAAAGTAGCTCTGTTAACTTCAGTGTAATGGTAGACCTAATCAGCTTAAAGTACCTTCCCCTTCTTTATTTATTTATTTCTTGTCCTGACTTTCAACTTTTAAGAATCAGGAGTTAGTGAATAATTCATTACCAATTAAAGTGAACGACCCTCAGCATTTTTTTCCTTGAAACACAAAAAACCTGGCTCAAAACATTAATGCATGAGGTAAAGATCTTTCTTTACAGTAGCAGAATCTAATTTAGAAAAGTGCATTATTGATTCTATCCGTTTGTCAGAACCTGCAGTGGTATTGAGCTCAACATTGCCAGTAACTAGAAATGTAATGTGTATATGAAAAAAGCCAGGTGCATTGAAATTAGCACTAATTTTATTAGAATTCAATAGACATTTAGGTCATTTATTTCTATTTTAAGATGTAAATGTTGGCTTTATCTTCACCTTGATGAAAATTTACCGAAGAAAGAAAACACCATAATGATTTGTTAGGCAGTCTGGTCAAGTTGCAAAGGTTAAAGACTTTTTTTCTTAGTGTATGAGCTGGAGTTGGTACCTAGGTTGCTTCAAAAATAAACTGCTGAAGAAAGACTCTCTCCCCCTCATCCCCATCTGCACAGGTGCCCACAAGATGCTTCATGATCAAGATGGACCCCAGTTTACAACAAAGATCCCAAGCATTTGAATATCTTTTAGTGTCAATGCTTTGAAAGAATTATGGAATAAGACGTAGTCTCCTCTTACTGTGATTTTACTGGAAACAAGCTCAGTAGCTATTGAAAGCACTTTTCTCTGTGAGCTCCTGGAATTCCTGTAATAATTTCAGTGGCTGGACACCAATATTTCTAAGGTTCTTCCACAGATGAGACCTGAGAGAAAACTTGTATAAAATTCAACACGGAGTTTGTCCTGTTACTTTCATAAAGTGAAGCTCCATTACCCTGGAGACATCTTCTACAGCAGGGCCAGAAAGCCTCACAGAAGATAGGTTATGATCCACTTCATACATGGAAGCCTCTTAGGAAGTCTATCATTACCACGTAAGTTTGCTAAGATAGCAAATATGCTCCTGTATCTCAATCTAAATATGATCCTGTATAAAATTTCTGGTTGCTATGTCAGCTTAAGTACCAGGCCTTCCATCTCTAAAGTTCTTACAGAATGAACTGTTCCTTAAGTGTACAATCCTCTATCACTGAAGTCAAAAAGACTCTGTGTGATCATAATTTCTCACTTTCTTTTCTAAGCTTAGCCTTGATTTGTCACAAAGCAACTCTCAGCCATCTGGCAGTTAAACTCTGAGGAGTCCAAGAACTGTGCCAAAGGATTTCATACTGGGCTATCAAGATCCCAGAGATGATAACATAAACCCTAAGGAATACCGATGCTGTCAGAAAAAGCATAAACACATTTTGCCAAAGAAACCCATGCTTACTGTGAAAAAGAATCCTAAAGTATTTCTCAGCTTCTTCAGAAACACAAGCTGTCTGTAGGCATCTGCTAAATCAGAGTCTGAAGAATAACTGCAGGATAAAAATTTTCCCAAGGTTTTCTATTGAATTAAATGCTTATATGTGTTTAATGTTTCCATTTATATGAAATGCTGGGCAAACACTTTTTAACAAACATATATTAACAAAACATACTTCTTGTTCAATAAACTATATTGTCCCAGAATCAAGCATACAGCAAGTGTGGTATTAAAGCAACAAAGAGTTCAGTGAACTTCAACTCGAAATCTAATTCAAATATTTTTCACTTCATGTTGACTTGGCATCCTCCACAACTGAATTTCTAAAGCACTGCTTCTGCTTGTAAAATATCATCAGACATTTGAAAAAAAATACAATACTAAGGAAGAATTTCTAGATCATTAAAATTAAGTGGAAAGCCATTGATTACAAGGTTTTAATAGCATTGTTCTTAGAAAGCTTAATGCTTCATGCGACTATCAGACTGAACACACAGTTGTTTCCACATTATAGTAATTTATAGACAAATTGACTAGCAAACATAAAAAATAGACTGTGACAAAACACAACATAATTCAATGAACTGTTTAAAAAACAAATGCTAAAAGTCCACATTTGTCCTGTTAAAACCATAAATTGTTGAATAGAGAATAAAAACAAATAGTGTCTCAAATTTTTTTGCACTGATTGCCTTATACCTACTGCTTCTCTCATTTGCAGTTATATGGTCTGTTTCTCCACTTCCTATCATGTAATGTCTCTACGAAAATGAAAACTCCTGGCAATTAAGAAAAATAATATTTATTGTGCTTAGGTAGCTGAGAAAAAAGGGGAAAACATTTACTTTTTATTAGCAATATTCTGCACACAGCTAGCAAATTTCCTATGAACAGCCTGAGATAAGAACTTCAGATTTCTAACTGGGTCTTCACACAGAGATCCCTGTGGGGGACGCGGCTTCTATGGGGGATATACACAAAGGGCAAAGATTGCTAAATTTAATTTTATTTCCTATTCATTTCCTTTAACATCTACCCCAACTATCTCTGCAAGAAAGACATTCACCTAAATATTTTCCAGTTTCTGGGGCTGGTTTTGCCCTTGAACAGTAACAGGAAGGGGAAGACCTCAGCATGCCACAGTGCTTCTGGATATCAATCTTGGCAAAAAGTCTGCCAGACAGACAAGCTACAGAAGTTAAGATACAGTTTGCAAGCAGTCAGAAGGGATACCTTTAGCTCAGGCATGTTTATAATAAGCTGCATAGGTAGTTTAACATCTGGGTCCCTTGTATAGTCCATGGGCACAACGTTTGGTGCCATTTCATAGTATCGGCCGTGCAACCTGTAAACAAGCAGAAACAAACAGCCAATGACCAGTTTTAAATAACCAATTCCATTCAGACAGTATTCAGGTACAAATCTGTCTTGCAGCTCTAATCATTGGTTTTAGTGCACAAGTCTGAGCCCACCAAATTCCCATCTTTTTGAAAAAAGAGGGCTTTGATGCAGTATCCAGCATAACTGCTACCAAGAGCCATGTGTTCCTTGAGGTCTGTAACTGAGCAGTGTTTCACACTGTGTATGTAACTTTCAGGCACTGCCAGGTATGTGCACAGAAGGCCTGAACAAAGGCACTATAAATGCAATTCTTATCATATGTGGAAGTTTAGTCTTACACCTAATTCATAAAGTGCTTAGGGCAGAAAGTGGTCCCTTTGTCATGTCTTATGTATTAACACGGTGTATTCTGATCTCTCAGTAGGTCACATGTACTACTTTTGTACATTAAAAAGCTGTATTTTGTGACTTATTTTCCTTTTTATGAAAAATCCTGCCTGCTGACTAGGCATACTAACAATTCCATATAGAGATCACCATGTTCAAACAGCAGAAAATAAACAAAGCAGTAATACAGGAAGCAATGCCTCAGCAACCCCTTCATCTTTCCAGCTTTAGCTGCAGCAGCCCCGCAGCCAGCCCCACACCCAACTGAGCTACTTCAGAATCCCGTGTGCAAATAAACTCAAAAACTAGAAGAAAATCATCCACAGGCATCTGTTTTCTTATTATTATGATGTGCCACAAAGAACACATGAAATGAAACACAGAAACATATTTTTTCTGCATCATAGGAAACTGATGCCTTCCCCCTGCACAGCAATATTTTGTGCCATACCGGAAATTGGATATCCACTGATCTAAGCACATTTCAGCTGCTCACCACAGCTCACCCTGACATTTCATAAATACGGTGTAATTCAAGATGCAATAGCCATTTCCCTCTCTAGCAACTGATTTCTCCATTGTAAATAGCAGCTAAAAAGATGCTTCTAAATACAACAGAAAAAGCAGCTTAAAAGCACTTAAAAGAAAGCAAATCTTTCAAGTCAAATATCCATCTATGGGTTACCTACTTTTTTAAAAGCCAGAATACTGAAATAGTGTTCTAGTCTTTAAGAAAATTAAGCACTCATTATGGGCAAAACTTGGCCATTGTGGACTACACTTGGAAATTCAGGAGCTGAGAATCCCTGCTTATTTTAACTGCTAAGATTTGCTTCTGTTCTTTATCTAGTATTAGACTTGTCTCTTTATAATATGCAATATCAATGCAAAGTAAACTTGTCACTTCTTGCTGACAGAATTCACTATCTTGTCCACAGAAATTGCAGTGTATTTGTACTGCAGTTCAGCCATACCCTTCAGCAGCTGAAAGAAGGATATGGCTCCCAAGTCTAGACTAGACTCTGCTAGAATTGTCTGAAAGGCAGGTGCTGGACACAGAAACATGCAGATAATTAACTGCAGTTTCCTCCCAACTAACTCTGCCATTAATTCACCAAATCGGTCAAAGATCTGTAGATGTGAGAGCTTTCCTCCTGAGTGGGTTTCACACTAAAGCCTCCAAATGACTCTGTAGGAAGTGGCTCTGATCTAACTCCTGCAAACTAAATTACAGCAATAAAATACATCTTCCACACGCTTTTATCTGCAAGGATCCAGCAACTCTATTTGCAATAGCCTTATCACATGGCATGATTAGCATTTATGACAGTGAAAAGGGCCATATGGGTATTTGCGGGACAGTTTGGGATGTCTCCAAACTTACAACAGAGCCTCCAGCACTACCTTAATAGATCTGAAAAAAGAGATTTCTAAGCTTACACCCTGCAGCGACCATTTAAATTCACTACTGAGCTTTGGGAGTCAGACTGTACCCAAGGTCACCAGTGGGTGTGTTAAAACAGAACAGCTCTTCCTTGGCTTGGTGTACATTCATTTCCACCATTGAATGTAGTGACAACACATTACAGCTGGCTGGGCTGCCTTTTTAACAGGAACTCTGCACCCAAGGAGTGCTGAAAACAAAAGAGAAAAGCTTGCAATGGCTCATTGATTAGAAATAAGTAGAGGCTTTAAAGTGGCCTTTAGAAACGAATAAACACCTCCCCAATTCTGGTCCCACAGCAACAGTCACTTGATTTATGCTGTAAGGGGAAAACATTTTTATTCAGCAATATATATCCTATTTATTCCTAAATAAAAGGGATGCATTCAAAGACTTGTACACCACACTCAAGACCATCTCAAAGAGTAAATTCTAGATTCCTCTGCAACGTTCTGCATATTCAGAAAAGAAATAGCAAATGGCTTAACTAGAGCAATGAAAGCAGGCAGTGAGTGCTGCTGGACAGTCCCCCCAGGGGTTCACAGGCGCTGTGGCATGACCTGACCATACACTGGTTGTATAGGATGGAACAACCTGTGCCAGCAGCAGCACCAGAAGTGTTCAGCTGCTGTTCAGCTGCACTTTTGGTTATTCACCACAATCAGAGCTATAGGCTCCTGTCCAGATGCCAGAGCTGGACGGAACAGCTGGAGAAAGACTTTCTGTAATACACAGAGAAGAATTCACCCCTCCAGAGACCAGCAGGAGAACTGACAAGTCAACCCAAAGCCCTGCAAAGAGCCAGGTCTCAGCAATCAGCCCTTCCAAGCACCTGGAGACTGAGATGGCAGGAAGTAAAAGAAGCAGCAGCATTGAAGATGGGATTGCTCACAATGCAGGACGGAATGCACTGATGGGAACCGATCCTCGCTACAGAGGCTGTAGCCCTGTACAGATGCAAATCAGTGAACTGCACATGGTCTCTTGCCCTGCAGTGCTTTAATGGACAGCTGGGGAACACGGCCAGACAGACCAAAATCTACAGCTCTGCCACACAGGGAGAAAAAGCTGTAATAGCTCAAAGAGAAGGAGGTTCTTTAATCTGGGGCAGAGAAACTGAGGAAGGAGGGGCCTTCGGGGCTGTCAGCAACTGATAAAGCAAGTACTTTCAGGGTCGCAGATTTATGCCATAGTTGCACAAACTGTTTTTGCAACAATAAATGTTAAATGTTGCTCATGGTAACTGAGGCATAAATCTCTGTGCTGCACCAATTCCTGAGTGAATTCTTGCTTCCAAGGATTGCGAGAGGTTAGAACAGTCTATTAGAGAAGGGGGTCTACCCTGTGAGCTGAAACCAAAACGACGGGAAACGTGATACGAGGAAATTCAGACAGAAACTGAAACCACAACTCACTAAATTGCCACAGTTCGACAAACAGATAAAGAAAAAAGAACAGTGAGAAACACAAGAAGGAAGAGTTGAAAGTTGAAGGAATTCTGTTACTGATATGCCTTGTCCTTTTTATGCTTTCCAGTTGAAGTTATTTTCATTGTATCAATAAAATACAATAACTAGACACAGAAATCACATTTATAAAAAGGCAGCGTAATAAGATGAGAAAAAGTGGATAGAAGAGTCTTCTGCTAGCTTTTAGTTAGCATGTAAATTATTTATTCATCTTTGCAATGCAAAATGAAGCAGCACAAATTAATTCAAGGGACTACTAGATAAATATCCTCCCAAATCATCTGCAGTAAAATTAAAAAGAAACTGCAAGAAATGTTTTTGGCAGACAATTCATAATACATTTATTCTAAACCTAGTCATAATTAGGAAAGCTCTGACTTTCAATACATGTACTTAACTGTTCCCAGAACTACATGATGCATAGCAAGTATAGATAAGAACACTTTATAATGCTTTTCCTTCTTTGAAGCACCACTCAAAGCCCTGCTCACAGGCCTCTTTTCTGCTGGTGATTCCAAGAATCACAGAATGACTGAGGTTGCCAGGAACTCCTGAGATGCGCTGGAGCACCTGGAGCAGGCTGCCAGGACCGGTCACTCTCGCAGTGCTTCCCCGCGTTCAGCCAGAACCTCCTGTGTTTGTGTCTGTACCCACTGCCCCTTTTCCTGGCATGGGCCTCTGTCTCCTTTGCACCCTCCAGATCTCAGCTCTCTCAGCCTTTCCTTATTTGAGAAAGTCCTCAGTCCCTTATCCATCTCAATGGCCCTTTGCCAGACCCTGGAGCAGCTCCTTATTTCTCCTGTACTGAGAAGCCCAGAAGTGGACGCAGTACAGCGGCACTCCAGACTCCATACAGATCAACACTGGCAGGGATTCTGTCCTCTCACAAGCCTTACCAAAACAGATACAGTCTGACTAAAATACAATACAGGAAAAGTTTATGGTTCAGAAATGCAGGAACTGCCTAAAAGCCTTTATTTTTTGTTTCATTCATAGAGCGTACAGAAACATTTTTAACAACAAGAATAGTAACATAATTAACAAGAAGATCAATAGTAGCTTCAGGATATATGTTTTTTGTGAATGTAATTTCTTGCCTAAAACTCAGGAACATTTCCAAGAGTACAGAGCTCTCCTCAATTTCATTCTTTTGGCTGATGTTTTTTCCCCCAAAGCTGATAACAGGGCAATTCCCCCTTTCTGCATACAAAACTTCAAACTCCTTAAAAGAAAAAAGGAGCTGTGTTCTAACTCCTCCCTCTGCTTGTGTAGCAACATGCTCTACAGGGAGCTGCATCCCAAGCAGTTTGCTGCATCTGCTCCCTAATAAGGAAGCTTTCCAGACACTTGAAGGAAACCACTGCTTAATTCTCTGGCAGATTTCAGATTTAAAATCCAGCATTCAGCTGGATTGGCTAGAAGGGCTCCTCTCACCTCACCTTTCACCCATCAAGAACAAGCCACGAAACAGGCAGAGAAGAAAAGGCAACAGAAGAACTAATTTTCTTCTACAAAAAAGTTCGAAGGTTTGCTGACGTCCCAGATGGTGCCCAGCTCTGTCATTTAGTGCCATATTCCCCTGGCAGTTGTCTAACTAGATTAAGTCACTCTCAAATAATACAACTTGAATTTACAAGGTTTGTGCATTTTGGCTCAGACAGACATCCAGGAACATCTGTGTTTGAGTGCTTGTTTGGGTGCCAAACTGTGCCAGTCTACGGGGAGAAGCAGAAACAGATGGGCTGGAGAGCAGATAAGCATTATTGCTGGAGTAAAAGCTTGTCTGCCAGAAAATCAGATTTGCAAAACTGAGTAAGAGAAATAATGCCTTATAAGAGAACTCTACATTTGTTCCCACTTACAATCACAAGAGAGGCACGTTATACAAATTGATTCATTGCTATGACTAAAGTGGTTTTCCAACTTTTCTTCATGTCATTTTTTCCTTTTTATTCGTGTTTCTCTCTACAGGATGTTTTCCAGGATAACAAATCTTTTTTGAATGGTAATGCCCAAAACTGGACAGTCTATTCCTACTGAGGTCCCAGTACTGCTGACTGAAATTCTCCCATTTTATAAACACTGCTGAGGCTAATGCATTGTAGAAATTCATTTCCCTTTTTTGCAAGAGCACTGCGGGGGTGGTGTTGTTAATATTATGCTCACTTTGCTTAGATCACTATCCCCCAGCCCATTTCTTTGATACATTGCATTCTGCACTTGCAAATTTTTCCTCAGTTCTTAGGACTTGAGTGTGTGAATTTCCTTTTGCTCGCTTTGACTCTAGTAATTTCTCTAACATACTGAGTACTGTTGCAAAAGCTAATCTTGATCTTCACGGCATCTGCAACTCTCTTCACCTCAATGTTTCTTACCATTCTCACCAATTTTCTATGTTCAGGAGTACCTTGACCAAGAGGTCAGTTCACTTACACAAGTAGAAAAGGACTAACACAAACTAGAATATATGAAAGCCTTTACCAAAATAAAGATATGTTGCAGCTGCTTCATTTCTCTGACTTACAAAAGCAGACACTCACAGGAAGATGTGCTTTCAACAAATCCACAGTGGCTGCCTCTGAGCATGTATTAAGTTCTAGGCACTTACAGACCAATTGTCTACCAGCGTGTTCTGGCATCTTTCCATGCAGAAAAGCTGTGTCCTGAAGCTACACACACTGGTCTCATTTCCACATTCTCCTTAAGAAGACTGGGGCATGCTTTCAAAGCCCTAACACCACCAATCAGTAACAGCTCTAAAAATGCCAGCTGTCCTGCGAGTATTTTAGATAATGTTTTGAGTCAGTGATAAAATAAGTATGTCTACAATGCTCAACATTCTTTAATATGTTCTTGCTCTGGGCCCATGACTGAATGCTCGTAGCTGTAATCGGCACTTCTCAAAATTAACCATCTTTTATAAAGACCTAGGAGTGTATTTAGGTTTTCTGGTGATAAACAGCCATCAAACCCTAATAGTGAGCTATGGTTTCTATTTCTCTCTTTCACCAGGCACACTTGCCTCTGCTGCCGTCTTTATATTTTTTTCCTAGATCCATTTTCAGCATTTCGTGTTAATTTTTTCCTCACTTTAAATTCCTAAGTTATACTATTTTCTAATAATTTGCAAATTATCCACACTCGGATTACTAATCGAAAGAATGTGTCCTCAACATTCTGACCACAGCCTGCATTTATGTTGACGTAAGCTGATGCTGACACCAAAGCCTTGCACAGTGTGTAAGTCAATCTAACACCTTACTGGTAGGGAAATGCTAAGTCTTGCTCTCCTCTCCTCATTGCCAGTTGCATTTGCTCTCTCTGGCTCTTATGCCAGCTTTGCCACTCATCTGATCCCTCAGAGAGCTGATTCAGCTTATTAAACCAGCAGAAAATAGATTTACTGTTGTTTGGGGTTTTGATGGGCTCCTTTCCCTGTAGGGACAGATAAAAACACTTAGCCCATTTCACCTAATTGCAATCTCATGCTGGTTTACATCAGTTTACGGCAATCTAAATTGAAGCTGCCATATTAATCCCTTCATCCCCACCTACACAACAGTACCTCTTCCTCACTAAGAGTCATTAACAGTCATGCAATTGGATGGGGAGCCAGACAGGGCTTTCTTTGTTTTTTTTTCTTTTTGTAAGGTTGCTCCTCGCTGGATCATCTCACTGAACTCGGCAGCTGCACAAGAAATTCAGTTCAGCCTAAAGAAGGCTGGACCTGCACTTCCTGCACATCACCCCTGGGAGCATCCCGCAGTGTAAATAAGTGCTCAGCAGTACCTGCCTGCCCCTCCACTGAGACGGGGAGATGTTAAATCAGTAAGAGCTAATTAACCAGGTGGTCATAACCCATTTTATTCCTGCTCACTAAAACCTCACCTCAGACATGTGGAAACACCTCTGGATTCTACACTGACTGCAGGACGTGCCCTCACTGCTGTCACTGAGCAGAAATACGGCAGATTCCTTTCATACAAGTCTCTGGCTCAACCCTAAAAAAGTTTATGATATTCACCTTAAGCTGATCACCACCATCATTCTCCTTATGACAATTACACATCATAAGTGTATCTTAAGTCCAATCCTACTCTCATTCATTCCTGCAGAATAACTGGCGTTATCTGGTTTCCTCACGAGTCAGATAAAAAGATTTAGCCCCTTCCACACGGACCACGAAGGAGAAATTTAAAACATTTACTTACCGGAGGATTTCCTTCCGAGTGAAGAACGTGCAATCCTGTTAAAGAAACAAAATGTGTCATTGTACTACATAAATATTGAAAACAACTGCAAAGAATTGTTTCTCAACCTTTTGGAAGGAAACTCAGATCTGACATTAAAGGTGCCATTTGGGTGTCATCTACTTTTGACTCAGAAAGCAATATACACTGTAAAATAACAGAAATACTCCAAGGACAGGCCTATCAGTAAAAAGAAAGATATTGGTAATGTGATAGTTCAGCAGAAAAAAACCCCAGGTTGCTGAGATACTTCTCCAATGTGGAAAGACCAGACCAGAAGCAAAGTTAAATCCAAAAAATAAGGTATATGCCAAAAGTATTCAATAAATGAATATGGAAAACTGTAAACAACAAATAGATGACAAAAACTGTCTTGTAACTTTAAGTATACCCCTACTGGAGATAACTTGTTTAATAAAAAAATTATGTGGTTATTTATTAGTTATTAACTCTTTTTCCTAACAATCAGTTTGCACTTTGGTCACTTCGGTGAAGGCTACAAACTCCTCTATTTTAGGAGTACGGATAAATGGACAGCCCCTGCTCTGAACAGCAGCAAACCATTCAGCTCTCCCTGTGCTATCACAGAATCAGAAATAACTTACTAAAATGCAAAAATAGAGCTTGCTGAACACGAGAGAAGAGCATACAAGCATTCACTTGCATTCTAAATGGCTCCGTGATGTGACCGAATTGACAGTGGTTTAGTTCACTTCATGAACACCTGTGTTATACTAGAATTCAAACACTTCACCAAAGAACCAGAATATGAGCAGTGGAGGAGTTTGCACTTCATGCATTTCTATGTCAGTCACCAAAAAAGCTGCAATTTCAGGTCCTGTGAGAAAACCTAGTAATCAGTCCCATCCCATTCAAAACCAATCCTCTAATCTCCACTATCTTACCTAGTATGTATTTAATGGAAATTCTGCCCTGCATCCAAGACTAGGAACACTAGTGGTAATGAAATACTTGATAATCAGTTCAGAACATCACTCATCAATTCAGAGAATATGCAGCTTGATCTTAGAGCCAGCTCCTGAGGGTGTATATATAGGGAACAACCGCCAACACAGAAAATTCTTCCTGATTCTCCACCTCTCTCAGGCCCATGTGATGTGGCAAGGCATTTGCCTAACAATTCAGCTCTTTGTAGTTTTCCCCCTTTAATGTAAAGATATTTAGAATACATCATCTTTGAAAATAAGCTCATGACAAGATAACAGTATCAGACTTGGTAAGTCATACTTAAAGGGTACAACTACTTTGACTCCCCCAGTCCTGCTCTTCAGTCAGCCAGTGAAAGAGTATTTCTTTCCCAAGCTGAGACTCACTGGGGCTGAGTGCCTGCTTCTTCCAAGGAGGGGAGAAGCAAAAGATCCCCACCGGCTGAAGCCAACAGTCTGTCTCGGGTGTCCAGGAATGCGATCGGTCCCGCAGGTATCAATTACTGAGCTGCCTTGCTCTCCTCCACACAAAGTGCCAGGAGCAGCAGCTCTTCCCTCAGTGGACTGTGCAGTTGCAAGGCCCAGGAGGAAGCGCCTTGGGAGCTGCTGACACTGATGTCACATTGTCTGCAACTGCACAAAGTGACATCGGAGCCAGCTGGTCAAGTCTTCCTTAATTCTACACAATCAACACAGTCAAACTTAAGGATGCTTCATTTACTAAGAAAGGGCAGGTGTAATCTCACAAATAATTGTAATGCCCTCAGCAGCGATCATCTGTAATTATACAGGCTGGGGAAAACGGAAGTCACTTAACTATAAAGCTGACAGGGAAGCAATATACAAATGGAGACAAAGATTAAAAAGAAAAGTTACCCTTTACCTTGCAGAAGTCCTGCAAAAATGCTGTTGGAAGACAAATTAGGAGGTCAGATAATAAACCAATTTTGCTGACAGTCCACATATTTTTTAATATTTTATTCTGAGTTGCTTCATGACACTGACAACAAACACTTGCTGCCTGCTTGTTTTTTAATCAACAAAATTTTTACTAATATAATCTAAAGCCCACTAATACTGAAAACTTTTATAGCAGAAGTAGTTGCAACTATCTGCCTGAGCACCGTTACTGACAGCTCTGTTCCAATTACACCTGCCAATTGCATGGAATTGTCAAGGATGAAGGGTGTCAATAAAAATTTAAGTGGTCTCAGTCTTAAGAGAGATCTTAAAGCTACTCAGGGTCAAAGCACCACAAATGCATTGTGACCAGGCCTATACTTTCAATCCAGCCAGATGATACCACCTAAGAAACGATTTGCCATTAAAAAGCCTGTCTGGTGTCAAACGGCAAATGCAAAACCACAGCTCCAAGTGACCTCTGACGGGGAAGTCCAGCCATCCCTCTTGCTTCTCCCACCTTATTTCTGCCTCTTCCTTTATGCAGACTTCACCTCGATGAGCAGAATAACTGCATCAGAGAACTCTGAAGGAAGGAACTAATGTGTTCATAAATGAACCTAGCAATAAAGGATGAATTTCCAGCTTGGATCATTTCCTTTTAGTGACTTAGAATATAGCATTGGCAGTGCTGGTACAAGACACGAAGGTGAAACAAGTATCTATTGATGGCACGAAAGGGGTGCAGGACTGACTTCTTTTTCCTTTTTTTGAAAGCACAGCCCTCAGCTGGATTAAAATCATGATGGAACAAAGGTCTAAATAACATAATTACATTTTATAGTTGCTGGAACTTCAGCAATTAAATTTCAATTTAATTAAAGACTTTTGGCCAAAGAAACACGGAGGTGAATCATCCAATTTTCTTCTGGCTACTTCATTCATACAGAAAAATACACAATGAAGAACAATAAGTAGTAAATTAACTTGTTAAATACACTCTCTCATAAGGAAAGGTGAAGTGGGCTCTGGAAAGCATTTGTCATTTATGCACACGATAACTTTGATTTTCCTGCAAGCCAGAGGTATCACGGAACACATTTGCTATTTTGTAGACTGCATTTGAGTTTACTATGAACACAAAAAGCAATCTGTCTGTTCTGTCTGGACACTAAAATGACTGGGAGTCCTGCTAGAAAAGGACAAACTTAAAACTGAACAAATAAACATTACCAGAGTTTTCATAATTCTTATCAGGCAAACATTTCTGGCAAGAATTGATCCTGGGATTTATTGCCTTTATTTCTAGTGCTATACAATGGCCTGAAAGACTTCTGCTAACAGCAGGCCCTTGGGGGTTTTAGCTTCTTTAGAACACAGGCTTTGCCTTGACAGGTCACCTATTCCAGCCCCTGAGAACACGCATGCACCTTTTCCAAGATCGACTCTCCCACTCAGTCTGTCCTTGTGCCCTTAATAATCAAGTTAATGAGGAGTCCAACATGGGATCACTGATGGTTGTTTGGAGGTAAGATACCAGTAAAACAAATCTGCAATTATCTGCCTAACTTCTTGTAACAAAGTGAAAACAATCAAGCAAACAGAAAATACATTTCCCATTGATTTCCATGAGATCATGGACTTGTTTCTCAAATTTAGCATTTAGATGGCTTAACTGCTTCTTAAAATACTTTGCAGAGAGAAGAGGCAGACAGCTGGTGTATGTAGGTTCCACAGGTAGCTTGGCTCATGGCTGGCAATTGGACTTTCTGCAAGTCACTCAGCATTGCTCGTAAAGCACAGTTAACAGTCTCTGCTCTTAACACTTATTTTTAGAGAAGAGCAGCATGCATGTGCTGTTAGTTTTATTCTTTTATTTCCTGTGTCAGACGAATGCAGATTTAGGACAGAACAGACTGAAATATGGTGGTCTACCACCTTTTCCACTTGTCTGTAGGACTTCCCTGCAAACTCCTTGGTTTGTTCTGCTTTGTATTGAGTTATACAGTGATTNNAAAAAAAGAGAGTGACGTTCTGACAACGCTGCTACTTAACTGTCTGTAGAGTGTCCCTAGGCACACCAGGAGGTGTGGCTGCACTCAGGCCACGTGTCAGCTGTTCTGGGGATGGATTGCCAGCTGCCGAGGGCAGCACTCAGCTATGAATGGCAGCAGAGCCCAGTGAATGGGAGGTTACCAATCGCCACCCAGAAACTAGTGCTGCGCATACAGCACAGCTCTGAAATAAAGCTAATTTCATGGAGCTATGCAAGACTCTTCTCTACAGAACAAAAGCTGGAGAAATTAACAACAGAATGAAAGAATAGAAATACTCAAATATGCTGTGAAACAGTATTTCTTAAAGCCATTAAAAGCATATTTCTATTTTAAGACAATACATATATATTCTGCTTTTTATAGGTATAGTTTCATAAGGTCGGGTTTACTTTGATCCTGCAACAGCTTCATTGGAAACTTTTATAAATAAGAAAATAATATAAATCAGTCTTACAAAATCACTGCAAATTAAAAAAAAGCCCAGCCTCAAACAAAAGCCAGCCAACTATAGATAATGCAGATACTGTAAACCATATAGCTATCTGAGAGAGCAGTTCTTAAAAAATGCCAACTGCTGGACGCTGCAGCACTTCAAAAGGTAATATTTCAAGCAAATTACTTCGGAGGTTTCATTTTTAAAATCACAGACGATGTTTCGTACTATGCCAAAGTACAAAATGTGTGTAAGAGCATTTAATCAAAACACCATCAAAACATCAATCTTGTGAAGCAACCAAGAAGCTCGTATCAGACAGAAGCAAATGAACTTTCATATAAGATCTATTATTAACTCAGTTCTGGTAATGTTTTACAAATGCAATTCTTTTGTTCTACATTCCACACAACTAAGACTGGCATAGAGTTGTGCAAGACTGAGTCAGCAAGATATTAATGTATTTTCATCACTGTTAGTGTATAAAGAGTTAACAGAGTCAACGAGTTAAAAATGCTGTTTGCATCAGAACACCAATGAAAATTTTACCATACAGCTCATCTTTACTTGTTATCATACAAACCAGCCAAAACACCCACTGAGTTTCAGAAGGAAAAGATCTGCAGCTGTAAGGACCGGTTTATATATTCATACTGCAACAGGGGAGTGAAAACAAGTCCGACACTAGCAAGGACTGAGAAGAAGCAAACTGCCAACAAAAGAAATTTTGCTCACTATATAGATGCACCAAATGGTATCGTGAAACCAGAACCTGACCAAAGGATATTTTCACAAAAGACTCGCTCCATTATTATGCTATTTTTACTTGCACAATAACAGCAACACTGTATCAAAGGGAAAATACCTTTTACAGAAGATCCTGGGGAATCTGTGAATTCACTTTTTGTATTCTTACAAACGGTTAATTTTCCAGGACCCTCGGTGAAGTCAAGCATGGCTTTTTAAAAGACAGCTTGAAGAATCTGTTTTACTTTATAAATTGTGTTTCTTGACAGATCATAACATATTTCATCTGGTTCTGCATAATTCTCATGAAATATAGTTGAATTGCACTTTGACTTCAGTTTTGATAAAAGGAAAAAAGTGAGCTCTATAATAGAGAAATTCTTGTGTAAAAGAAGCAAGTCATTATTTCATCGTACTATATTGTATTGCAATATTTCCTATATTTCCTAAAGACTGCCAGGGTGAACATCAGTTTGTTTTCAGACTTCATTAAATAATGCAGAGCAAATAATATCACTAACGAGCAAATACAAATGGCTGCAATAAAACCAGTAATATGCCCTATAATCTCTAGGTTCTATAAAACCAAATAAAAAAGAAGAATCACTGAATTTGTATCAAATTCAGACCCTTTATTCAAGCAATCCCAGAAAAGGGAATGAGATTGACTGAACAGTGCAGGAGTTTGCCCATAGCCCAAGCACAGTTTCTCTGCATTTCCTACTCAGCACAGTTGTTTTTCAGTTACAAATGCTGTGCATTGAGGTGAATATTTGGCTCCGATGTTGCTTTACTGCATACCTGTATTTTCCATTGCTTCAGGCGTCTGTACACAGCATCACTCAAAACACCCTAAAACTTCAGTTCATTTTCTTTTCTCAATATGAGACTTGACCTCCAAAATCTGTAGGCAGCTTTTAAAACCTGTATTTTAAACCATTCTTTTGTCACAATGAAATCCATCTTTCTTGCCTATCAACACTTACCTTTTCCTTCACCGGACCTTGGTTAGATTTCACATTTTCTTTATAAAAAACCCCTCAACAACCAAAACCTCCATCCACAAAAGACCCCCAAAAACCACAACCAGAGCTCTAAGGGCATAAGAATCATAAACGCCCAGTAAAAGCCCTTTTCTTACAAGGCCAGTATTTTAAATGATGTGAATCTCTGTGAGCAAACCAGTGCTAGCAAAGGCCTAATTTGCAAAACATTTCACTAATCTTATGAAAAAGTAAAGAGCTGCCAAGGAGAACGCTACCATAATAACAGGTGATATGATCTTAACAGCAGGTGTTACCACAAGGTGTTAGACTGGAAAGCTGCAAATCTCCTTTCTGTAATTTGCCTCTACCTATTTTGATTTAAAAAAAAAAGCTGAAAGGTTTAGTATTATCAAGTTCTATTACAGGTCTCTTTTACAAACAGTTTCAACTGGCTACCCATCACCACTCTTAACGAAGAGCATTTAAAAAACTTGTCCATTGAAAACACTGGGGTCATCCTGTGGGTGAGCACATTTACAATTCTTTAATTTAAAGTTAAAGGTTCTGCTAAAAAGTGACTCTTCAATATGATAATTTACATGCAAAAAAGGTGCATACATAGGCTTTTCAGAAAGTTTTTGATATATCAAACCATTTGATTTATTTTATTTCATTAATATCACACTAATGATCTGAGATTTATGTATGCTAGCTCTTCAAGCAGGTGATTTTTTTGCAGCTTAATCTTTGCTCTCTAAAGCCAAAACCACTTGCATAGGTTTTACCATATTTTAAGCACACGAACTTCTCACTTTTTCATCTCATAGTGTCTTTTATGGAACAAGCATGTAAAACACAATAAATTTTTTAAAAATTATAAAATTTTTCCTCCTGAAATAATATTTAAGTGCTAGAAGCTCAAAGAAATTTGTACTAAAGACAGAGATAATAGAAGTTACAACCAGATAATACAATGTCCAGAAATATATTTCAATTAAGAAATTATAAGTCTAACCATGAGGTGAGTGAGGTTTTGAACAGTTTTCCAATAGGAACTGGGAGGAAGTAGAAAAAAAAGAACCAAGATCTATTTTACAAAAAAATTGACTCTTTTGCTTCTGCATGCTGATACTATGAACACTGTACCCTGGACTACTATTGTAAGGAGTACAGTACTAACTCACAGACACATAAATTCACAAGAAACTGCTTTAGGGAAAAAAAAGACTCAGTGATTGATTTATAAAAGCAATTTATATGTAAGTCCCTTCCTGGTCACTGGGGTACAGATGCGCACAACAGACTGTTGCAAAGTGGACTGTGGTACACAGTGCTTTACTTTGGCCTGCGGTTTAGAGGCCCTGGTAACTCAGCTGCTGGCTCAAGACATGAAAAACCTGCATTAAAAAAATTATGGGAACATTGCCCTATTCTTCTCTTTTTTATTCTGAAGAAATTCCATGAATGAAAAGGGCAGGTAAGATAGCAAACTCCAAGTCAAAAGCTCCACTTGTATTATACAAACTGCCTTCTCCCCCAGGATGCAGGGAGAGGCAAGAGCTGTCTGTGTGGGTGGCTCCAGCAGTCAGCCCAGGATCTTTTTGTTTAAAAGATTCAAGAGGGATGCAAAACTAATGGATCAGAGGCAAATCACTATCAAAATTACGTCTTTATCTGATTCTTCACAGCACGAGGCTAACGTTCCTTCCTGACAAATTCTGCAGGTCAGTTACTGACCTGAAACCCGTTATCTTATGGTACTTGCCAAACATAACAAGAGCTATTACTAGTCAAAAATTATCTAGCTCTACACTAATGAACTGCAAGTCTGCCTGTAACAGAGAAATCCCAAAGGTGACTCAATCCACTGGGCCCAACTCTTGCCAGGCTTCAAGATCAATTACCCAGCATTATGAAAGGCAGGGGCTGCAAAAGCCATTAGAGAGAGGCAATTTCTACATGAAGAGCACTGAATTAGGGATGACATTTCAGCTCTTGCATTTGCCAGTTTATGCCAAGAAGATAACATTAATTACATTTGGATTTTGTTTTGTTTCACTGCAGCTGGGCTCTGTTCTGTGTTCACTTTTATTGTTGGTAGGAAGACAGACACTGGTGCCTTAGAGATCTTTGGTTTCTCTCTCGCCTATCCAGCAGGGATGTGAAAAAGCTTTTTTGGATCTTGGACGGCTAAGTCTAAGACCATTAACTTAGATTAATACCTTACAGGCTGCTGGTGAGAAGTGTGACAAAGTGGAAATTAAGAAGGTCCATTGTCACATTTCCTACAATGACAAAAAAAAAGGCTAGGTATTTATAAAAACCTTTAATTTATGCCTTATTTTCAGTGTGGAAAAATGGTTCAAAGCATTTTAGCATATACACCTGGCCTCACCCTGTGGCTCAGTATTTACACCTGTGATAAGTCCATGCTAGCAGTAACTTGAAATAAAATTAGTAACTAAAATAATTGTTTCCGCTTCAATGGCGTTAATCAAAGATCACAAAAGTAGAATGTTATTAAGTTACCCAGCCCTTTAAGGATCTGTATCAGTCTCTTGGTTATCACAAGATAAACTAAATCTTGATTTCCTGTGCTGCTAATTCGGTGTTTGTCACTTCATGTAGGAGATCAGAGCAATGCAGCCAGCCCTGGCTGTCTCTCTTAGTAAGCAGTCAGCTGCCTCCTTCTTTAGCACACTTCTACTCAATGCTTTGCCTCACTGGATTTTCAGAAACTTGTTCAAGATGCCCACTGTGCAGAGAGCTTCCTGAAATCCATTTCAGTGGGATTTGCAGTGTGCTGAAACATGACTAAAAATTGGGAACTCTTTTTTTTCTTTTTACCCTATTTGAAAGCAGTTGATGCAATGTTAAGTAAATAAAGTACCAAGTTATCCCTGACATAAAATGCACACTTACTTATGATCAGGTAAGAAACTGATTTCCAGGAGTGGATGCAAGCATGACACCTATTCCAGAATTACATTAAGCATATTTCTCTGACTTATCCTTAGGAGAAGTGAATTTAGACAAGATCTCTTTTTTCCTTTCCACTGTATTGTCAGCAAAGGCATGGGGGAGAGAAGGTGCTACACTTTTGCCAAGCTAGTCACAATCTTTATCCTGCTTCATAGTTCAGATATTGAGGATGTGACCCTTCTCCCTCTATACGGAGAGGGAATCAAATGATTATATTCAACAACCCAGCTTTAGAACATTTCTACAGCTGCTGGCAAGAACAGTAGAATATATATGTGCAGTTACAAAGGAAGTTTTCAATTACATTAGGAAAAAAAACCACTCCGCAAACCAAACAAAAACCCAAATCATAAACATATGTAGATTCCTCCCTTCCATCCCCTAATGCAAACCAAGATATCTTACCTGGTAGGCATCTAGCTGTTCATCAGTAAATATCGTTTGCTTATTACCCATCTTAAATGAGGAATTCTTCCTCTCTGCAAATGCATCCCATTAGAAGTAGCTGGATTCCTCTGTATTGCAGGCATTTAGAGCACGTATACTCCGTGAGTGTGCCGAAAAAATCCCAGAGCCTGCATTGAACTGGTTTGGACTGTGCCTGCCCAGCGAGGAAGGACACGGTCTGGGAAATCTTTGCAAAGGCTTGACTGGAGTGTGCTGGGAAGGAAAGTGTTAAAATCACAGGCAGGTGTCGTACAAAAACAGGGATACCAATGCGCCCCTTTTCAGGTGCTTTTCCAAGAGGCATACGGAGCTTTTATAACCCAAACCCCGCGCAGCCGCTCCCAGCAGAACGCAGCTCCCTCCTGCCTCGCGGTCTCACTCAGGGTGCTCCTCACGGCACCTCCAGGTTTCGGAGCAGCTCTGCGTCAGCCGGTGGCGCTGGGCAGCGCAGCCGTACTGCCAGGCACCCCCAGCCAGCCTGGGAACTGGGGAGTGCCCGGGCACGGCACACAGACCCCAGGCAGCCCTGCGAGCTGCCCTGCCCCGGGCTGCCCGGGCACCGCGGCTGGTGCAGCCCCACGGGGTCCTCCCGGCGCCACTCCAGCACCAGGTGCCGCGGGGGCTTCGCAGGAAACGCTCGTGTCTGCACTGTGCCTAGCGAGGATGTGAGTTCGCTACCACAGGCACCAAACTGCCGGGTACAGCAGTGAACCAAGGACTCCTTCGCACATTAATCTTGCTGAATTTTTTAAAATTTAGTTAAAGTCGTTTAACAGACGCTAACCCGACTCGTTAGGCTCAAGCAAGCACAGCTGGGAAGGAAAAACCACTACCACAGCCTAAAGCAAAAGCAGAAAGTGCCAGTAGAGGGCTCGCGGGGTGCTTTAGCGCAGCACAACCCTACTGACGGGAAAATATATTTAAAAAAATAAAAGAGCATCTATGAGAAGCAGACAGATAAAATCATATTATCTAACATCTGCAGAAGGATAAGCTCTTACAACAACAGCAGGAAGAAGTCTGAGTGAGAAAGGATGGCAACGGGGAAGAAGGACCCATTATAAGTTCACTTTCCATTCATGCACACAGGAACAGGACAGGGTAAAATTCCTAACTTCTTTATTTACAGTCTGCCAATGGTCATTATTTCCTCATCAAGATAGCAAGTTTAATAAAAACACTTGAAGAATTATCTTGTGCTTTTCCCTATAGCTTCTAATGATCCTTCTAATAGCAGGATTGGATAACAGGAGTTCACTTTACCTTGGCATGCAACAACAAAGAACAAACATTTAAAAGTAATAGTGAAAGCAAATATATTGTATACATAGTAAAAATATCCTATGAAGTGTGGATATAAGTGTGTTGGATATGTAGTAAAAACATTCTACAACGTGCTTAACCACAGACTGTTGTAAGAGATGGCTTATTCAAATTATAACATTTAGAAATGCAGGTTTGATTAGCTGCAAACCAGCACTGCCCTGAGCTACGAAAATTCCAAGGTATATCCCATACACAAAATAAATGCCTTGGGATGAGAATGTAGGCAACAAGGCTTATTAGCAATAAGTAAACATCAGAATTGTAACATCAAAGAAATGGATTCTAGCAACAGAGCATGTTGCAGCACAGTTTCAGAATAAGAGGGAAGAAGCTACAGTAGCAGGGAAAATACACATTGAACGATTTACCATCAGATCAAGTGTGCAGCAAGCATCTGTTCAAGTATCATAGAGTTGTACTGACTGCTACACGGCCAAACTGATCTCTGTTTTCCCAGCCACTAGTGCTTTTTTTTGTCTTTTCCCTGGTGTGTACTGGCATTGGATGCCTATTATATTCCAAAAAGTTCTTCACAGGTAAGTCAGAACATTAAAAATAATTTTTAAAAAAATCTGCAAAATACAGTATTTCAATTTCTTTTACTCAGAAAACAACAATCTATAAGGGCCCCTTGAGACTAGGAACGTGCACAGTTCTGAAAGTTCTTACCTGTCCTCAACTCTGGATGAGCTCCATCGTTGGCTTTAGTGGTTATACGTATAATTAAGCATGGTTAATATCTCTGATCCGGTGCTGCTGAAATGCAAGAGATAACAGCTGCTCTCAGCCAGACCAGACCAATACTTAGGCAAGTGATTTGCATGAAATAACATTCCATTCACAACCACCTACTTCAAGCTGCCCATCTATGCAAATCAGATTAAATATAAATGGCCAAATTACCTCTAATGTCATTATACAGAAGTTAATTGAGAGCAGGGGTGGATTGGGCTCTGTATCTTTTAATCTTGTGATTCTGTACACTTAACAGCACTCCCACAGTGAAAAGCTGACATCCCACCTCTTCATTTTTCACCTGCCTTTATATCCCTGGCTGCTTGGTCCCCCTGTACCTCAGATGACACGCACACCAGAAAGTCTCTGTCTTTTGAATCAAAATAACAGCAGTAAAACAGCAGCAGATCTGAATGGAAAGCACTAACCAGATAAGGCTTACTTGTGGTTACAATGTAGGCCAGAGGCAGAGATCCTGAGGTTACAGATACACTCATGTTTCTTCCTCTGGGCCTGGCTTTCCACCCTGCCACCTCCACTTTCTCTTGCATATTAGGAATGCCTTGGTTTTATTCTATTGCAGAGAAAACATGCAGGGAAACCTGTATGGCTGAAAGAGTTAATTGCTTTAAAAGAAAGACTCAGCTTACCAAAGGAACAGCAGCCACTGAGTATATCGACTGAAAAAAAAAAGATTGTCAAATTCTTCTTGCCATACTCTGAAGAGTATTTTTTCTTAGTAAATAGAATTAAAATACACATTTTTAAAAAGAGGATTCAGATATAACTGTTGAGGCTTACACTATACCAGCTCGCTCTTCTCAAGCATACTGCAGTGGTAACTATATCTCAATGCACCATTATCTTGCTGTACTAATTGGGTAAAATTTAAAGACAGTATAATGCACAAAGTCTTTTTCATTCCTATTTGTTTGTACGTGTCAAAGTTCAGATGATCTTCCAGTTTACTCTTCTGCACTTTTTCTACCTGTTCAAATTTATCAAAGATTAGTTGTATTTGCCAGCTGGGTGTTAAGCAAACTTACCCCAGCACGTTGCTGCAACAAATCAATACTTTTCAATATGCACAGCAAGAACTGACCTTAAGTGATACCAGTACCACCGCATTGCACTGTATTTCAGATTTTTAAAGCTGTTTGCCAAACCAAGTGGTTTTAAGCTATTAGAAATAGATAACATACATCTTGCAATCAGTTGCAGATAAAGTTTAGTAAGGAGGACAGTATATATAGAATAGTCTTGCCATTTCACTGCCCATTATACCAGAGACAATGGTTAAGAACCTAGGAAATTTCATGCCCATTATACCAAGAATTCCAACAACTTCCCTCTCACACAGATGCTTCCCAGCAGAATAACTGTTCATAAAGAGTTACTGTGTTAGCAAAAAGAACAGTTTTGATTCAGAGGGGCTGCCTGTGCATTTATTCTGTTGTAACCTTGCACGAGTCCTTGGGGCCCACTGCTACTGCAGGTGTGAGTAACAGTGATCACTACTTGCAATGGGAGAAGTTCTGTCCTCCACTGATGCTGGAGAAACTCCCCCCGAGTCTTTGGGACTTGTTTTACTTACTGGAAAGCTATTCACAATTCTGTTTGCATACAGATAAACAGAATAATAACATTCACCTAATACAGCTGCTGTGGAGCTAAACAAAAAAGTTCCTTAAAGATGCTACAGAGCTACAAAACATTACATTTGCAATATGCTACACTGGCTGTTACAACTTGCCTCTTATTTAATAGTTATTGTGAACTATAAATAAAAAATGAACTGGAAGTACACAGTTAGGAAACCTAAAATACGTGAAAAACATCAGGTTTTGCTACTGCAACAGGTTAAAAAGTTGCGTTTCCACCACATGATGGATGGGAGGATGCTCAGACCACACCAAATTTGTCTGGAAGTGATATCCTGTGAGACAAGGCTTCGTGCGCCTGAGCCCTGTCTGAGGAATGAATAAACAGCTTGAGAAACGTGCAAGACTCCTGTCTCTCAAACCAAGGAAAGCTGCCGACTTTGCTGTGAGGACCAGGAACTTCCTAGAGAGTTCTAATGATAAAGAAAATAAACAGAAAGGAAAACCTGTGAAAATTTGTTGGTTTTATGATCTTATCTAGCTAGCTTTAAAAGTACACTATGTTAGAAACAGGAGGTTTCTGACTGCATTTCATTAAGCCTAATTTATCCATAATAAATAGAAATGACCTTTTTTAAAAAAGATGTTTTACACAAGACAATGTCTTGCCTCAGGGACAAAATAATAAAAAAACTAAGTAATGGTTGCCTAAACAGACTAAATATAATATAACGAGTTTCCCCATAGGGAGTCTCAATGTAGTGATCACTAGGGGAAAGACAGTACAGCTGTCTCCACACAGGCATCATTTTCTTAGGCAAAATAACTACTCCTGGGTTTATTACTGTCTTGTTGAGCCCTCCTCATAACAGATCCAAACCAGCCACTGGTAACACCTTATTACTGTAGCATCATTATGGTAACACCCACAAGACACAGACAAATGGGTGTTGAAAATGTGTAAAAAAATCCTCCACAATATCTTCCCTCCCCCCAATTTACAATCCAAGCGCAACCCAACAATGTAGATGCAGATACAGTCACAAACACAAGAAAGCAACGTGAATATATCTGTTAATTATGTATATGGTTGCCAGAAGAAAATCAGTATCAAGAGAATTCTGCACACCTGCCATTACAGACATCTGAACGGCAATTCTCAATTCAAAGCAACATCAAAACCAAGATAAAGCATCAATAGAGGAAATGTGACAACTTCTTGTGTCCTGTCATAAAAAAAAGCAAGTGATTCTCAGAAAGTGCAGGCTACTAGTGCTGTATATTGTCAAATATCAATTTTAAGAATTTCTACTCGCACATTTAAGAGAAGAGGAAACTAAACACACAGTTTTAGTCCTCAGATTTCAAGCACACCCAAGACTGGATATAAGCTGGATATAACCCAAGATAAGCAACTCGAAAGGCTGCAAGTAATCTGCTAACTCCATCACCAAACACTGGTACAAAATTACTCTGAGACAAACCCCAAATTTTAATGTTGCCAAGTAGGTAGGAAAGGCAGGAAAAGTTTTTAAAAGCGGTCATTCCCAGAGGTATGAGCTCAAACTCCCTCAGTCCCAGTTTGGTGCTCTACTCTCCACAAAGCCGCGGGCTCTCCCGCCAGCCCTCAGCGGCAGTGCCCAGCACGCGTGCGCTGCCCGGGGCGGGCCTTTCGAGCAGCTCCGTGAGGGAGCGGGCGGCCCGGCCGCCGCTGCTGGAGAGGGGCGCTGCCCGCTCAGGGCCCCCACAGCCCCTCCAACTGACACAGCAGCAGCTTTTAAAAATAATGAGACAAGTACCTCAGAAATTAAGGCAAATAGAAGTCTTAAACTGTCCCGATTTCAACAGCTTGGTTTTTAACACATAGAAGTACATGAGCTTAGGAGGCTTCTTATCTACTTCAAAAAAATCTGACATCTTTCTTAACAACAACTATTTTTTTCCCATAAACGACCCAATTCTAGAGGCTGAGATTTTATAAAACCATCAAACGCTTCAAAACTGGGGCCTCACTGAAAACTGGTTATTTGTCTCCACACAGATGCCACAACGGTACCTCCTCAGACACCGAACCCGGAGCTCCCGCGTCCTCCGGTGGCACCGCGCCGTCCGCCCCGGCGCCTCCCGCACCGCCGGGAGCAGGGGCTCCTCGGCAGCACCTCTGCCGGGCCGCGGGCTGGGGGCCGGGGAGGGAAGGCTCGGACCGCCTCAGGCAGCGGCGGGCGGGAGCTGAGGGCTGAGGGCCGGAGAAGGAGGCTCGGACCGCCTCAGGCAGCGGCGGGCGGGAAATGAGGGCTGAGGGCCCGGGAAGGAGGCTCGGACCGCCTCAGGCAGCGGCGGGCGGGAGATGAGGGCCGGGGAAGGAGGCTCGGACCGCCTCAGGCAGCGGCGGGCGGGAGCTGAGGGCTGAGGGCCCGGGAAGGAGGCTCGGACCCCCTCAGGCAGCGGCGGGCGGGAGCTGAGGGCTGAGGGCCCGGGAAGGAGGCTCAGACCGCCTCAGGCAGCGGCGGGCGGGAGATGAGGGCTGAGGGCCGGGGAAGGAGGCTCGGGCCG
>VZTF01007530.1:327848-380694 GCA_013397755.1 Cnemophilus loriae
CCGCGCCGCCCCTCGGAGCGGCCTGCGGGGAGGTCGCGCCGTAGAGGTCACAGCAGCGGCGGGACCACCGCGGCTGCGGGCAGGTCCCGGTGCGTGGCTGGCAGACAGCACCGCCTGGAAACGCCGTGCCCGCAAAGAGCCCGCCCTACCAGGCACTGCAGAGCCGGCCGGGCAGAACTGCTACCGGGCTCTGGCCGGCGGCTTTCTGGCCCTCACACCTGTCCTCTGGGATTTACTGCTCTGAGCCATTCTGAAATGCAGGCCTTGTCCCGGGGCTGTCACGGAGATGCTGCTTTTTGCCTCGAGTAAATGAAATTTCTTTTGCACCTTTAAATAATAGCCTGCTAAGAGGCAAAGTCATTGAGGCTGCCCCATTTAACCTATCTGCTAAAATAAGGAAGAACTGTCAAGAGCTAATCACGACACATGACTTTAAGGTCAGAATGGATCAGTTTTCCTTAGGTGGATTCTTTGTTGGTGTTACCAGTGTTGAACTTCAGTATAATGTACTAGGCCCATGATTTCTGACAAGACAGACGGTGCCCTTTCCAGGGCTACTCTGGAATGTGAATCCTGATTTTGTAAGCAGGAACTGTACCATGAGAACACCTACACTGTACAGTCACCTTCACGTTTTCATTTGATTGCTCTGCCTTCATCCTCAACCACACGGCTTGCTTTGGTAAACACTGCTTGCCTGTTGCAGTGACCTTGTACATCTCGTGGGGCTACAAGTAAAAATAGATCTAGCTTAGATTACTTCTCTCCCAGCCTTCATTACAATATTTATGAGAATTATGTTGTTTCGAGTTGTTTCTGTTGGTACCGACATAGTTTGTTCCTTTTGCCATACACCCTACCTGTCAGTAAAGAAATAACAAATACGAGTGGGACAGGAGAGGAATACAAAGTGCCAAAGTCGTTTCTAGCCTGATAGCTGCAGACAGCCTGCATATGTGAGTATGGCAGAACTGAAGTAGCCTAAGTCTCTGCAGTTAGAAGTCTTCTGGCTCTTAAGTCCCAGAGGCATCAGTAGTCCTAGAGAGGAGGTTAAGATTGGGAGGCTGTGATTTTTCTGCAGATTAGAGATTTTGTCCATGGTGCTCAGCTGGGCAAGAGCCCAAGCTTAGATACCATCGCAGTTTTGAAGCTTAATGCCAGCTCAGAATACTCAGAAGATATAATTCTTTGACTATGATGTGTAGACTTGTTGCTATGGTGAATTTTGTCTTTAATGTGCATTTCAGATCCACTTTTAAAAAACCATCAGGCATGCAGAAGGCAACGGTACAACACCTACAGGTATAACAGGCAGAAGAACAAAATTCACCACAGTTTGAATGGAAGAAGTGACACTAATGCAAAGTAGTTTTGGAAACATCACCTAAAATGTGTAAAGATACTGTCCACTCAACTGCTACCAACGAAGTGTTTTATTTTTCACTTTGCTTTCCACATATCTTCATCCTTGGCATATCATGCATTTAGTTAGAGTTCCTGCAGCCCTGCTCCCAACACAATGTGTGTGAGGACTCCAGGTGGGGTGCAGTGGCCCCAGGCAGGACGGGAGCGCGGCGCGGGGCAAAGCGCGGCTGGCCTGGGCTCACCTTGTGCTAAGAATACCCACGGGGCGTTGCTGCACTGAGTGTTAGGCTGCAGCTTGGCAAAGCACTGGGTACTCCGGTTTCATTTGGATTTTTATATTAGTTTGAGATAGGAGATTTAAAGCAATATGACTTTAAAAAGCAGATTTGCCGCAATATTGTTAAACTTATAAAATCCCATTTGTGCAGTAAAAGAGCCTCTTTTTGTTTTGGATTTTTGCAGGTTTCTCGATTGCTAGGTGCTTTTAAAAGCCAAAAAAAGGTGACCAGAAGTTTTGGTAATGCTGTGAGTATAATAGTCCCATTTTTTTCTTTTAAGAAGTTTCTCAATAAATGGGTTTGGAAATTTATAAGATCGCTGTTGTTATTCTTACGTTCCCAAAAAATAAGGGCCAGACAAGTGAACGTGCACACTCTTAATGCCATCCTGGATTTGTATCAGTTAATCACTGTCATTGGCAATCGCATATCGGTGTGAGAATACAAAAGGCTCTAGCAAAAGGTAGAAGTGGCATGGAAAGTTTTCACAAAATACAGACATAAGCCAGTCTTCTGGAATTCATCTGGGAATGGGCAAATAAATATTGGGCTAAGTAGAAAGATTGTTGAGAAGCTTCTCATTTTCTTTCTTTTGCAGACTTCCCTCTAAGCACTAGATTTACTTTACTGCTGCTTTTAGAATTCCTTGCATCTAAAATTCTGCCTTTTCAAGGTCCTCTTTAAACTATCTTAGACGTTGATTGTGTATTTCCCTGTAGATGTTTTACCTTCTTTATGTGTATGTGTTTGAAGTGCCCATGGGCCTTCTTTTCAGTGAAGGCAGGAGCAGGGCTCAGCACCCTTAAGCAGGACTTAATCTTGAAGAGGAACTGTGGCTTCTCATTCTAAGTTTTGTAGAACAGCAGGTGCAACAGTTAGAAAAGAAACGGAAGGGTCACTTATACAGTATGAAAATCAGAAGGTGAGGCACCCCTGGTTCTGTTTATAACACGGCTGTTTCAGGCTCAGGTGGAGCCCTGCAGTGCTGTCATAGAGCACAACACTACTCTCGAGGCATTCCCTCAGTGACAACTTGCTTAGCAGCAGTGTTCTTTTATCTGAAGCTCCGTTTTTCTGTTGTGCACAGTGAATTTCTTTGGCTCAAAAGTTAAAAAAATCAGTCAATATATATTGAAGTTCTGCCCTGTGAGTTGATTCTATTGGAGGTTTTTCAAATAATGTACGTGAGCTGCCTGTTTTGTAGGTAATAATGAACCCATAAAAGCTGTTGGAACTCTTTAAATAAAAGAAAATTAGCTGGAGCATTTACCCTTAGAACAGTGATCATAATTTTTTTTTCTTCAAAGCAGAATACATTCTTCCCCTGTTATTCATTGAGCCTGGGCTGTGCATTTTTTTCATTTGTTTGATGGTAAAGAAACAAGACTGAGGACATTATGAGAGGAAAATAAGTTGGTATTGTTAAAAATGGGTCTGAGATTTTTAGGAGGTCACTTGAGAAGTTTAGCTTGGCATGCCCTTTCTTTTAAGGTGAATGTAGCTTTTCATACATGTAATCATTTCTAGCATGTGTCAGTATTATGCAGCATGTTGATAATATTGTATACGTACGTGGAACAGAGCCATAACTAGGTAATGTAACTTTCTCTCCAGATTTCCAGAGGAAAGCATGCTAAGTTCATTAATTTCAAGGAGTACTGAGCAGAAATCTGCCTTTCACATTCAGCCTCTGCTTTGAAATAGGAATAGGTAGTAGGCAAATTTTTAAACAATTTTCTCAAAACATTTGCGCACTCCCTTGGAAAGCAAGCTAGTCCTTCTCACTTCTGTCCAGGACTGCTGTTCTTCATAGTGAGTATTTGGTAAAGGAAAATTTCTTTCATTTTCTAATAGTTACTTGGTTCCTACAACACATGAAGATGTTTTCTATGTAGAATACAAACATTCAATTGTGGTACTACTGATATTTCTTTACCTAGGTACAAACGGTAACTTTAATCCCAGGAGATGGGATAGGACCTGAGATTTCTGCTGCTGTCATGAAGATCTTTGATGCTGCCAAAGTAAGTCATATTTACCTAGCTGTAAGCATTGTAAATTTAACTACAACAACAAATATTAATTAGGCATATTAAAAAAAGCTTTCTCTTTAGCTTTCAAGAGATTAAGTCATATTTAAGTATTAAAACTTCTTTCCAGCAGCAAGAGTTTGAAGCTTCAGCTAATAAAAGACAGGAATGTGATACCAAGGCAGGGCTTGAAACTGTTAGCTGACAGAAGAGTAGACACTTGGGAGCAAATGCTGTGTTTAATTTTTAGAAATACAAACTCAATGTCATGTGAAATCACCTTGTTGATGTAGTAATCCTGAGCAACTGAGAGAGGATGTTCTTTCATTCATCATGACTTCCAGTGCAGGTCAAAAGTGTGTGTGAAAGGACTGGCTCATTTTAGCAGTCCAACGGCTGTGCTGCCAAACACGTTAACTTCAGTGATATGAAAACTGATTGTATCCAAGAACTGTTCTCTTACCTGTCTGAGAAACTTCACCAGAACTTGTCAAGTTTCCTTGAAAGGAAGGAAATACAGCTCTTCAGGCACAATGCCTGTTAAATTGTTCCACGTTAGTAACAGCACCAAGGCACATTCCCTTTTTATTACAACTTTCCAACTTGGATTTGCAAATGTGAAGTTCTCTTTAATTATGTTGTGTCTTTTCCTTTGTGATGGTTCCTGATTAAATGAATGGGTGGCAGCCTGTCTCCACTTAGAGTCCTGTGGTGAATGCAAATTCAGAAAGCATTGTGGAGCATGTGCAGATTATCAGTGAGACAACAGATACATATCTGTGTCATGCACAGTCTTCCAGGCAGTAGGGATGGTGAGTTCTCAATGAATTCAGCTTTCAGATGTTGTCTCTTGTATACAAGGAACTCAACAGCTCTAAAACCTTTAAAGAAATAGCACGTGTGTGTATATGACACGTAGGGTGGCATTGTGGTATTCAAGTTTATGATGATTTGCTGCTCACACTATTTCATTTTCACTTAATTACATTTTTCAAAAATTACTTTAGTTCAAACATCTCATGCTTACTCTCACTCACCAGAGAAAATACTGTTCAGGAAGGCCTGGACAAAATTCCTTACACACCTTCTTGTGAAAGTTAAAACCCGAAGCAAAATCATGACATTAAAGTTAACATAGAGTGTGTGTGTTTAGGCACCTATTCAGTGGGAAGAGAGGAATGTTACGGCAATCCAAGGACCAGGAGGGAAGTGGATGATACCTCCAGAAGCCAAAGAATCCATGGATAAAAACAAAATGGGATTAAAAGGTATTTTAGGGGTAAATACACAGCTATTAAATACTGTTGTGTTTATCATGAGTCTGATGAAAAGCCAAAGTTCTTGCTCTGTAGCACGATAAAATGGGTAGTTATAGGGGACAGCCTATCAGGTAGCTGTCTGTAATCTTGAAACAGTCCTTCATTTCCAAGCCATCAGTTAGATAATCGTAGTTGAAGGTGGGTACATACCAAACTTTGGACCCTCCGTCTGCAGAGGGCATTTCTAAGATACACGATAGTGTGCAATAACTATTACTAATGAGCAGTGTCTTTATATGTGTGTAGTGAATACATTTTGTAAAATCTGTGCCACGTGAGGATCGCAGTTTGGCCTTTACCCAGCTGATTAATGTGCCCATGCAGTAGTCGGCAGCACAGAGAACTCCCACGGCATTCCAGCATAAGGGTTAAACAGGAATCTGGAGATCCCCTGTAGGAGTCCCACCTGACCTGGAGTTTCAGCTCGCAGACCCACGGAGGGGTTTATTTTCTCGTTCATCCTTGTGTATATTTTTTTTCTCTAGGGCCCTTGAAGACCCCAATTGCTGCAGGGCACCCGTCGATGAACCTGCTGCTGCGCAGAACCTTTGACCTGTACGCCAACGTGCGTCCGTGCGTGTCCATCGAGGGCTACAAGACGCCCTACACGGACGTGAACATCGTCACCATCCGCGAGAACACCGAGGGCGAGTACAGCGGCATCGAGCACGTGGTGGGTGCCTCGGCTGCTGCCTTTCTGCTTCAGCACTGCCAGCTGGGCCCGTCTCACTGCGGTTCACTGGGGTTTTTACCTTTGGCACCCATTAAAAAGTTCCTCTGTTGTGCAATGCGTTCTGCCTCACTCAGAATTTACTGCTTGGTTCCAAATGGGAAGAAGGAACTTGCACTGCTGATGCACCTCCTGTCTTTCAGATTGTGGATGGGGTTGTGCAAAGCATCAAGCTGATCACAGAGGAAGCCAGCAAGCGCATTGCAGAGTTTGCTTTTGAATATGCCAGAAACAATCAGAGAAGCCACGTGACTGCTGTGCACAAGGCAAATATTATGTACGTTGACACTTCTTTTGAGAAAAATAAACAAAAAAAATCCCCAAACATTTAATTATAAATAACTACTAATTATAAATAACTACTTAAGTGTTATTCAAATGTGAAACTTCTTTTGATGGGACGGGGAGTCAGTAAAATGGGAAAAAAGTCAAGTTAATGCCTCCTAAGTAAAACGGGCAATACTGACCCTGCATTGATAGGGCTGAGATAATTACCAGTAATTGCCAATGTTCTTATTAGCAAGTTTGTAGTAATCCTTCCTTCCAAAGCTCTTATTTTAGAAACTTTTAAAAAGGAAAATGTATTTAAAAACTGAAGATGAAAGTGGCTGGTGTCTTTTGCAGTTTCCATGCCACTTCATACTGAACTGAGTCATAACACGTGTGATATTATGTGACACCACCTTCACAAATTCACTAAGCCTTTCATGAATGAATAGAAGTCATTCTGAGAAGTAATGTCTGCCTGTTAAACTACTGATACAAAAATATTTTAGGAGAGATAAATAGTCACAAATTAAGTTTCTGAATACCAATTAAACCTCTGTTGCATGCAGTTTTCTTTATCTCCAGTACTGTTTCCTTACAATAACTGCAGTATTCTCTTGCTTATCTAATTGCAGGAGAATGTCTGATGGGCTTTTCTTGAGAAAATGCAGGGAGGCAGCAGAAAACTGTAAAGATATTAAATTTAATGAAATGTATCTGGATACTGTATGTCTGAATGTGAGTATTTGTATGTTTTACTTGTGGTTATTTTTTTTAGTTTAAATTCTTAACCTTAATGAAAATCTACTTCCTTCTAGATGGTTCAAGATCCATCTCAATTTGATGTGCTTGTTATGCCAAACTTGTACGGTGACATCCTCAGGTATGGAGATTTTCATTTGAACTCCCAACACGTAAAACACTGACACTGTCCCAGCAGTCACTGAGCTCATATGCAAGCCAGATGGGGGATCATCTTAAGCATTCAGACTTTTTAACAGACATTAACTGCTTCAACTACTAATATACTGATGGGAGGGGCTCTATGATGAGAATGTACTTATTATTTTAAAAAATCCGTTTCTGCTTATGGAGGCTTTGAATATTGTTCAGATGGGACAGAAGAGAAAGTTGTCCAAATGTGTGAAGAATATAATGGCTTACATTGTAATAGAGAATGAATGCCTGGTTAGATATTAGGGAAAAACTTTCTCATCCTCAGCACTAAAATCGACTGTGTAGGGTGACTGTGGGACCATGATGTACACAGGGAGCTCATCATACAGTTAAATGAGTCTGCATAGTCACTGAAGAACTAAATGTGTGGTCTCTTAATATTCTGCCAGCTCTTGGTTGATGTATTACTTTTCCCTACCTTCAAATTTTAGATTTGAATAACATTAATACGAGAGGTACTTTGTGTCTTGAAGGCAAAACCCATCAGCACACATTTTCCATTCTGTAAAATTATTAGGTCGAGTGTAAATTCCATTAAACACCTGTAAAATGAAGTGTTTTAATCTGAACTCTTAAGTGTATAGTGTAACATAGTTTCTTCTCACACCTCTAAGGAAAGATTGAGAAAAGAGCCTGAACTGGAATTTTTATTTATATGTTCAACTATTTACATCTTAGAATCCATCTCCTGGTTTTGTACAGATAATAAATTTAAAGGTAACTTATGTATAAGAAGAAAGGGTTCTTAAGCTTCTTTTAAAACAGCACTGTCTGTGATAAGGCTGTCTGTGCACTCTAAGAAAAATCAGATTCTAACTAATGCTTCTTGCTTTAAGAATTGGTGAAGGCGTGCACAGGGCCCTCACAGCAGCTCTGACACTGTTAACTAAGAGAGATCAAATCAGGAGTCTCATCATCAATACCATTTCACTGAGTTCATTATCACCCATTTTAAAGTTCTCATAGAGGTTCCATTAAAAATTTCATCATTCTAAAACTTCTCAATAAATTTGAGTCTGTTCTTGAAGAGGGAGGGCACTGTCACCACTGGGTGAGGTCTCACCTGCTGCTCTAAAAGTATGAACAAAATGCCAGGCAGGTTCCTTAGACTGAACAGGTCTAAACAGGCAGAAGACAGTCTCTTCTCCGTAAGTATGAAATACTTAGAGTGACAGATACAGACTGTACTCAGTTTTTCCCCAGGCTCTATGCAACTTAAGTCATCCAAACTTTTCTCCTTGTTAGTCCTAAGCTAATGACTGACTTAGCTTAGTATGAGCCAAGTTGCAGGCAATAATTATGTATGGATGTAAAAATACCAGAGTTTTAAGAGCTGTGTTCATCAGTGTGTTCAGCTCTGAGGTACAGTATGGTGACAATAGGCACAGTTGGTTTGTCCTTCCCCATGTTAATTTTGGTGGAAACCAAATGCAAATAGCTTATATCTGATGATCTGCTAACGTCAGACTTGTGACCTGCAGCTGTTGAGTAAAGACAGGGGGGAAGCTTGTCTGGTGTCACTTGGAAAATGTTCCTTAAGCTGCACACAGTACACTACAAAACCACCAGTAACTCACCTACCTGAGCAAAATTCTTCCACATTTTTAGAAGGAATTTACATCTGAAAAGTAGCTCTGGGAAGTAAGATTTTTGTATAGTTACAGGGAACTGTACATAACAATTAGTTTCTGAGACTTCTACACATATTCTGTGCTTCTAGTACTTCTTGTTGTGCCTGTGCCTTAACAGCTTTATTCTAGGGTTTGGAATTTCCTTTTCATTTTCCTTTATTACACTGTCTTCTGCTAGTAGTTCTAAGAATTTTCCGATGTTCCGATGGGGTACAGGTGGCTAACAGCATCTGTTCTTTCTCCATATTATTCTCAGACTGCGCAGGTGTATAAATTAAGTTATAGTTGCAGTTCACTGATAAACACAAATATTTTAATACCTTGCAGAGAGGCAACTGTATATGGAAAAACTCGTGGATTGTTTAATTTGGTGGTTGGGTTTTTTCCAGTGACTTGTGTGCTGGACTCATCGGGGGTCTCGGAGTAACACCCAGTGGAAACATTGGTGCCAACGGAGTGGCCATCTTTGAATCGGTAAGTCTTGCCACACAAGGCAGAGCAGCAATAACTTTGTCTCAATTTGAGAATCTAAACTTTCCCATGCCATACAATGTAGCTGACATTATCTAACAAAGTTCTTTGTACAACTCTTTTTTACTGTGAAGATGCTCAAGCTTTACCCTGAGAGACTGGTTAAAGTAAATATCACATGTAGGTTTTTCGCACGTCCTTTTTTTGACCGATACTTCATTTTCCCACTTTTTCATATGATAAACCCTGTGAAATGGAACTTGAGGAGCACAGTTCAAAGATATTCGGTGACCTAGTGTTCCCTTTCTGATGTCTTTGAACTGAATGGTTTTGGTCCTTGGTATCTCCTTTCCACTGACTGTATCATAGCAAATTAAGTCCTGTTTTAACGTGAAGACCTGTGGCTCAGGTTGCTTGCACACACCTGAACTGCCTAGGACATTTTAATCAGCCTAATGACATCATAACAGATAGGTTTACTCTCATTTCTAGGTTCACGGAACAGCACCAGACATTGCAGGAAAAGACATGGCAAATCCAACTGCCCTCCTTCTGAGTGCCGTGATGATGCTGCGCCACATGGGACTGCACAAACACGCCTCAAAGATTGAGTCAGCTTGCTTCGAAACAATTAAAGATGGAAAGGTAACACGAGGGTGTGCAAATAAATGCAGCGAATTAAAACCATATTGGATCAAAGCAAGAATTAACTTGGAAGAGTCGCACCAGAGTGGGGGATGGCCTGCTGAGCTGGCCTGATGCATGAGCAGTGCCACTGTCCTTCTCTGGTAGTAATTATATTATCTTTGGGGATTTTAAATCTGCCCAGCTCAGTAAGAAGGGGACAGGCTCTAGCATTCCTTTTGTCTCAGCAGTGCTCATCTTACATTTCCACAGCTTTATGAACTCCAAAATAGTGAACTGGATGGCTATTTTTCAGGAAGGGAATGAGAGTTTTAAGTAACTCTTAGCATTTCACGTACGAAGTTCATGAAACGTACAAAGCACATATATTGAAATCTGGATCCTGAAGTGAGGGACACTAATTTTTCTTTCACAGGCTTAATCATCCACTTTGTTTATAGCATTTCAGTCCTGACTAATACTTGTTTCTATCAGCTCAATTATTTTCTTTTTTCATTCTTACTGCTTTCACTCATTTTTGACTACAAAAGAACAGTTTTTATCCAGTGTTTTTCTCTTAAGATTATATATGTTTCTCTTTGGAAGTGAGTGTCTTCAGATTCATGACTCAAATGGGATAGTGTGGGGAGGGGGGGCTTATGCTCTGAAACTTGACAAATTTGTGGTCTTCCCATTATTGGTTCACTCCTCTACATTGATGTCCATCTCTTGAAAACATGGTTGGAAAGATCCTGAGGATTGCGGTTAAAGAGGATTAGCAGCTAGTCATGCTGGTTCAGGTATCTCAGGCAGGACCATGAGCAGCTGCTTTGTAATTAAAAGTAACAAAATGCTGAAACCAAAAGTTACCATTTTGTAAGTTTGCAGCTATCTTGCTGTGTGCAGGAGCCAGTTAAAAAAAAAAAAAATCTAAACTTACAAGTGAATAAAGAGGTGCTCCTGTAAAGTTCCCATTTATTGCTCTGGAAATGAAATCCTCTATCTGCAGGTCAGTAATTCCATGGGAGATAACAGTGCAAGTTTTGTGACATGGCTACTTGTTTACTAATTACTTATAATGTTATGATTGGATGCTCACAATAGAGAGAATCTTTTTAATTGAAAAAAACTCCATAATGCAATTTAAATGACAAGATCCTAAAACAGTAACCTTGATTACTTCTCTTGCTTGCTATTCCTCCCTTCCCCTCAACCACTTCATTAAGATATGTGTGTGCTATGTAGGGGGAAAACGAATAATTTTAATTATCTCCTAGAGTGCTTTAATCTAGCTGGGTTGGACAAACAATGTTGCCCACTTTTTTATTTTTGTTCTACTGTCTTCATGATGCCAGACAGGAGTTGTATTGGATGAGAGAGATTTTTAACTCTACATTTCCTATCTCTTAACTAAACTAAGCAAACTTTGAGAATTGTTAACATGCAGCATTAAGAGTTATGTGTGCTTGTTCTGTGTGGGTTTCCTTAAAAAAAAAGACCCAGTCTTTCTGAATTACTCTCAAGTAGTCATCCTTGTGCTGAGCCTTTATATAGGAATCTTACTTCCAAAGGACAAACTTCTTACTGAAGATGTAAATACTGAACCATTAATTACACTCTTAAAGGACTTTGTAGAGCTTTGACCACACACGCTTCCTGCAGTTAGGATAAAACCATGTTAAAATCGTGTTCAAATCTGATCCCATTGTAAGTACTTCATGCATACTCAGGTTTTCCCTCCCTGCACTGTCCTTATTGATGAAGTCTCTGTGGGATGCAGAACTCAAGCTCGATGTATTCCTGCTCACCTTATTTACTGTCCATACACAACATACCATGAGAACATCCAGAACTGTTCAGAGACAAGACTGGCCCCATCATACATTTTAGTAATATTATTTTTCCTTCCTTTCTTTCAGATCTTGACAAAAGACTTGGGAGGCAACGCCAAGTGTTCGGAATTCACGGATGAGATCTGCCGCCGAGTACGGGACAAGGACTAAACCTGCTCCTCCTCCTGCTGCTGCCTCTGGAAGGACCCGTCACGGAGTACAACATATGTAACCTGATACCCACATGCATAGAGTTTGCTTATCTCTTGAGAGCAAACTTTTTAGCTGAGGCCTCTCCATTAATAAATCTAGTCCAAATGGCTACAAATGATGCTTGTGCCTGCTTTCGGTGGACTTTTCCAAGTGCTTTGTCTTATTTATTTTTTTCTATCTGGTGAACATTTTTATGTAAGTGAATTCTTTTATTGGCACTGTAACTGTCTAATATTTTCCATTTCAATTAGAGGGTTTTACTTTCCACATAGAAAAATTATGCAAACAAACCAGTAACAGAATTAGTGAAATAGAAAAGCACCTTAATGGTTAAAACCTACTTCATTGATCTTGCTGAAATTGAAAAGATAGGTTTTCAGCCTAAGAGTAGCACAAGATGATCTTCATAAACAGAAACGGGTATAAAATAACTTAAAATAGCAATTTTGTGTTAGAAGCAATGAGAAAACCACTTTAGATACTCTGCTGATTCATGAAATACAGCCCTGCCCACCAAAGGCATGAATTAAGACACAGAAAATTCTAGAGATTTAATCTATTTCTGTACTTTAAAAAACCTTAAAATCATTAACAAGGAGTGAGAATTAATGCTGAAACCAAGTTATTTTTCAAATCTATGTACCAAAATAATTCTTACCAGTTCTCCTCTCTGAAACACACTTTACAATAGAGTTCTAATGAGGGCAAACGATACAAAATGAGGGCAAACATATATTGTGAGGGGAAAGTATTAACTTTGCAGATTTACACTAAATATTTCATGACTTCTGCTAGAATGCTTTTTGTGTTGTAGTTTTCTGCACAGTCTGTTCAGTGTCTCTTCCTGTATTGCCTAGTAATTTTATTCTAGAAACTCTGAGTGTAAGGGACTAGTCCTAAATGGATTAAGACAGATCAGCGGTTTGGCTCTGGTGCCTATGTTCCAGAAATACAGTTCATCCCCATTCAGGGGGATCTGAATCTAATTTTTCCTTGCTTACTAAGCTTAATGGGTGCAAAAGCAACTCGTTGCCCTCCCCTCCCCATCAGATGCAGATTGTCACTCGAGCCGTTCTGATCTCTAGGTATCAAGGCATTGCTTCCATTCCTGCACCCGACAAGAAAATACGGATTTTCACACTCGTGAGTACAGCACAGGATTGTCCCTACTGCCAGAAGCAGGCTTCTTACAGCTTCATTCTATTCACAGGAAGTAACTAAGGGCAGTAACATCTATTAAGACTGTTGTGGGCTGGTTGTTTCAGAAGTAAAACAACTTTGGAGTAACGACTTCCCATGTCACTCTCTAAAGTAAGCATCCCAGCTTTTTTATACAGTCTGACAACATGCTGGAGGAGCTTTATTCCTCCCACACTCTGCTTTTGGTGAATAGGGCAACATTTCTTTCTGTGTTTTACAAGCTGCTGCTTCCTTGTTTCCTTCAGATTAATATTGTTAAAGAAATTCTGAATTATCATTGCGCACAAAATGGGGAAGAATAAACTTTTCAAAGTCCTATTGCTCGTTTTGTTTTTATAATCCCAGGCTGCTGCTTTGTCATGTGTTGAGCTGATTATTGGTACTCGCAACAGATCTCAGGTCTGTAAGATGTGTGAGACTGGTAATGGAACTTTTATGGAAACCTTACCTTGTTCTGCATCATTTTTTTTGTCTCAGTAACAGGGTGTGGCCTGCCTGCCTGTGTGAGCTACTAGAGCTGTCTGCTGGAGATCACTTACAGCACAACTTTGTGCCAAGCATTTCCTTCACATATGATTTATTTTGCATATGGGTAAGAAGAAATGCAGCCCACATTCGTCAGAATTAGTGCAATGTGAATACTGAAACATGCAGATACACACTGACAAACACTGCTCAAAGAAAAGCACTGTAAACAATTTTTTAAAAGTTTCTGTAATAGCATTTTAATGTGAGAGCTCCTGTGGTTACTGCTTTGTGTTTTTCAGTCTTAGGGAGCTATTCCCCTGTTTTACTGATTATTTGTTTTTAAGAGAAATGGTAATGCTTATCCCAACGTGGACTTAAGAAGTGAACTGCTGTTTTCACAGAATTCTGAATTCTAGGCATTACAGAAATAGAAGAGGAGAGTCTTCAGGTTCTGAAAGGTGTTAGTGAACAAGAAAGTGTTCTCGGGGAGGGGAAAAAAAATCCCAGCCCTTTTGATTTTTACTCTTTTAAAATAATTATCACTGCAGTGGTGTGACAGTTTCATTAAGCAGTACCGCTGTCTACCAAATTATATCATGACCTACGGGAAACATCCTGTAGAACAAAAGAAAAAACAGAAAAATGGAAGACTATATAAAAATTTTTTCTGTTTCAATGTAGAGGAATTAGTTATATCTGCTTTATACAACACAGAAGGATGTTTTAGTCATTTAGGTAGTAAAGGAAAAGCAGTATTAGAGAATGACACACTGTAGATGCTTCTGTAGAAAGAGGACAAATGATCAGGTGAGTATCAGGAACAGCTAAATTGACAGCAGCTTTCTAGTGTTTGGTTCAATAGACTACAAACTCAAAACATAAATCTTTGTTAATGCTTTTGATTAGAAAATACTTCCTTTTGCTCACAGATCTTTCTTAATGCTTGGAGGAAACACTTGTTATTCTTTATAGAAGGAGTCTACTTCATTTCGGTATTTCTCGAGCACAGTGAGCCGCTTCAGCTTCATTGTGGGACCTTAAAAGAGGGAGAGTCAATTCCAGACACAGGAACAAAAATTCCTACTCAGTTTGAGCTTTGGTGCCTAAGTTTTTTATTGAAGAGCCTGTTGGGAAGAACATGCCCCCCTCTAAGCACAGATCAATGCTAAAAGTGAGAAGCAAGTGTGGTATGTGAGGTTGCCTCCACATAAGCATGAGGACTTCAAAGGGAGCTGCAGATAAAAGGGTGGTAACTGGCTACTACTTTTTTCATAAAAGTATGTTTTTGAAAGCTTTTAAACAATTCCCAGTTTATTCAAAGAGCCTGGTAATGTGCTTTGGGCTCCATTATCAGGCTTTCACTATCTTGCTGCTTTTGTTTGTTTTCTTTTAAAGAGAAACTTTCAGTGTTATTACTGGAAGTTATTAATACTACAATGCACAAGGAATTAACCAAAACTGATTAATTACCCAAAGCAATCTAAAATTTAAGAGCTCTACTTGCAAATGAGCACAGATTCATAAATGTGTGCAGAGCAAAAACTCCAGTTTTTGTACTCATTACCACACACTGCAGTCGCTCTTCCTTTCCCTCTAGTGGATGTACCCAGAGTCTCGCATGCAAAACTGTACTGAATATTCTTAGATCAGCAGCCTCTGAACTACGGATAAGTCAAGACAAATCAGTCTTACCTAGTTCTCCCCCAGAAATGGAAAAATCTCTTGGCAGGACTGTCCATTTCTGAATGCAATGAACCCTGTTGGTGGCAGTGCTGTTGACTCTGTCGATGCCCTCCTGGATGGCCCTGTAGATCGCCGGGTCTCTCGCAGCTACAATCTCAGACACTTTGGTGGCTTTACTACCACTCCTCTGGCAGAAGTCTCTGGCTTGCTCTGTGAGAATGTCAGTGGGATCAGATGTATCTGGGTCCAGCACACTCTAAAATATCAAATGAAGTGAATCATCACACGCTCACTCTTACAAGGCATTAACAGGTTCTCTGACCAGGCCCTCCCCCCTGGCAAGAATAAAAAGGATAAAAATGCAAACATTCTGTAAGCCTTAAAAAGCACAAACACCTACGGATCATAAAGGGCTTTTCTTTCCACTTGACTACCAAATGCAAACATTTTCAACTTAGATGCAGATGTCATGAGCAGACTGAAAACGTATGAATGAATTGGGCAATAAGAGTCCATCTCTGACCTTGAACGTCTGCCATATTTTCCAAATGACTCCATTGTTACAGGGAAACATTTAGCTCATCATTCAATGGAATTACTGTGGTGTAACGTAAACAGCTTGAGATAAAAGTGTTCCTAGACCTCTTAAATTAGTATTTCTATTGTACCTGAAGATAGAGAGTATCAGTCATAGAGGTAAACAACCTGAAAACACCTAAGTGGCATTCACTAGGTATGTACACAGAACTGAAGTGCAAATATGTTAGGAAAGCAGTGATTTCTCGATTGAAGCCTATACCACAGCAAGGCTAGTAATTACTTTGTTCCACAGTCATCCTTCTTGTGTTATAAAAATAACAAATTGTAGAGAAATGTTTCTGTTGGAAAGCTTCTGAGTTTGCCCGTAACAGAAACATTTGTTGGTTTTGCTCATCTGTAAGCATTAAAGCTATTGTGTTGTGCTACAGAGACTTCTCAATCTTCCAGCATTTCTTATATAAAAATTTGCATTTAAATAGAAAATAGCTCTTATTGTAGATGTAGGAGAAAGAGCAGTAAATATGTGGATGTTTAGCAGATCCAGTAACCCTAAGTTTAGACCCAGCAGGATTTGGTCCGTAGTTGCTACACATTTTTCCCCCTGCTAGCATCCTCCTATCTAATTTTAGATCTTTTTACAAATGGTTCAAAATGATTATTCTTTTGTTAGGTGCAGGTGTATAACTTCACTGAAGGCAATATTAAAACTGGTCTACCTTGAGGGTCAGGAACATTGACAAAAACTTCTTCTTATCTCCAATCACCATAGCATTACTAACAATTGGCAGTTCTTTTTTAACAGCATCTTCGATTGGAATTGGAGGCACATTTTCACCTCCAGCTGTAATAATCAAATCTAGGCGAAAAAAGAAAGGCTATTAGTTGAATTCAAATAAATTCCAAAGATCAGGTTAATGTCTGGCTCAACCTGTTTTTCTTATTTTGACATAAAAAATAAGAGATTTTTTTTTTCCAAGATATTTTCCAAATACCACAAATCCTATTAATTATCTTCAAAACAAAAATGCTACTATTTTTCAAACACGTGCTCAGGTTCTCAGATCTCCCTCAGTATATTTGCTCCAGATATTTTTTTACATAATCCAGTAACAGGTTATTCTCAAGGGACTGTTACATAACTGGAATTTTTCTGTGAGAGATCATCTCTTCCAAATTAGCATAGGATTCACCCTCTATTCTATTGTTGCTACCTCACCAAAAAGCAAGTTCATTGTTAACACCATGATTAAAACCAATTCTTAAATCCACCAAGAGGGGTCAGACAGAAATAAGTTACTACTGGAGGAAGGCTCGATAAAAGCAACATTTGTACTGAAGTGTAATACGTATATTCGATGAAATTATTACAAACTTGAGTATTCTCTAAGTAAATTCCAATTCTTTGCTTTTGTTATGTGGGTGACTTCTCACTGTCCTCAAATAATTGTCTTTGCAGCAGTTCAGAACGTGCTTCAACAAATAACACAGACACACTTTTCTAGGTCTAACTTTCCCTTTCATTCCAGCCTCCTTTTGCAATAGTCCTGTCTTTGTCTCAGATCCTCTACCAATCTCTCTGGCCCTTAGTTTTTCATTGCCCTTATTTGGACTTGAATTTAAAACTTCAGTGAAACTGGACATACGGTTATTTTCTCCCAGATTGTCTACCTATCCTGTAATTTAGAGTAACTGCTATTCATTCAGCAATCGAGACAGATGTAAGAGAAACACAAACTGTATGGATTGAGACAAGGGCTTGTTACTGCTGTGCCAAAGGAAAATGAATCAGACAAGAAGACAAGTTAAAATCCAGACAGCTGCATTTGGTGCAGGCTATTAATAGTACCAACTTCAGTCCTGATTCCCAGCAGGACATGATGCCACCCGTGACAGATTCACTCATCTGTTATCTCCCTAGTGATTCATCTTATGTTCTAAGATGATATTGACTCAGTTCTTAAATCTTCTGCAATCACATCTTGCCTGTGACCAGTCCCACTGTCTGAATACGTGTCACGAAGAAAGGCTCCAAGTCAGCAAGTGCCCAGTCTCAGTGCCGTGAGCCTTCAGCCGGTGTCCTGCAGTAACACCTCGGGGCATTGCTTCAGCTGTAGCTTTCCCTTCTGCTCTGCTCTCTGCAAACACTTCACCTAAGGCACCACAGGAACCGACCTCTGACCTACAGCAACAACTTCTGTGTAACAGAGAGTGCCTCTCCTTCCTGCCTAAACATTCTAATGTGCAGTTAAGACACTTTGGCAAGATTCAGAGGGAGACTGGACAGCTTAATGGTATCATTCAAATCCAACGAGACACATTAAACCTGTGTTAAGTAGTTCATACTGCTAATTGTAATTAATACTGAGTAAAGGTCTGGGAGATAAAAAGCCTCACTGTAGGAACTGAATCATCTCCACCTATTACAGACTAGAAGGAAACCTTCCCTGAACACAGAGCACACTGTGGTTTTCTCACAGGAAAGTTTATTTTACCTTCCTGCTAGGGCAATGCTGCTGGCATTAGAGGAAGGACACTTCATTAGATGGACCATATCTGAGAGATGGCTGAATAGTGCTGAACATTTACCATAAACAGAGAGCAACATTTTGCCTATTACCTTTAATTCTTCCAGTGACATAGAGAAAGCCATCCTTGTCTAGCTTTCCTAAATCTCCAGAATGCAGCCACCCCTCCTCATCAAAGGCTTCTTTTGTTCTGTCTTCCATATTTAAATAACCCATGAAAACAGTCCTTCCCCAGAAACAGATTTCTCCATTGCCTTCTGTATCTTTGTCCGCCAGTTTCACTCTGCATCCAGGTGCTGGTTTACCACAGCTACCAGAGAAGAGCAGAAAAACCCCACAAGGATCACAGAAACATCAAACACAACACTGATAAGCTGGCCAACATGCCAAATGCCTGAAACTGTCAAAGTACCCGTGACTGCAAATATCACCGTGCTGTGACTGACTGACAGCCATGCAATACTCCTTCACTAGGGCACGTTTGGCAGGGTATCTGAGCACTTTGTGGCAGTCTGTCCTGGCCTGTGCTTGCTGCTTTTTGCCCCCCTGTATCTTCAGGCACACAACCACTGTTGTCTCTGAGGTCTTGCATTCGTCCCCTGGGCCAGGGCTAGTGTGTATCTCAGATGTAGTCACTGTGTTTGCTATAATGCTGTAGCTCAGGTTCAGTGCTCCTGGCACAGTGTGCTATGGAGTCAACGTGTTCAAATTCTGACCTGGAAGTTATTCTGACTCCCAAAGTCACAACAGAGTAGCAATGCACTCAGAGAAATTAAGATGAGCTCTAAAATATCTTTGCTGACCTTAGTAAATACTCTTTTCATAGATACAATCAAACAGGTCATATTAAAAAAATAGTAATAAAAAAAGGCAAAATTACCTGTGCTGCCTGTAAATGTAAGGCCCAGACAGGCAGTGTGGGCCTGTGGTCTCACTCATGCCATAGGCCTCATACAGGGTGATGTTCAGGCCCAAGAAGAAATACCGTGTTTCTGTGTTGAGAGGAGCAGCACCACAGAAGTGCTTCTGACAGGAAGAAAGCCCCAGGGCACTGCGGATTTTTGCAAGCACTAAGTAGTCTGCTAATCTTGTCCAGAGCTGCTTTAGGTCGCTGCTGGGTGCAAAACACACAAGTAAGTCAGAGCAACCTAGGAAGTTTTCAAAACAAAATCAGGCACAGATTTTGTTTAGAGATGTATTTGTCATTTGGTTTTGGGTATTGACAGAAGTTAGAACATAAGTAAGGTGACACATTCATCCTTTTTTCATTTATTCAGTGTCTTTCATTTCTCTAGCTTTCCTACCTCCAGCTCTTGAGGTATCTGAATTCAACAAATACATAAGGAATCTACAAAAACATATTGTATACAACATAACTCTTGTATTCCTGATTTTTTATCAGTTAAATGTGTCTCTGAGAACCTACACCACTGAAACCTAAAATTTGCAAGATGTAGCTGAGAAGCTGAATGATCAGACAAGCAGTATCATGGAATGATCTTCTGGAATACCATTCTGCGTGAGAAATTTCACACTTCATTGTGAAATAACTGACATTAATAATAATTGATAACTACACCCTCCCCCTTGCAGTGTATTTGCTGTGTTGCCAAGCCAAATTTTACACACTTATACAAAGAGCCTCACTGAGGCTTCATGGTTTATTACAAGCAAATTGCTACTTCCAGGTTGCTGGAAATCTCAGTCATTGTACCCCATACCTGCTTGAGCCATTCAGGTTCCTCTCCAAGCTAAGCGACATAGCCCACGACAGCATTTTCTTCTTCATAAATCCTGACTGAGCAGAAGCATCCTTTAATTTCTCCATGATTTTCTCCCATACTCGGGGAACTCCCATGTGAGATGTTGGCTGCACTTCTTTTAGTGTGTTGATCAAGCTGCCCTGTTATAATCATTAAATAATTTCAACAAAAGGCACACAGCAGAGATAAAGAGGTTTGGTGAAGTAAAACCTGAATGTTTAGTGTTGTAGAACATCACTAAATATGCAGGATATAAAGAAGGGCTGCTGAGCCCACTTCAGTCAGCCATATGCACTAACATGTGTCAGGTCTGACACATGGGGGAGGTACGTACACAAGGCGGAAAAACACACATGGTTTAGTTCCTCCTGCCTCCCTTGCCTCCAAAAACTGCTTGTACTTCTGTTGCCTTAAAAGAACCTTATAGATATGAATTATATCTCTTAATTGGAATCTAGAGCACTGGATCACAAATATAATGAGCTTTATTTTTCCATAACTCTTACAATAATGGACTCTCAATCTTCATCCTCTACAACTTTTCAAATATCATATTCTCTCCCTGGGATGTTTTCTAAGAGAAAGAAGTGCAGTCTTAATTAGATGTAATGCAAGACAAGGTACCTTTAGAGCATCTGGCTCAGCAAAGTAAACTTGCTCTCCCCATTTGATTCCAGTCCACAGGTCATAGATCTGTGCAGCTATGTGGCTGAGTGGGAGGTAACTGACTATAGACTCCTGTTGGACCTCTGCAGGTTGCATATCTCCTGCTCTGCTGCAATGGGCTGATGTCCAAGTTATCTGTTTAAATAAATAATAAAACACGTTAGGTATGGTGGGGATTTTGGTTTGGGTTTTTCTTCCTTTTTTCCTCTTAACACAAACTAAGGATCTCTTGCTACGCTAATGAAACTGTGAAAAATCTGTGCTCACAGAAAGACATTGCAATATTGACCACACAGCAGACTGTCAGTTCCCTGGGGACACTCTGCCAAAAGCCAGATGACCTTTGCAGCAATACAGAAGTGCAGATAACGTAAGTAAATACAGCATTTGTGCTGCCTGACTGGCCTATGAACACTAGCAGCTGCCCATGCCCTAGTGACACACCGAGCCAGGCAGCCACAGGCTGGATGGACAAGAAACAAATTGATCTGTCCCTTCCTCTGCAGCTCTCCAGCTCTGCAGGCTTTCTATTAAACTGGCACCTTCCACCAGTGCTGTATCTGCAAGTTAGAAAAAGAACAATAAATACTCAGTGATCAGTGAGCTCAAAGGACAGTTTAGTATCAGCTACAAGCTCACTGCCTGGTACTGATCATTCCCTGGCTAAGCACTAAGGGGAAGATAGCAGCTGTACTCTCCTCTGGAAGCCTCTGGGATATTCACTGCAGTGGTTCCCAAGTGACACACACACACCCCCCTCTGAGGAGAGGCAGCACATACATGGATAGTTTTGAAGCTGTGTTGCTTGACTTCTTAGTGAAGCTGGATGATGTTTCCCTCTCCTTCCTATTTCCTGCTTTATCTCAGAAGATGCAGTTCAAGGATGCTAAATACGCATATCTTCATTATCAGAACACAGCATATGGAAGACCCATAAATATATGTGATGGTGTGAGAGACAACGGAAAAGATATATGTGCACAAAAATGAAAGCCAAAACAAACAACACCCCCCCAAAAAAGCCTCCAAGCAAACCAGAAAACCCCAAGCAACAAAAAGAAAGCTATTTCTCAGAGGAGTCTGTAATCTGAACTGGGTAGCAAAGGACACAGGAATGAGAGTATTCAAGGTGGCAGAGTACAGACACAAATCCCATGTATTCTGTTATCACAGCATGTTCCTGCCAGCTCCTTTGTAATAAATTAGAAGGCACAAGTGTAGGCTTGGCCTTTGGAAATAGAGATTCTCAAGAGAGGGTTTTAAGGAGCAGCGTGCTGCCAGGCCAGGCCGCTCCAAGTTTAGGTGGCAGCACTGGACAAATGGCTATGGGAGACTTATACAGCAGGAAGAACGGGATGTCTTTAAGATGTGCCTGCATTCATTGCTTGGACTCCGAGCCTCACAGCACACAGGCACACTCACAGCAGATCTGTGTGGGTCATACAGGACTGATTCAGCACCGGTTTTGCACATCAACAGTGGCAAACATCTTTGACTAAAGAAGGCAGCAGCAGAGCTACAGGCATGGCATGCTTTCCACTGTTTGTCAACATAAAAATAGCCTGTTTGTGATCAGCAGCCGAGAATAGTTTGGCAGCTGGCACGGAAATGACACTAGACTCCTCTGAGATAGAAGAGCATAGATTTGCAACATGAGATCAGTCTTTTTGTCTCCCCAGTTCATTATGTTCTGCTTCCAGGTACTACTGCACTAATTCCCTATATTTGGGTGAATTGCTGTTCACATGTGCATGTTTGCAATAATTTCTGCTTTACTTTAAGGGGTGAGGCTTCAACTTAGACCATCCCTTTCACAGATTCTCTGCATATTCAGAAAGGCTCTCTATCACCTTCCACTCCTGCTCAGCCACCAACCACGTATCTTTCCTAGCAAACCTTTGTGGAAAGTCCTTTTAGCAAACAACTTTGCTTTTGTCTATAACTAGAAATTTTCTGTTTGCCACAACGCAGGTAGGGCTGCTGTAAGTACCAGCACTGAGCACTGGAGCTGTATTACCCTCCAGTGACAGATGTAGAAACCTGCACACAAGTCCAAGAGCAAAAAACACCAAAGTAAAAAAACCACACATCCGCCCTCAATTTTAAAAAAATCTGCAAAAGCAGTCCATCAGGCTGTTTTGATAGTAGCTGGCTGATGTATATGATTTGTTCATTTTACAGTGACCTATGACATTGCTTGGGAGACTTCATGGCAACCTATGAATTATGTTTATGAATACATGCATTAGATCTCACAAGAAATACAGTGAATAAAAATTTCATCTTCATAAAGAACTGCTCAACTTTGTGAAGCGCTGTTTGAATGGAGTTTCATTCTTTACCTTGCTTGTACTTTACCAGAAACAGCTGACTGCACTTCAGACTTTGCTTTGCAGTACCCTATCCACACTGTAAAAGCAAAAGCATTTCAAGGCTCTAGGATGTACCAGCCATTCCAAACCACAGGAATAAATATCCTCACACTTTGCTGTTCCTCTGATACTGGAAGAGCCCAAAGTACCTACATTGTCGTGACTCAGCATGGCTCCTTTTGGCTTCCCAGTTGTTCCGGAGGTGTATATCAGAACACAGCACTGATTCGGCTTTTGGGAGTTAATAATGTCATCCAAAGTGCTGTCAGAGACGTCACCTCCCAGCTCCAGAAACTCTTCCATCTAGAGCATGGAACAGAAAATACAGGATAGCAAAAGGCTTCTTACAAATTGACACAGTACTGCATCTCTCCTGTCTCAAAAATGTTAGAACATTTCAGTGCCTTGTTCTGAACGTGTGTCCAAGGCAAGTTTCCCCAGACCTTGGCTATGTAAGAAATATGATGAGTCTATCTTACAGCTTAATGTGTGAATTGCAAACAGGCTATCTAAAATTGTGCTGCCATGAGTCTTTTCAATGCCTAAGAAGGAACAGAAATACTGTTCCTCCTCCAACGTGCATATTATGGATAAGTCACGGAGGCTAAACTTCTGTTACGATCTCACACTGTAAGAATGATTTTGAGTCTTATTTAAAGAATCTGGATACATAATTTTTAAGAGTACACTTCTGACAGCTCATCTATAATTCATTGTACACTATATAACTATAAAGCAATTGAATTAAAGCTTCTTCACAAAAGCATCATTATCTACATGTGTAAATGTTTGCCCAAGTTATGTGCTCTTTTATAGGAAACAGCATATGATGCTGGTCACAGCTTCCATTCAAATTTGGCTCATCCTAGAGTGAGATAAAACTTTTATGACACTGGACTTTTGTGCCACACAAATTGGCCTACAAGAATCCTGAACCTGCTCCTCTGTATTATATTGGTTGCTCCCAGGCAGTTCTGTCACACACCCCTGACGTGCTGTTAAGTGTACCACTGATTTCAATGCTAAGTGGAAACTAGAGTATCACAGTATTTTTTAAGAAAATTGATAACCAAGCTGTCAGTTTCTCATTGCAGTCATGTGACTCATACTGTGCTACAGAAGTGTGGTATTTAAATGCAAGGTGCAGCTCCTTCATTTTTCAGTGATTTCTTGGAGCTATATCTAGGACCACAAAGCAGTGATGGGGATGATGAGAAAAACAGAGGTAAAAAAGGAGAGTCTCTGCTTGAGGGTAGTTCATTTCTTCTTTCAGACCTCTGGCATTGCCACTGGGCTACTAAGATTACGATAGTCAGCCTCTGTGGCACTTTAACTTCCTTCTCTTGGGTGGTGAGGCTGCCCTAAGGATCATTTATCAGTTTTATACTTTCTTCCAACAAACCACAGGTCTGAAAAGAGAGGCACTGCACAGCTCTGTAGCAAGTAGAGGATTTGTCACATTCTATCCCTTCCCACAGAGTGTGGCTGCATCAGTTTCACAAGCTCCTGGAAAGCCTGGTGGTGTGAAGGCTGCAGTTGTTGGTATGTCACTACGCAGTTGTTCCTGTTTTCCTGACCTTACAGTATTCTCACAGTGGAATGCACTGATCACTGAGAATCTGTTGCCCAGGCTTTGTTTACTGAACCGCACCTGCAGCAGATGGTGCTGGCATTCCAGCCAGTGTGGAAGGCACAGCCACAGTCACAGCACACTCCTGACTCCGCATTTGCCTTCTGGAAACATGCGCTGCTCAGCCAGCTCTGCCCCCGCCGCTCATCACACGGCACAAATCCCTTTTATCAAATGCCACGTGGGCTGGAGGTTTGCTCCACATCACACCTCAGCAACAATCATTTCTGCCTTGGGCGATCTGATCTCTAGTTTTGCCTTTAGACGACACAAACTATGGCAACTGTCAGACACTCGCAGCTCCCCTGCTCCTCTGAGAAAATGTCCAACATGACACCTGGACACTGAACCACTGTTTAAAAATACAGCAATTCTCAGACATTTAGATTTCAATAACTGCAAGCTGTTCACGAATTAAAGGCTAGCACAATCTTTTTAGATAGTGAGATCATCTTTGTATTAACATTTTTATTGTACAAGATGCAAGGCATGCTCTATACCAGTATGTACAGTATTGGAACAGTTACAGTTTAAGTTATATGCAAGACACAAAAAAGACCCAGAGAAGACTTTTGTCTTATCAGACTATCAAAATTGCAAGTGTTTTTAAATATTTCGATGCTGTTCCCTGTTCATCATATTTTTATATACTGAATACATTATATCTCTCTTCAATATATTTTTTCTGCAGTTGAAGTTTTTCAGCCTAAAATCTGATAATCTGTAGTCCAGTTAAAATACTGGATTTTTAAAAAAATTACTGAATTCACAGGCACCAAAGGACAACTTTTATTTTTAACCATTTGAGAGTACACATTCCCACCTAAAACCTACAGGTGTTTTAATAACCCAGTCAAGTTAAAGATCAGGAAGACACAAGACAGACAGTTAAGCGAGGTAGCTCTTTTCTTAAATGTGAAGTATCAAAGGTGAATTAAACAGAAAAAGCTGATAAAGCCTTTGAATGTGTTTGCTGGAACACAGCAATGCATTCTAAGTAGTACAGTCACAGTAGAAATTTATCAAATAAGTAATACCCTGTGTATAAACTGGTAATTATTTGGTTGAGGTATTATTTGGTTATGCCAAAGTAGTCACTCACCGTGTACAAATTTGGATGTCTCTCTGCAATGGAGTCCTTATATAGCACCACAGCCTTCAAGTGTGGCAAGCGATTCCAGATCTGTTGCATTTTTTAAAACAAAGTTATTATTTATTATTCATATCTTGTGTGGGCTTTTATCCGTTCTAGTGCTGACAAAACTATAATGCCTTGACAGGCACAAAAACCTCCCATTTCCCTCCACCCCCAAATATTCTCCCCTAAACTCATCACCAACTAGCTCAGCTAGGGGCGGGGGGAAGGAGGAGAGAACTACACAATCTACATGGACTACACAGTCTGCTCTAGGACATCTGGTTTCAGTCAAAAGCTTTAAAAAATGAAAAATACACCAGAAGTGGCTCCTCAGCATCCTTTCTCATACTGCACAAAAGAGCACATCAAGGAACAGTGCAGGTCAAGCTAGAAGCTGACCCTGGCCTGTGATTACCAACAGAGGTAAAGTCTCTCAGCAAAAACTGATGCTCACATGCTAAAAAAGTTCTCCTTCCTTAAGGAATAAAGAAAAGGAAGCTGTATGCACATTGTAAGGATAAATAAAAATATAAAGCTGCAGGCTTACAGGCAGACAGCAGTGGCTGCTGCTTTCAGCAGCTCTTTGTGTGCTTTGCATGGCCTGCAGAAAGCACTGATTTCACTGAATTCTATGGGACCCCATGCCTCACAGACGCCTTTCAGTTGATCATATTTTGAACTGAATTTTGCCAATACAAAAGCAGTGGCTTGATGGTAGCCATTATATATACTTATTATTAGAAGGATAGGAATTGAAACGTTATGTTATTATTTCAGTCTTGGGTTCCAGAAAAAAAAGTTTCAAAAAACCCTCTGCAGGATGAAGCAGTGCTGGCCAGAGCTCTCTTTTCCTGCAGAGTACGGATGAACCAAACCTCTCAAGTTGTTCCATTTGGATTCTTCTCTCCCCATTCACAACACCATAGCCTGGTATTGTGTCAGTGACACTGTAAGAAGGCTTGTCTGATTGCGTGTTTCTATAGAATACTTATAAAAATCTCTCTTCCTCCATATTGCATATAAAACAAAACTACAAAATACAAAGTACTTAATCAACAACTTACATGAAATACATTTGAAAAAAACCACAGTATATTTTCTCTCTGGCAGGTACGTGGTTTCGGCAGAAAACTCCTCATGGATATTCCTCTTGCTTCAGCAAACGGTGCCATTTGGTGCAAGTCTGATGAGTCCACAGGCCTCCCTCAACATCTGACAGACAGACAAGCCCTTCCCAAAGGGCTGCCTGTGCTCCTCTCCCAAGTCATCTTGCCATCAAACCAGTCTTTCCATGTGGCACTGCTGCTGAAAGGCAGTCCCAGCTGCCCAAGAGTTCTGTCAAAACTGAGACTGTTTACTTAAGGAGGCTCCTCCTTCCTCACTAAGGTCTGTCTCAGGTTAACCATGATGCCACCAAAGCGCAGTGAACTCAACAGCCTCAGTGGCTGATATTACAAGCAGGAAAATACGATTGGAAAGAGGAAATTCTGAACACTGACATCCTTAATATTTAAATGGCGGAACTTTCTAAACCTGCATCAGCATCATCTCTTCCATTCAAGTGGACTGTGCTTTTCCAATCAGAATCAGGTGGTGACAGTAAAAATATGGGATCAGAATGTGGGGTTTTTCAGGTAAGCCTGCAGTGACATATCCAGTGAGCTCTCTGCTGGAGCCACAGACACTGGAGAGGGTCAGAGCCGCCCACGAGCTCTAACACCAGATACCAGATTTCTGAGTAACAACACACACTTCACAAAGAAAGGTTTCATGATACAGAGAGTGTATATGGTATTTGGGACCAATACAGCATCGAGAAATGAAAAAATTGTGGCTTTTCAGTAATCATTCAGCCATCTTGTACCTGCATTATCTTGTCCAGCTGTTTCTGATTTTCTACAACCATGATATCAGTCTTGCTGTCATGAGCAATGTAGTGACAGGCTTCTGGAGAATTGGTTGTATATATTCCTGTGACAATTCCTCTGCATCAAAAAATTTATATATATGAGAACATATATTTATATACATACACACACATATACATGCACGTAGTATCAAAAGAGAATAATAATCAAAGATCAGACGAAACCTGAAGAGGTATGAAGACGTGGAAGGAAACAGCAGGACAGCTCTAATGTTTGTTTCACATATTCAGATATACATGAATCTCTGATTTATGCACATTGCAAAAACTAATCTCTGAACTATTCAGTAGAAGATGCTGTAGGCTAGGACTCAGTGTTTTAACCTACGTAAGGTTACACAGGAGTTAGCTCAGGAAGAGGTAAAAAAATCCCCACTTACAATCTCTTTTTGTTCAAGCCGTACACAGATACCAATTTGGATTTCATTGGTATAGAACAGCTTAAGAAGTAAAATCCAAATTAACAGGTATCGGGACAGAAGAAATCAGAGTAGTTAATATTCATATGTTACTTCATCTGCTTGAATATATCTTACTGTAGATATCATTCATATTATATTAATATCATTAATACGAAACTGCGATTCTCATCTGTTTCCCACATCTTCCATTGAGAAGATCCTGTAGCAGCATCTGTGCAACTGTCACGGTCAAGCCCATGGCAAACAGGATCCATTTATGAATGTCTGGACTATCTGGGATATGAGACTCCAGCAAGTCGCTGAACGTGTTAATCAGTAGCAACACAACTTCCAAGACATGACGCAAAATACTGATTTGCTACATTTCCAGACCTAGCAAAACAGAGATCCCCAAATTCCCCTCAAAAATGAACACCCTCAAAAATATCTTACCCAGCAAAAACAGCTCCAACAGCTGAGATGAACCATTCCGGAGAATTAAATCCAAGGATTGCTACGCTATGGAATCGTTCAAGACCAAGCTTAAAAATAACAGACATAAGGTTATATAGTATCAGCCCACTGGAGAGAAACATACACACAAATATAAACCATGGAAACTCTTGATTTATTACTACAGTATTGACAAGGCATGTGAAGGCACATTTTGGTATCCACAGCAAACCTGGTATTTATCAGCAATTAACAGGATGTGAATTTTCCACTACCTTCGCCTGTCTGGTTGAACTCTGCTGCCCAGAAAAGCTCAAAACCCAGAATATTTCAATATGAACAAGAGCATAATGAGTACTAATATCACCCTATGTTTAGAATGTTTTATAGATTGTCTTTATCTCACCAAATTCACGATAGCAGCTTTCCCCTATTTTTCTTTTTTAATCTTAAGGCCTCATGCTGAGATCTGCACCCATGCCCTAGAGATCCAGTGCAACACAGCAGCTCCTCACTTGCAGTCAAGGTTCCCTGACAGCAGTGTTACCTCTGACCAAAACTCATTTTCATCATTATTGTTTCAATAAAGAATATGACTACTGATCTTCAAGTAATGCAAAAAACCTCTTATATATGTGGGGTTTGGGGTTGGTTTTTTTTTTGTTAATTTGGTTTTTGGGTTTTTAAAGGAGACAAAAGGATTAAAGGCATTGGTTTTGTTTCCCGTACCTACCTTCAAGAAGCTCTTGGCCGCTTTCCTAGAGAGGCAATAATATTCTGAAAAAGTTATTTTCTCCCATTTTCCATTCTTTTTGCTGGCCAAAGCATTAAGGGATGCATATTTTTCCAGGCTCTCCTTGAACATCTGATGAACTGTTATGGGAGTCTGTGGGCATGAGTTATCTATTCTCAGCCTTACTCTGCCATCAGCAAAAGTAGTCCACAGGGACTCTGGAAGGTAAAGCACCATTGTCAAGGTAACCTGTCATTGAAAAATACCCTGTGACTGTGTACCAGAAGACAAGAGGGCTGAATAAACACCACAGGACTATGCACAACTCTGGCACTTCCTAGCTCTTGAGAGAAGGGCTTTCCAATTTTCTTATTATCAAATACACCATGTAGAAAGAGAAATCTTTATTTCTTAGACTTTGTTCCGCATCTTGAATAAAAGTGCCATACAGAATTATGTTGATGATCTGTGTGTTACAGGCACACCACCAGTTCCAGAAGAATCTGCCTGCCTGTGCTCAGCTCCGCACTCCCCCTTGTGCCAGTGGAGTAGCTGGTGAATCAGAAGGCTAAAGAGACCCAAAAGACATGAAACCTCCGTCCCTGTTCAGTATCCAAGTTCCTTCTGCTTGCTATAACTCTTCCCTCCCTCCTGGCCCTCCAGCTATTCTCCCTCATCCTGCCCCTGTTCCCCACTACTTCCCACAGTTTCTCCCTCAACATCTGCCCCACATTCTAAGGTGTCCATTCCACTCACTCCTGTCTTGCCCTGGTTCCATGTTTCCATTTTTCATCTTCTGCTCCTGTCTTCCTCACCCTGTCTTTATACCATCCACTTTTTTCTCCTTGTATTTTTTTCTCCCCTTCCTTGACAGGACAAAGATGCAGAGCACCAGCAAATGTCACTTGGCTCTCACCACTGGTGCCAAGGACTGGGACAGTCCCTGGCATTCACAAGGAATGTCTGTCTCAAACACTCTCCTTGGCTCTTGCAAACCCTGCAAGAGGCTGAGTATGAATACACTCCTTAGAGGATCTAGGGGTTAGAAGCTGGCAAAATTCAGGCAAATTCTCACAAGGAAAGCACAAACCCTCCCATGACTCCCCTGTCAAACAGTTCCCATTATTATGAACAAAATAGTACGAGAACATTTTAAGGACATTTTTTTCCTTGGATTTACTTTCATAAATGAAGCGATATTTTCAGCATAGACATAAAAAAATACATATATTCTACAGTGAGCTGGTCAAAAAATTTCAGACCAAAGTGCTTGGGTTTGTCAGAACTAAGAGTAACAGAAAACAGTACTGTCTGTAATTCCTAATACAAGTTAATAAGCGTAATTGTCTTTTACTACACTTATGGAAAACAAAAACTGTAAAGCAAGCTCAGTTAGTATCTGTGCTGTTTCCTGCCACCTCAGTGGCTAATAAAGAGCAGTTCTGAAGTGTTCAAAAGTGCAACATGCAGTACATCCCTCTCCAATGCTATTCTAGTTGCTTCAGAGGCCCGGGAAGTGCCTCTCTGAGCACTTGTGGCAATACATGAACACATCAGCCACAGCTGGATCCACACCAGTGCTTTAGAACACACTTGCAGCCTCTCTCAAGTCAGGCCTGCATCTGTGCCAAGAGCCAGAGGCACAGCAAACTACTGTGAGCTCACAAACATTTCATTCCATTCCTGCTCCTGGCTGGCACATTTGCATTGTTCTCTTGACAAACAGAAGGCGCTAATGACAACAATAAGTACAAATAAAGATGCTTCATCTCCCTGCACCTTCATTTCCTCATGTGTAAATGGCACATAATGATTTTCAAAACATAGGTGTGGAGCTGTGCTTACGTCAGTGGAGAACAGCATCATAAATCCAGACACTTTAGAAACAAATAGCTCTGAAGGAGTTTAGGTAATAGACAGACTTTATCAAAGTGTAAGCAGTAGCACCCTATAAATACTTTATGAGTTGAGAAGGCAAAGCAGCTTTTTCTGCTCTTAACCCCAATGCAGGTGTGAAAAGGATGAGAGGTAAGACCTGTCAGAGACAGAAGCCATTGTTAATCCAAATGTTTACTGTCTGCAGTGACACACCAAAGCCCAGATGAAAAACTCTACATATAGATGTTCTGGCTTCTAAAACAACAAAGGTGTCAGGGATTGCAGGTGTGCTTGGACACAGGTGGGCGACTGCTCTGTTCAAAACAATATCATACCATACAGAGCTAAATACAACATTCTGGTCCAGGTATTAAAAATGCTTCTGAATAAAGAGTACCTCTCTCGAAGGAAACTGAAAATATTAGCAACATTCCTACAACAGCATTACAGAAGTTGCATTAATAGTGTCTTTTCACTTCAGATGTGCAGCAGATAACAGCACAGTTCCCAGAGAATAATGAAAATCAATCAAATCCCTGAAATATTTATACATAGAAACCAAAAATGTACTTGAAAACTGGGCTTCCTTTTGTGTTCCTTATGCAAGTTTTTCTGGTGTTAAAAAGGCATCTTTGATTCATATCAAAGACAAAGAACAGAATCAGTTTCAGAGACTCTGTGCATCACCTCAATAATACTCAAGATACAGCGCAAACAAATATAAACTTGAACGCCCATTCAGTGCCTGCTTTTGCATGTATTTGCAGGTAGAACTTAAATCTCAAAACAGTTCTGAAATGTCGATAAGCCAAATAATTCTAAAAAATAATTAGTCTGCCCCCAGAGCTAGTAAAAACAACGGAACATGAACAATATATTCCTCTGTCAGTTTGCAGAGGGATTTTGAGCAGAGGGCTCATTCTTTGCAGAAGGTGCCTGGGAAGGAATGCCTGGCTAAATACTAAACGCATCAATTATAAACTCTGGGAGAAGCAAAACAGGTGCTCTGCCTCAGTAGCACCTGAAAGTTAAAATGCAATGTCCAGGCTGGAAATCAACTCAGTACCTCCTGAAACCAAAGTGGAGATCAGAATAAAACCCCTCCAAATACACTACTAGCATTGGTACATTATACAACTGTAGCCTCACAGAGTACAAGGAAAAAAACCTTCCAGCTCAAAGCACTTGATGCCACTGCAAGTTTTCTTTATGCAAGTAAAGAGGAGTTGTTCCTTTCCTTTTTCTTCCACTAACTCCTGCTACCTGCATTATACTTCATCCTCAAAATGCTTTTTCATCCACTACTATGTGACCTTGGCTCATGTCCTTCATATGAATTCCGAAGGTCAGAGATTTTGCAAGAAGATTTTTGCTTAAAGAAGGCTGTATTGTCAGATAAAACAAAAAGAGCAGAGATTTTATTCAGGTAATAAAATCTGGACTGTCACTGTTTGTGGGTCTGGAAGTACATTTTTGTCCTTACACCATTCTCCTCCAAGGCCAAAAATTCCATGATCAGACCTCATTTTCCATGTTTCACTGTCTTCACTACTGAAGGAAGAGACGGCCCGGGGCAGTCTCATACGTAAGTTATAACAGGATGATTGTACTGCAGCCTGTCTTGGGAACTGTTCTAAGAAAAGCCGATCCAAATACCCGCGATTTTAGGTGTGCAGTTTTCCCACTAAGGTGGAAACTCAGGTCAAAATTTCCAACAAGCAACCTTACAGGAGGAAAAAAGTAGGTAAGAACCACTTAAAAGGCGCACTTGCAGTTTTCAACTGATCTTTTACAATACAATTCTAAACTTACGAACTGCTTACATGTGAATACTGTGGTATAAAAGTACATTTGTTACTCAAATATTTTCTACCAAGTTTGAAATGACACACAATATAGAACACATTACACATTTTGTATTTTTAACAGCCAGTTTATTCCTTCCACCACGTACAATAGGAAGTTCTGACGTGGTACAAGCCCAGATACCAAAAATTACTTTAAACAGACAAACAAATAACAAGTTGGGTTTTGGTTGGTTGGTTGGTTTTTTGTTTGTTTTGTTGGGTTTTTTTGGGCTTTTTTTTGCATGAATTTTTTTCAGTCTGTCTGAAACTGCTGGACCTCTGAGATATATGAAGGAGACTGTGTAGTAGTTAAAAAACAAAGACAAGAGAAATACAGTAATCCTACAGCCTAAAGCTAATGTAATTAGTGAAACCTTCTCTCTGTGCCCTACCTGACCTGCAAATATTCTAGTGACTGCCAGAAAGGATTTCAGCATGTAAATGAATTCAGATGTTTATGGAAGAACAGCTCTGAGAGTCACACAAAATGCAAAAGACCCAAGGTCACCTTTCAGACAGATAAACAGACGGGCTGATTGTGGAATGGCCCTGCTGCATGACCTGAGCAACTCCAAGTGATGTTCTACAGATGTGCCCTGCAAAGCAAGAACTAAACCAATAATTTAACTTCTGCTTGAAAATTAATCAGCTTTAACTCACAAAACAGTGTCTTGATTACATGCCAGATGCTGCAAAACATCATTCTGCCCTAATGACGAGAGAAGGAATTCAGCTCTTTGCTGGAAGCACTTTGTCAGTCATCATCCAAGATTCCACAGCTATGATGCCATCACATTCTGCTGACAACAGAAATACATCATCCCTCCTCTCACCCACTATTTTTTACTTTTCTTCAAGATGTCTGTGACCCTGAAAGATTAACTTCTTTTTAGTAAAAGCTGGAGCTGAGTACACACTGCTTAGAGTCTGAGAGCGTGGTATTTGTGTCAAACTTCTCCTTGTGCCAATAAACAGATTAAACAAAGGTACAGAACTTCGGAATTTCAAGTGAACCTGAAAGTCTCAGCCAGCTTAAACACATAGTGATTCTTCTAATAAAATACACAAACCAGCTCCTGTGGCTTGCCTTGCCACAGCTGGGGAGGAAAAGGGTTTCCTGCTATATTACCAGTTTTCCACAATAAACACATAATTTTACCCTAACAGAAAAGACAGTAAATAGAGGAAATCTTTTTAAATTAGCCAAAACATGCAAAAATATTTCAATTAATGGAAACTTCTACTTTTTCCATTGGAGGAAAAGGGAACAATTATTAATTGCAATAAAATATACTGCTCTCCACATCAGTAAACCCCTACCAGCGTGGATCAGAGAAATACAATATCCTCCAAAGAATGCCTCCACAAGCTGACGTGGAGGGAGTGGTGCACCAGGACAAGTACAAAATAAGCTTCATAACAATACTGACGCTTCTAAAACCGATTACGATGCACCAAAATGAAAGTGTGTGGAGGGTGTAATCAGCAGGAAACATCACTACAGAAACGTTGCCCAGGCATGCAAGAATGGAAAGTCAAAACTCAGAGTTGAAATTGGTGAGTAATGTGAAAAGTCACAAGAAGGGTTCTTACAGGTAGAGTGGCAGCCAAAGGAGAACCAGCGATATCGTGGGCAGCTCACTGACAGAGGGCATGCAGAGGGCTGATGCTCTCAGTTCATCTCGCTATCGACTGGCAAGGTCAGGCTTCCTGAGCTTCCACACCTAGGCAGGTGAGATGTTTTACCTACAGCAGCAGAACATCAGAGCAGGCACCACTTACACAAACTGGACACATACAAAAGAGCTGATGGGACCAGATGGGATCCTTCAGAGTGGACACTGAGAAACCAGGTCAAATCCATGGCAGGGCTGCTCTCTGTCAGCTTTGATAAAGCACAGCAATCTGGTAAGGTCCCCATCACAAGAAAAAAGGCAAATGTCGCACCTGTCTTCAAAAAGCAGAAGAAAGGGGATTGAGACAACTAAGGGCCAATCAGCCTCACCTCAGTCCATGGAAACGCTATAGAACAAACTCTCCTGGAAATCATTCTGAGCTACAAAATGGTGACTGACATCAGCCAGAATGGACAACCTTGACTTGGCCCTGGTAAATCTAACCCACCTGCCTTCCAAGATGAGTTGACTGGCTCTGACATGGTGAGAGCAGCGGCACGTTGCTTACTTTACCTTTAACAAGGTCTTTGACAAGTTCTACGTAGCCCAGCATCCTTGGAAGTTTTGAACCAGCCACAATTGGAGGAACAGGTAGATAAAAAATTAACTGGATAAGTAGTCTTTGAGAACAGTGGTCAGCAATTCTAAGTCTTGTTAGCAGCCAATTCCAAGTGACATTCTTCAGGGTTTACTTGTGAGAATGACACTGTTCAGCAATGGCACTGTTGTCCTGGACAATACAGTGCACCCTCACCAGCTTCAGTGGTGACAGCAAACTTGAGGAAGTGACCAACAGGACAAAAGGCAGGGCGGCCATCCGGATGGACCTCAGCACACTGGAAGAATAGGCTGACATGAGCTGAAAGCTCGACAAGGGTGAAGCCAAGTCTTGCACTCTGGGGAGGATAACGCCACGGCACAGCATGGGCTGGATGGCAGCTGGCTCAGCAGAAAAGCCCCGGTGCTGCCTGGTGGACAGGCTGGCTGCCACTCAGTTGTGTGCTGCAATGGAGATGAAGGCTAACTACATCCCTGGCTGCACTGGCAAGATTATAGCCAGCTGACCAAGGTAAGTGATTATTTCCCCCTACTCTGTGCTCCTGAGGCTGCCCCTGAGACAGTGTACCAGAGAGAGATCCTGACAGACTGGCACCAGCCCAAAAGAGGGGCTCCCAAGCAGTCAGGGGACTGGAGCACACCATGTACAAGAACCCGGGCAGGAACTGTGTTTCTCCAGTCTGGAGAAGATAAAAAAATGAATCTACCTGCAGTTTGCTAAAGACTGAAGCAGGTACTACAAGGAAAACAGATTCTTCTCAGAGACACACAGCAGAAGAACAAGAGGCAATGGACATGAGCTGCAGCAAGGAAAATTCTTGCTGGATCAAGAAAAAGAATTTCACAATGTAGGTGACTCAGCCTAAGAAGAGGGACTGAAAGGCTGTACAATTTCCATCCCTGGAGGTTTTCAAAACTCAGCTGAACAAAGCCACCAGGCTTCCTACGAGCAGAAAGATGTCCTAGTTGCCCTCCAGTACTCTTTTCCAACATAAATTATTTTGCTGATTCCATCAGTATAAAACCAGCATGGATGAGTTCTCTTCTAACTTCACACTGGTTTTAAGTCAATATAATGCCTGCTGCCAACAGTAAGGGTACTCTGGATTTACATATGCATTAGAAAACCCCAAATCTGGCCTGCTTCCACAGGAATGAGCTTCTATACGTTGATAGAAAGGAATGGGGAAAACATTCCAGAGTAACCTGTGGTCCTCATTAGATAAATTTACTCCTGAGGCTGCAGAATGTGTCAATTATAAAGTGAGAGCAACAGTTCTGAACAACTAGAAAATATCAGAATCTCCTCCTTTTCTCTTTATATACAATGTAGACCCCCTGCAATCAGACACGGAACTTCCTTATCATGAAAGACTTTTCTGGGAGGAGTTTTTGAAATTCAGCCCTCACTTCACCACTCAGCATCTGCATAGCAGTGTGATGTTTCCAAGTTAAACACTGCTTCTCATTTAAATGGATAACAAGTAGTGCCACAGATTCCCAAAGTCAAATAGAAGACAAAGTCCAACAAATTGTAAGCTCCTGATTCATCAACTTAGAAATGTATCTAAACACCAGTAAAGGAACTGCTTAATTAAAATGGATTAGGTGTGACTTGTGTTTGCAGGAAAATTCCGATGGAACAGCTAGAATGGCTTCTACCCTCAGCCGTTCACCTCACCTTTGTGGCAGAGGCTGTGGTCACCTCTGCAGGAGTGGCTGAATGGCATGTGCATTCCTGCCTGAGCACTGCTTTACAGCCCAGCTTACTTCTCTAAACCACAGCCAGCAGCAACCCCTGGGAGAGAAGCAGGTAGGGATCTGATAGCATTAACCACTGTCCCAGATAAACTCTTAGAAAAATAGGTCAGAGCCTTCGCAAGCACACAAGCAAACACTCTGCAGAATCACTGTCTCAGTGACAATCTACATACAGAACATGTGGCTCAAATAGTTCAATAAGGTACCCTGAAAATTTGGAAACAGGAGTTTGTTATCACCTTTATGCATCCACATTTACTTCCTGCTCACTGAAAGCCTATAGCTAGCAGTTCACTTCTTGGAAAGAACCCTACTGTGTATCAAAGACCTGCCTTTTGAAAAGTAACTATATATCCATACAGATATATATTTATGCACACGTATAAAGTCTGCATGCGAGATTCCTACATAGATCTGACAGGTATGTACTCACTGCTTCAGTTTTCTCCTAGAACAAACACTGTTTCAATGAGCACATTTGGACACCAGTGGCAGCCTCACGAAGGCAACAAGGAGCTCCCTTAGGGCTGCAAACCTTCCAAAGAACCTCAGAAAGTTCTGCTAGCAAACCTCCTCTAAGCCACACGGCAGCACGTTCAGGCAAGCCGAGCCCTCAGCACTGCAGCTGGATTAAACGAGACCAGTGTGCATGTGCTCTGCAGCCACACAGAACTGACCAAAGCACAGATATTCCCTTAAAGCCTCCACTCATTACACTGCACACCAAATCCTCCCCAGCTCACAGCTGCTGTCATGCCAAAGGTAACCCAACAATCTGCATGATTCTCAATGGGATCAAGCTATTCTTCATTTTTATCTAGTCATCATCTCAAATACAGACAAACACTGGCAGAAACTATTAAATCCATGCAAATTTACAGACAACTCCTGAAAATTTTTCAGCTGCCCTGACTCACTTCAGTTTTATTTTGTCTTTCTGAGGCCTGAGAAATTGTCACTCATAACCTGCTAGAATAGACATAAAAATTACATTTAAAAAATAAAAAATCTAAGAAGAGCTCGAATTTCCAAGGATTATCTTTCACATGCTTACCTGCTATCTCTATGCCTTCACCCTGGGTCTCCTCCAAATGAGGCAGCAGATCTCTGCAGGCAGTCTGTGCATCTGTAAAGGTTCTAAAAGCAAATAGAACTATTAAGACGCTATCCAGGAGCACCAGTAGGATCTACTGCAATCAACATATAAACATGCAGTAGAGGTATCAAAAGGGAAACAAAAACAGAGCTTGCAAGCACTTTGAAATTCAAGCACATGGAATTAGAAAGCTCAGAGCTATCAAATACATTTTGACTCTGTTGCAAACTCCACTATGACCCAGTTAAATTGAAATATCTTCACTTCTAAGGATGACATTCTTTATTTCACACTTTTGGTTTCGACACCATGGACTACACCAGATGAAGACACTAACTTTGAACCTCCATAAAGAGGCCATGAACCATACAAGTATGAAGAATGAGTCACCAATCTTAACCCTGATCACACTGCCACTGCTAATATCACAACACCTTGTAAATTCTCAGTGTTGATATCTATTAAAGCTCTGAAGTCAGGGTGGTTTTTTTTTTTAGGCCAGGAAGAGAAGGCAATTTAGATAGTGATAATAATAATAATGAAGTTTCTCAAAAATTTCACCAACACAACAAATTATCATTAACACATGGATGAAATTAACTTTTCCTGGTTAAAAGTAAACAAACCAAGTTTAAAGCACAAATACAAACTCCAACCCAAAAAGTCTGTAAGGTGACAGACTGCTAAGAATTCCATGAGCAAAATATCTAAACAATAAGCATTTAGAAATGACTGCATAAAGCAATGCACAGCAGATTATTTATGAACAGCAGCATAAAATTTTTTTAATTTAACTAATTTCATTTCACAGAACAAGTGGTGGGAATCAGCAGCCTTTAGAGGCTAAGAAGTTAAGATTTCCTTAATTCCTTCCTCATAGGTACAACAGAAGAGTCCTGAGGGAAGCTCAGGAAGTCCTTCCCCTCCACAGTGTAACAAATTAACTCAAAATGCAGAAAAAGAAGGTTGAAACAATGCCCTTTGCAACTTTCAAATAAATAACAGCCTCAAAAGCAGTTTTTTACACCATGGTGACAGGGAGCAAACAGCAGGACCAAACACTACATCAGACACTATTTCCTATTTCATTTTAACAACTACACTTGTAAAATACTTCTATATGTGGGACGCTCCTGGGATTTATTATTGTTAGTCACAATGAAATCGAACTGTAAAAAAGCCTTAAGCAAGCTGTATCCCCTCGACAAGAATGCAGCAGACTGTGTAACCTCACCCCTCAGAAGTGACAACCACAGCTCTTTCCCTGCCTCGCTCCTTCCCACAGGTGCCCTTGGAGCAGGGCACAGGTCACAAAAGCAGCTGAAGGAAAACAAGGAGTCATCACTAATCTTGCCTGCGAGGATATTCCCTCTCTTGTTAATGGCATAATGGCACAAAACATGAAAGGGCTTGTCTGATAAGCAAAATGAGGCTCTGAAAATAGTCACTGGCTTGGTGAAGGCGGGTGCTGATGAGAAACTGAGTAATTTAAACACAGAAGGGGATTACCCTGCATTTTGAAAGGTAAGCCTGTGCTTGATATGTGGAAGAAATGGTGACTTAATGAAGTGGGATTGCAAAGACAGAATGACAGACCAGGAAGACTTATTTGGGAATAAAACCAAAACAAAACATCAGAAACGACTTAAAAACATGTGTTTGTCTGCCATCTCAAAGCACTTGATATAATTCTTGACTCTTTTCCCATTTTAAAGAAAAACTACATTTGATGTTTAGTAATCCAGTGGAATCTTTTCCTTTAAATATCTTGCAAATAATAAAGCTTTTTATTATTTTACAAAACAAATAAACCGAAGTCTTAGTCTAAAGATAACTGAACATCACTTTTGATGAAAATAAAGAGCAGAAAAGCTTTCAGAATAAAACAACTCTGATTAGTAATGTATCAGAAGATCCTCATTTGAAGACACTCAAAACTTTAACAAACATCATTAATGACTTTTCCCAGGTTAATATCTCTTTAGTTTGCTTTAGTCTTATCTATTACAGGATACTGGTTCAGCTTACGTTATGTTCTCTTTATAGAAAAACAGCCAACCAACATCTGAACTTCTGGACTTCCTCTGGTAATGCTTCAGTGTGCAAAAGCTCTGTGAGGATCCCTACACGTTCAGTATCCATGAGTGTTAAAGTTGGTAACACTCCATGCAACATAGTTCTAACCTGTCCCCAGGAATCAAGCAGCCCATTTGAGAATGAGGTTTATTTGCCCCGACAGTACAAGTGAGAAATTTTCTCTTCCATCAACAATTTCTGTGTATATTCAGAACCATCATTTCTGAGTGAAAGAATGCAGTTTTGACGTCTTTACTTTTACCTTTTATTAGGAGTTATACCTTTAAAAATGAAGTAAATATCCAAGAATGGTTATGGTATCTGGAGTTGTTCAAGACTGAACTGAGCAGAATTTGGTGGGGCTGCCTGATCAAGAGCTTACTGAGCATAAACTGCAGCAAGGAGAAAAGGCACTGCAGAACCACGGCATGGTGCCAAGATGCCCCAGCAAAACCAAAATGCTTCGGAGATCTGGACTTTGGCTCCTAAATTTTTTATTAAGGCTGAGGTTCTGCATAAATTATTCAGTGTTATTAGTGCAGGGCCAGCATCTTCCAAAATCCAACTACCAGTTTAAAAGTGGATTTTCTACATCTGATTTCTGCAAGTTTACAATTCCAAAGGTAATATACAAAAACCTCTACAAATCACACACGGTGAGAATTTAAGAGTAGAGGTCACTTGAACAAGTCAATTAGAACAAACTGAGATCTTGTTACAAAACGTTGACCAACTAGAACTAACCAAAGCATATTTGTGCATGACTCCATTAGCACGGGTGATTTTTGAATGACAGTTATTTCCTGATGTAATCTGGGCTTTAATTTCAAGGTACCATTGGCAAACATGACCTCATGTGCTGCCTGAATGGAACACACCGCCCTCAGCTGAGACGAAAGCACAGCTTAGGCTGACCGGCTTACCCAGAGGTCTGGGGCAAAGCCCAACACTGCCCAACCCACCCGCAGCTCCCACCGCTCTCCCGTGCCCCGTAGATGCTAGTCCACACTGAAGCTGTTCCCACACACCAGCAAAGCAAGAATCTGAACATTCTCTATACTGGATTAACAAAGGGAGAGCTTCCTTTCCCTCTGTGTTTCCGTAACTCTAAGAGCTCCAGTGAGATTCATCTTTGCAACCCAGCGGAAGCATTGTGTGTATGAGGTAAAATAATGACTGACGTACCTGACAGCCCTTCCTGCTGGGCGTGAGTCACCAGAGGAGATGCATCCAAGCTGGATTTGCTGGCATAGCAATTACTGCTTTTATCTGAGTGTATTTGATAGCAACCACTGAATACAGTATCACTTCTTATTGTAACTACAGAAACTAAATGCCACAGCTAAATCTCTCTGTTTTTATCATTACAAAATGACAGCGCTCTTTTGCTAATTGCACACTAGAAAAACTGTTTGTTCTGTTACCATAATGATGCTTAGTGATTAATGGCACTACTTACTGTGATACTAATTTCCATAATTTTTTGTTGTTGTTTTAAGATACTTTGGAATTAGCCTTTTCCTTCCACAGGCTCTGTTTCCTTTTCTGGTAATTAGAATTTCTGCTTATACTTCATGGTCTAGGCCAAATACAGTCAGATACTTGCTGTCCTCTAAATTATTTCCTCATAGTGAAATCTGGTGAAAATACGAACAATAAAACTGAAGAGAATTTACGAAGTCAGTCTTTAATATGATAATATACCATTTTCTTCTATGGACAAAACATTTTACAGAAATTCTCACTTGAACAATATACTGAGTGATATGATATACTGAGTGTCCTGTATAATTAGGTCAGTAGCTTTTCCCTCAAATTTAAAAACTATGAAATTCATGTTCTAGGATACATTTTGGCCTTGTTTCTACAGTGTGATTTCTACTATCGCAAACTGCACCAAGAGAATACGAACACTGTTATGCAGCCGTCATACTATTATGAAACTTAAGGGGAACCTATTCATTGGACAGATTATGTATGGGAGCAAATAAAAAGACATCTCATTATTCTGGTATTCCTATCCCTTATCACTGTTGTTCAACTCCTGTAACCTTGTCAATGTCAAGTTTTTACCACTTGGCTCTCTAAAGAGATTATTAAAAATTTTAAAAGATCAAGCTTTCTATAAAGAGAGAGGCTTTCTATAAAGTTGCAAAAATAAGCCATTTAACAAATAATTACATACATAAATTGTTAATACATTATTCAGGACAAGGTATTCCTTTAGACTTCGGGATATTTACCCATAACCTTCTACACACATATAGAAAGTCAAAGTACTTTTACGTCTGCAAATCACATTCACAACTGCTCACAAAGAAGACTCAAACAAACATTTTTTTGCCATAAAACCAGCGGGTAGTTCAGACCACACATTCACCCAGAGCCATATTCTGAGCTTCCAGACCTGTGCTGTCAGATTCACAATGAAGATACCATCTCCTCCTCCCTTTCTTGGTATTCCTGTTGCAGAGGCTTCTCCATTACACAGCTTCTCCACTCCCACCCTGCACCTCGATACTTTTGTACTATGTGTGAGATCACCATACAGCAAAAATATTTTTATTAATTCATTCTTTTTATTCTGGTTTAATGTATGAGACATAATCACTGTTGAAGATCCTGCATTCATAACATACATTATCGGATAAGCTGAGGTTGTGATGTGATGCCTAATTTTAAAAGAACAGTATGTTCAAGGTGCAAAGCTCTGGCTGTGGTCAATCAAGTTACTGCAGTTCAGGTCCACTTAACTTCCAAAGCTTTTATTATAAAACTATCGCACGATTTTTCTGCTTTTGTCTTTTCAGAATAAACTATCTTGCAGACTGTGTGCAACAGAGAAGGCAGTCAATAAGGAAGGAATGCTCAGTTATAGTGTCTGTGGTGTGCATACAATTTCTCTGTCCCTTACATGCTTTTTCCAAAAAGCAACCCCGTTCAGCTTCTCCTGGGAGTGCTCTCACGGCACCGCTTCCACCCTCACTGGCTCTCAGGAAGGCTCACTGCTGTTCTGCCCTCACTGTGACCATCCAGAGCAGTGCAGCTCCCTCCTCTGCCCTGCTGTTCCTCCGAGGGTATCACCTACAGGCTCACCCACCACCAGGCTGCATTCATGTGGCAGTGGGCATGTTACTTCCTACTTCTTACAACACACTCCCCACCTACTAATTAAACTCCTTTCTCTGCTTGCCTTATCCAAAGAAATATTTTGTAAGACACAGGTGTTTATCTTAGGGAGCAATGTGTGCAGATCCCCATTTGCACAAGTATTTTTTTCTCAAACACTTCTTCGTTGAACTGGCTTTCCTAACTATTAAATATTAATCTTATTTAAGACACACAAAAAATAGGCTGAAGTGGAAAATATGCATTTTTCCAGGACAGAACTTCTTCATAAATTTTGTTTTTATCTTTCACTGCTTGCTTCTCGTGAGGACAACTTAGTGAATTCCTTCTCTAAACTCCTACAGCTCGGTGGTTCGATTATTTAAGGAATCCATTATAAAGTGGATGATAAAACACCCTTCTTCCAATCAAGTGTTCATCTTTCGCTGTTTCAGTCTTGGTGGCAAGTGGCCTAAATATTGATCTCTGTTCCAACACTGAGAAATTCCCCCCTCCAAGCTTCTGTTGCAGCTTCATGTTCTCCAGGCCAACCCAGTTATCTACATTCCACCAGCCTTACTCTCCATCAGAGCTGCTTTTTGGAGTGTTTTGGGTCTACATCTGCACATTCTTAAAAACTTTTCCTTGGGTGTTAGACATTTTCAACAGCTCATTGGGGCATTTGGATTCAAGATGGAATCATTAAGTATTCATCTGACAACTCCTCTGGCAGCAAAAGGCAACGGCTTAAATTACCTACGGGTAACCTCTGAAAACTGTAATTATTCTGGCATTTTGCCTAGAAACTTCAGAAACTAAATATCTTCATCTGGATCCCATTCATGAGAAATGCTTTCCCAAATCCCCATGTATCCTGCAAGAGCCAAATCCAGTATTTTAAAACAGAACTCTGGGGACGGATTGTAGGAATGAGCACAAGATGATAAATTTAGAATCACAGATCTGTCCTAGAGTTCTAGACAAAGACAGTAAAGTCACTCTGACTTAAATCAACATGGCACCACAGCTTTGGTAGCTCAGCAGCTAAACAGAAACCTGTGACTGGCACAGAAATAGCCAAGCAAATACTGCATCGCCAGACTCTGAGGTGCTGTCAGCTGTCGCCTAAGATGTTCTGAAGATGTTTTCTCATTTTTTATGACATAAGAGAAAAAAACACACAGTAATGACACACCACATTAGTTCTTTAAGCCCTCATTTTCTGCAATGTAATATTTTTCCTATAATGAGTAGAGAGTCACAGGAGGTCCCCATGCCCCTTTACAAGACACTGCTGTCTATTATGACTGGTCATTTTATTTACTAATTACTCCTCTATTCAAATGAGGGCAATATTACAATACATTCCTTATTAATTCTATTTAAAAGTTCCCCTCTGCCCTTGAAGAACAGGTTAGATTTAGCTGTTAATTGGTTTCTATGCCCTCATGAGACTTAAAAACAGGGCCATGGATCAGCCCAGATACGTTCCTACTCTTGCAAAAAGGCTCAGCTGATTCGACAATCGCTTTGATTTTCGAAGTACACAAGAAACCAGTCTTTGTCAAATTACTCACACAACTTCTTCTCTCACAAAGATATATTTAAAAGCTAAACAAATGCTTAACAAAGAACTAAGTACTAGTGATAAAGTTAACAGCTGAGATCTGTTTTACCATATAACACAGCTGGCACACACCTTCTAGTAAAACCTGTCTCTTTACTTGCAAAAAATAGAACTGAAGCATTTTATTCTCTTGTTAAGAATAAATATCCTCAAAAATCAGGTCATTTATTTTGGTGAGCACACCAGTTTTACAGATAGCTGAGACCTACATGGCTGAATGGGAAGAAATGAACAATGTAACGAGCCTTTTTTATTCTTCCCCCAAAAAGGCTCTATTCAGCAGTTGGGAGCATACTACAACCCTGCCCTGACCTTGGTACAGATTTTCTGGCTCTGTTCTGCCCTGCGCAGCAAAAACCCAGTCCTGAAGCAGAAATCTTCCAGTAGCTGTCTCTGTATGGCTATTTGCACGGAATGCAGCAAAGTTAGGTCACACAGAGCTCATTATTTCATCTCTGCTCATATTTTTTAGGTCACACCAATTCAATTTCAGCCTTATAAAAGGTCTTTTTTTTCCTATTTCCATTTGATACGATTTTATTTTCTTTGTCTAGTCCTTTCTACCTGGAATTCTACTTCCAGCGTACTAAAAAAAGTATGTAAGTTTGCTACCTAACTTCAAACCACACCAGGTAAACAACAGCATTTAACGCAGCAACACGCACCAGCTTCTTCAAAAAAAAAAAAAAAACAACAACAAACAAAACATAGAAGTTTTATGCCAAGGACTTCGAATGCATCAAAAATATTTAGAGTGTTAGGGTCCAATATTCTTTCATTAGAAATTCAGAAAAAAACCCAAATGCTAAACATCTTTCTAATACAGGAAGCTTAAACTTCCTGTTTGCAGTGGGTGCAAACCACTGTACTTTTAAATTCTCCTGTAACTTTTTTATTTAATGAAGAAAACACAAAAACTTTTTTTTTTTTTTGCTTAAGCATGTCACAAATAGAAGCATGCAAGGACTAAAATAGAGGCATTACTAGTAACCAAAATCCTAACTTCCATGAGTCAGAGTGTACATATACCTATACTGATCACAAGTCAAATAGTGGTTTATGATCTTTGGACAGATTAAACCAAAAAAATGACAATTCTACTACTAACTACATTTAGGATTCCAGAAGCAACTACAATATGTTCAAAAGTTTTCAAAGATTTCCTAAACTTCTTCCTATTCTGAAAACCCCAAATCTTTGGATTGCTCCTCATGATTCTCATCCAGGATTACAAAGCCCAGAACACCAGACAAAATTCTTGTGGATCTCCACAGTAGTACAAGACAAACTTAAGCTGGGAAAAATTGATAGATCAGTTTGTTAAAATAAACGCTCAAGCTACTTTACCCATTTTCACAGCTTCCTGAAACATTCCTTGCATTTTCATCCTGCAATTGTTTCGTGAGAGTCTCTCCACTGTTAGGCATGCTGACAAACCCTGCAAAGCTGGTCACAAATGTGCTAAAGAACTTTGCGGATCAGGCACAAATGAGCTACTTGGAGAACCAAAGAAACCAACAGTAACTGGTTATTTGTCAGAAAAAACAACACGTAATACAAGAGGAGGAGACTACTGCTACAAAAGCTATTTCTTTCTGATTTTAACATGCTTGAAATGTCGCAGCGCCTGTGAGCTGCTTACTGTTAAACTTTCCTTTTAATTCACTTTTCTTTAATTATCCATGAGAAGAATTTTAATGAGTTTACAATGCTTTAAGATGCAAATCTTTTCCTTTGCCAAGATTTCAACAAATTCGTTCACACAAGTTGAAGCAATTCTAATTTTACTAAGTCTAGTTTCAAAAAAAGAACACTCAATGAAGCTATTTTCTTAAAGAAAACACAGATTAATTACATTAGGAAAGGCCCTCAAGTCTGTTCTACCTATGAAACCCAGTACTGCCACAGCCAAGCACGTCCTCCAGCACCACAACTACCGCAGCACTTCCTGCACCTCACCAGAGCAGGCCTATGGTATAATGTGGAAGTTTCTACACATGACTGAACAAATTACTTCCCAGGATGTAAGAGAGTCCAGTTCAGCTACTTAGGCTACTTCTATACTGGTAAACAAAACGAGACGCAGAGAATGGCTCAAGCCACCCACTGTGAGCACCTTCCCTGGCACGGCTTTGGTCGCTATGAACTGGCACTTCCCTGGGACAACGCAGGGCAGAGGCTGTCACTGGAGAAGATATTAATGACTACCCTGTCAGGAGGAGGAGGAGAGATGCAAGCCATGCTGTGCCATGGCCTTCAGAGCCAGAGAACATCACCTAAAATGTTTTACTTAATGGTACAAAGACAGCCATAGTGATCAGGAGTATCTAAGACTAGCAAATATTAACTTGATAGAAAGTGTGGATTTTATTCCAGAGTGTCTTGCACCATATCCAAACGTGTGATTGTAGACAATGCCATTTGAAATGAAAGAAAATTTTGAAGTGAGATTCTAAGGGACCTGTTCTCAACACCAGAAACTTGATTTGAAAATATCTGAACACAAAATGGGGGATATTTCAATAGTAAAAATGTGTCATCTTATGCAGCAAAACTCTATATGTGTCAGGATTGATTTAGCTTCTTCATTTTGGGATAATTTTCCAAACTCTTTGTTCCAGTGATTCTTTGCAGAAAGCTACAAAGTCTCTTCCTTGCAACCTCCAGTAAAACAATAAAGAAAACTCTGCTGCAAGAAAACTCTTCTTTTTCTTCTTCAGGTCATCTAAAATGTTTTAGATGCTCTATGAAGGAATCCAATTAGAGAACTGCTAATTACCTTGCTTGAGGTGCATCTTGGGTGTTTAGTAGCTGGATAACAGGCTAGTCTCATGGAAGGAAATGGCTGCTCACTCTCTAAGTCTTGCACTTCCCATGAATAAACAGAAAACCTCAAATATACGTGTCTTCTGTACACGCTGTTTATCAAGGATTTTTTTGTTTTTCTTATAATTTTCCTTAAACTTACTGATGGTTAGCAAATTATTTTGACACAATCAAGCATTCTCCAGTGATAAATCACTCTCCCAGTAACAGGGGCAGCTCCAGGGAAGCCAGGCTGTGAAGCACAGGGAATTTATCAGTGGGAATTGGTGGAGAAGAGCTGCTTTTGGACTCTGTAATGTGTGACTGTAACAGGAAACTCACATGATTGTGATAAACTGTGTTTCCTGCAACTGTCAGCTAGAGTCTCGTCACTTGAACAACAGGCTCATGAATGTCAAGGTGTAGTAGTTCTACACAGAACTTGCCTTTGTAGTTGTAGTTCTACACAGAACCTGCCTTTGCAGCTCTGGTACATTTCTAGGTTGTCTTCAAGTTTCAAGAAATAAATCCTAACAAATGAGGCCAGCAACTTATATAGAGTTCAGCAGAAAAGACCTTCATCTTGAAATGGTTTTTACATGCTGCACCTTAAAGACGCTACAATCCTTTCCTTTTATGCCTGGATCCACCTGCGTGCAAGTTGCACAAGACTGCACTAGACTCAGAATTTTTGTGGTGGGCTGGGCTGCATTCTGCAGCTACGGGTTAAGATTTCTGGGCGTTGACAGGCTCACTAAGCTATAAAGGAATATAAAAGCCAAATAAAGCTCACATACTGTTCACCTCCTTTGCTCAGCAGTTAGGACTGGTATCTTTCAGAAATTTGCAACTGATACCTCGGAGTTGAACACACTGTCACTACAAATTTGCACTGTCACAAGATCCCAAACAGAAATATCAGAGAGGTTAAAACAAAGCCATGTTGTTACTAAGGCCAGTAACCAACAGCACTGCAAGGCAGACCAGCCTGGGTGTGGGTGGAGCATGCTTGGGACAGGATGTTTCAGGTTAATTCACAGTGAGACTATGGAAACGTGAAACTACCCCGGGCTGGGTACTCCCCCAGCTATTTACTTGTAAGGCAAGAAAGTGAATGTTTCACCACAGAACTTGTATTTACTTAAAATGAATGGAGGGGTGGACTAATTCCGGATGTTCCGTGCTACTCATCTCAATTAGTTTAAGCAACTAATGATAGGCCCCCTTTTCTTTTTCTTCTTTTTTTAGTCATGTAACTGGTAACAAATAGTGTAAAACAAACCTTTTTGGTACAAACATGTTATTAAGCTGGTTGTCCTATTGTTATTCCCATCTTCCAGCACTGAATCCAAACCAAACCAAAAAAAGCCTTACCCCACAACAACCACCAGCAAAACGTCTAATAACCTTTATGTTTCCTATCTCAAAGGCTCTGTTACATTTCTTTATATAAATGGCACCACTTCTAATCTTTTTTTCATTTCAAATTAGTTTCCTTAGAGCCTGTCATCTTTTCAACTTGCTACTAATTGCAGCCCTCTGTCTGCTATGTTCTGTTAACTGCATTTACTGTGATTATATACAGCTCTTCTTCCCACTTTCTCATAAAATTAAAGATTTCACCTGGTGTCTAAAACATTTTAACTAAAGTAAAAAAAAACAAAACAAAACTCCACAGATCCTACTGAATGAGAGCAGGTTTCAGGGTTTCTGCAAAATTCTAAATCCAAACATGTCTTCAAATATTACTGTGGCAAAGCCTCCATTAAGTCTTACTAAACAAGTGAGTCTCAACACACACCTTAAGGATCAACCAATTTATGCTACCTTGGGCCAAGGAGATGATGCTGAGGGCAGATTCCAGAACAAAAAGCTCCAGGCAAGCAACAACTTTTTAAACTCACATATGCTTTTTGTACTCATTCATTTCTAATGAAGGAATTCAGACTAGAGAAAGCTGTGACTGCTACTCACTCACTACACACTACCCTAAAACAGCTCAAAACAAATGCCATCATTTAAACTTTTTCTTGCAGATACAGATCTTTAACTTTCCATCTATAGCAAAAAGATTTTCCTGAGAGTTTGTTTCTGTATGAAATATCCTTTTCATATATTAATTAGGGTCTGGGGCCATTAAAGGTTCATTAAATGAAACGGTCATATTTTACTGTTTAACATATATATTTTAATAAGACTAAAAATCATAGCTTAAAAATGTCATTTAAAGGATATTTTCCTAAGAATTTTGTAGAAATTGTGATAACTTTTGAGGTCTGGATGCTTGAAAGAATCCAGCTCAGCACCAAGGAAAGCCTGCTGTGATTCTAATTTCACCTTATAGAGGAACTACTGAAGCCCTTTATGCAAATTTAGTGTGACTGGAAAGAGACACAAGTTTCACTCCCTCAGATTCCTGCCTTTTTTTCCGGTGTTTGTAGTAGAAGTTATTCTCGACACTTCTTTACAAAAAGCAAGGGTGCTGCAAGAAGCTGCAGCTGCAGTTCAGCAGATTGTACTCTTACCTGTGTCTCCAGGATGCTGCTTTCAACGAGAATGAGAAATACTAACACGGCCAGGTAACAGAAATGCAAACACGCAGATTCTAGCAGTGGTTTATACAACGGGATTAAAAGATAAATGCATAATTCTTGTAGCATATAAAGATGATGCATGGTCCCACGGTCAGGAGGAAGCAGTTTTAACTCTTGTTTCGTGCTAACGGTGCAGCACCTGTTTCAGAGTCCTCTGGTGGTTAAATGAAACAGACTCCAGATCTAATCACTCCCCATCCCCAGTCCAGTCCTGCCTCCTTGCAGAGAACAGAAATTCTCTGCTTGTTTTCCTGTTGACACCCACACTCAAATTTGATCCTGTGTAAGTAAAAAGTGACAAGGTGATTCATGTTACATGTGGCAGGAGGGAAGAAAGTGGAAGAACAGTAAAAGAAATTAGCTGTTCCTCAGAAAAATGGGTAAGCAACTGCTGGTTAGCAACAACCACAGACTTAAGGAGGCAAGGTGTGCACCAAAAGAAAGAGTGGGGTGTATACACCCTCGATCACCAGGCTGCTGGAGTACAGGAGCCACCACTGTAACTGCTGAGAAATACATTTGCAGGTGTAAAGGCTGCGCCATGTTCATGACAAATCATGACAAAACCAGCTACTGAGGGTTCTAACTCTGTTCCATAAGCACAGCGTTGAGAAACAGGAAATGCCTCGCTTCAGACAGCTGTAGGACTGTGTTCCCCCCAGGTATCAGAATGACTGCAACACTCAGGCTAGAGTGATGTAGGAGATGCACGTGATGATGCAAGGAATATCCATGGACTGGTATCTCTCCTGTTTTTCTAATCCCAAGCACCAACCCTTACTGCCTTTCCCACTAATTCTTTGAATAAATAAGGACTTTGATTGTATCAGCTAGAACCAAAGATAGAGAAAACAAATACTGTATATTAAAGTAAATATAACCTGATAGTTCTCCGTAATAAAATGAAAGTAAATGAAGCAGGAGGCTCAAACCTCTTAAGCAAAGATCTAAACCAGCCAAGTTTTTGGCTGTTATAACCAGTGACAAATGTTAACAGTATGAAACCACCCACCTGCGTGAGTTCTTATTACATTTACCAACATCTACACACACCTACATGAGGATTTCTACTCACAGAAATTATATACTCTTTTTATGACATACTAAAAATTGATCTCTAAAATTCATTATATGCCTTGAAAGCTTCTCATCTGCCGAAGCATTCGGCTACTACAAACCTATACACCGATTTATTGTTTCTTCTTAAATGGAAATAATAAGTTCAGAACTAGAGATTACAGCTAATTTATCTTTAAGGTGAAGGCCATTATGAGAATAAACCTCCTTCTGCCTAAAAAAGGGGATATTTAGTTCTTAGCCTACAAGTTTACAGAGTAACTTACCATAGTTACTTTTAGAAAATAGCTTCTGTATTTACTTGTCAATATAATTTCACAATTGCAAAACACAGATTTACATGTTCAGCTGCTGATAATTATGCTTAGAAAAAATAATAGTTACCAACACTGATTTCTTTCTTGTGGTTTTGAACTGTTCCTTTCATTGATATTTTCTGTTTATTTCCTGTAATTAGCTCCCCCTCCTTCAGTAACTTTACCTGCTTAATATAAGCAGATTGAATTAATGCAATCTTCTAATAGTATTTACCTGAAATACAGTAGGAAGTTCATTATAATGGCACCAGAGCTCTACACGATGGAAATTTTTCATTCAGAGCCCACACTGCTGCTTTTCCTCTCTCTTTTTCTTTTTCCCCATTTCCCACTCTTAGACAGCACAACACGGCCCTCTCCTTCAGAGTCATCCTGACTCTTTACCTGGGCTGTGGTTGGCAGGGAAGCGTACTGGAATCTTTGGGTTATCATAACCACAGGAGATGCTCTGGTTTCATAAAACTCTTCCCAGGAATAAGGAACTGTTTCCTGGAATAAAAAAGCAGCTTGTAAGTATTTCTACTCAACTCAAGTTTGAACAACATCTGTTCTCAGTTCATGCAGCTTTTCTGTATTTTTCACTTGAGGCTTTTCAGCATTAAGTTGCCATCGTCTATGATAATACGCTTTTGCTCAGGTCCGCACAAGTACCAGTCATCTCCTTTCCCCTGAGCAGTAAATAATTAATTAAGGACCTTCGGTTACCTGGAGAAAGATGAAAACTATCCTAGCTTCCAAGTCTGCTCCAGGCAGGCTGGCTTGAGGAAAGAACAAATAACAAACAGATACAGAGCAGGGGAACAGCATTAGCCCAGTTAACTTAAAAGGCCCAAAATACTGAGGAACAAGGCATGAGGAGAGCCATCTATTAATTAAGCAGAGCAAGATCTAACACACAGCGTGGGGCAGGTTATACCAGGGTGCTCGCCAGGCTCTCCCGGAGGTGAATTAATGGCTTTCCCACAGCAGGGAGAGAAAGCGGCGCCAACCGAGGTGGCGGCCACGAGGGGCCCCCTCAGGAGGAACCCGGTCCCTCAGGAGGGGCCCCCTCAGGAGGAACCCGGTCCCTCAGGAGGGGCCCCCTCAGGCGGAACCCCTCACCCCAGCTGGGCCCACGTTGTTTTAGATTTGTCTAGAGCACGCACAGGTGGAAGCTTTGAAAATTAGACTGAAAAGATTGTTTCTATCATACAGAGATATAAAATATGGG
>VZTF01007530.1:380723-420082 GCA_013397755.1 Cnemophilus loriae
GGGGTCTTATATATTTTTAACTCTATAGAATTGTGACACTTTAACCCTAACAGAAAGCGCATCTAAAGCCTCCCTATAATAAAATTATTATTTTGGAACTTGTATTGCAAAATGGTATTACGTATAAATCTAAAACCAATAAAGAAGAGGTAAGAATATAAGTGCATTACCACTTTAACACAGATAATAATTTACAGCTCACTCCATTGCCCGAGCAGTGGCTAGCGCGAGCCGTACTCCGGCAGAGGCAGGCACGGCCCGGGGCAGCCTCAGCTGCACACGCCGTACGATCGCAGCCAGCACAGCCACCCCGCTGCCCAACCCCACATGAAACACTGACTGCGAGACCCGCGCCCGCCCGAGGCTCCTCCCCCCGCGCGCGCCGCTGGTGACGTCACGCGCCGACGTTCTAGACCGTTCCAGCCCCGTGACGTCACGCGCGGCGTCATTCCAGAAGATTCGGCCGGGGCCCGTATAAAGCCCGCGGAAGAGGCGGGGCTGTGGGGATCGGTGAGCGGCCGGCGGTAGCAGTGGCGGTACCGGAGTGAGCGCGGCGGTGAGCGCGGCCCGCGGGGCCTCGGCGGGGCGCCGGGCGGGGTAACGAGGGGGTAACCGAGGGTAACGCGGCGCGTCCTCCCGCAGGCACCCACCATGGTGAAGGAGACCGAGTACTACGACATCCTGCAGGTGAAGCCTAATGCCTCCTCCGAGGAGATCAAGCGCGCNTGGGCCACCCACCCCCTGTGAGGTAGCCGCGCTCCCGGCGGCACCTGCGGGCCCTGCGCAGGGCAGGCCCCGTGAGGCCCTTCCGGCGGGCCGGGGCTGAGCCGGGCTCACCGTGGGCGCCGCCGGGCCGCGGGATGGGCGGCCGTGCAGGGGGAACCGGGGCTGGCTTAGGGCCGCCCACGGGGGGTACCGCGGGTCCCCCACAGACAGGCTGTTGTTACATCCACCGCGCACGCAATCGTAGTTCACACTCTGCTTTGCCCTTCCTGTACCGTAGTGCCCCTATGTCAAGGCTCCCCTACCTCCAGGTCTGTGTTCAGACCTATGAGCCTGGCAGCAGGCCTGACGGCCCAGCTGCGGCAAAAGGGATGTGGTATTTCTTCTTTTGGATGTGGTGCGTACCAGTTTGCCCGTAGTTACAGTGGAAGATCATCCTTCGAGGTGCTAGTTAAAACAGGCAGAGCTGGAAGGATTTCTGGTATCCCAGTGGCCGCTGTGCTGTCAGATGTTGAAAAGGCTAGTAGTGGACCCAGCTGCCAGCACTGTTGTGCTGGGTGGATTTGTGTTCCTGAACAGGACGGGTTTTCTTCGGGGAAAAATGCTAATGCAGATGTCCAAGGTAACTACCCCCGCAGAATCACTGGGCCGCACATGGGTGGACTGCTTACAAGAGAACTGTTCTACATGCTATCAGCACAGGCCCGCTCAGCTCCCTGTGTTGGCTTGGATGATAAACGAGCACCACAATTGGAGAACTATGGAAAAACATGAATGATGGGACTGTTTATCTAAAAGCTGGTTTGCTAGTACCTTAACATAGGAATAGAAGGTCTATACTTACATCTCTAGAACACTTATTTTTGGAACTCAAGACAAACAGTAGCCTAGTCAGAGGTAACCTTCTCTGCTTTTGTTTTGGGCCTGTTTTTTTGCTTACACCAGTTTACATGGCCATGAGTAAATGAAGTTTAAAATGGAAGTGGTCATTCCAGTAATAGCACATTATGTTTAAAAATTCAGTTGGTAATCTTAGTAATAGGAAATTCTTTATAGCTATTTAAGAAAATACCTTAATTGTTCTGTTAAAGTGAGTGTTTTGATTTGTATCTGAATCCATGTGTTTGTGATGAGTAAGCAGCACCAGTGTCTGGTCCCATAAATCTCTGCTGTAGCTGGATGTACCAGCTCAGCAGGCGTGGAGGATCCCTGCGTAGCTCTAGGCTGACTAGCACTGCTGTGGCCATGAGCAGCTGGGCACCTGCAAGACTTCAGGGATAGTGCCGTGTTCCTTTCTGAATGGATTTGTTAGAGGTTATATTGGCTGTTGCAACTACCACAGTCCACAAAATGTAGTTGGCATATACTTGTAATGTGGATGTGACTCTGAATTAAGCCCACTTAAAACATGGGAGGAGGGGGGAGAGGGAGGAAAGGGGTGGTTTTCCTGGCCAAAAGTGTTCTATTACAGTCTGTTACCAATTTGTTTAGGGAGTTTCCTTTTGGAAACAGACAAATGCTACAAGAGGGTGCTGTAGTGGCTCGATATGTAGATGGAGTTGTATATGAGAGGGCTACTTTTCCTCTTGGTCATAGTTGTTCAGAGCTTCTTTTTTCTTTTTAGTTTAAACTTATATCCCAGGCATATGAAGTTCTGTCGGACCCAAAGAAAAGGGACCTCTATGACCAGGGTGGGGAGCAGGCTATTAAAGAAGGAGGCCTGAGTGGCGGCAGCTTCTCTTCACCCATGGACATCTTTGACATGTTCTTTGGTGGTGGAGGCCGAATGAATAGAGAGAGAAGAGGTACACAGTTCTAAACAAGTTCTAGAAACTCTAACCATGCACTTCAGCATAAAACACCTGTGCTATGGTATTGCTGTTCTGCTAAGTGCACATAGTGTGGATATTACTTGTTGCAACAATAGAATAAGTAAACTATGACTTTTCTAGTTACTCTAGCATTAAGATTCTAATAAAGTAGATAACATGGCTTAGCCATAGCCATCTTTCTGCTAAGTTCTGTTTATTTTTTGTGGAAGGGGAATGGGTAGTCTGTAGGGGAGGGGGAAACATTAGTAAGTCAGCAGTTGAATTAGACCTGTTTGAGTTACTTTTTTTCCAAATCTGTGCCTCACTTGCTCATATGCTTTCGGGCAACTGGCTTCAAAGGACACCATCAACTTAAACTTCAGTAATTCTAAATCTCATGAAAATATTTGGGAGAAATTACATGAAACTGAGTACAGCGTGCTGTCAAAAGCACAGTACGATTTCTGTCTTCTCCATGCCCAATGCCTGTTAAAGAAGCAAGTAGTAACTTGCTGTAAAATCTGTGAAATTATGCTGTGAAGTGGCATGGAAATTCACAGGCATAATAGCAACTTCTAAGTGGACAGATCTGAAGCTGGTAGTGTCCTTGCATCTTGCTGTTTCAGTTAAGCTTATAAAAATAGGAGTAGGAGCAGGGATAGGGTGGCTTTAATGATGCTTTGCTGAATTACAGCTCAACTTTTATGTTTGGACATAAATGGGTGGAGCTTAGTGGAAGCTGATGGAACTGCACATGCTTTTAAGGGGGCTCAGTTGTGTTCAAAGTTTGGAATGAACTCTGCATTTCTTCAGTGAGACTGTGCATGCACACTTGTCTTCACAACACCTGAACAAGTATTAATATTTCCCTTTTGTTTTTTTAAAGGCAAAAATGTTGTGCACCAGTTAGGTGTATCTCTTGAAGACCTATATAATGGTATTACAAGGAAACTGGCACTGCAAAAGAATGTTATTTGTGCAAAGTGTGAAGGTAAAAAAAAAAAGTAGTGGTTTCAAACCCCTCTTCAGGTTTTTTTGTGTGTGTTCGTGTGGATTGTCTGGGGCTGAGAAAAAAGTCTGGAGGCTTTCTTACTTTTCTATCTCCTTTTTCTTTGCCTGATCCCTGAAAGTCTGCCAGGGTATTTAATTCTTACTTATGTTTATCCAAGAATAAGTCTCTCAACCACAGTGTTACAAAGTGATTGTTCTAATGGCAAACTAAAACTCACTGTGAGTTACAGTTAGGGGTACCTACATTAAAACTGTCTTTACCCAGAACTTGGATTTAAATGTCTCTTCTGTAAAATGTTTTTAATTGCTGTGGGTGGAAGTCTAGCTTGTGTTATGCTACTATTATTACAATTATTAACTATTCCCTAATGACTGGTCCTCTTTGAGGTACATTTTAATAAGGTCTTGTACCTTAGTACTCTGCTAAGTATTTAGTAAGCAGATTCCTTTCCAAGTATTAATGGAATGTTTATGTCTTGAATTTCGTATGCTGACAGTTCCTTGGAAACCAGGATTTACTGGGGGATGGGGCAGAGGCTGATACAATAAGCTGTATAAGCATTTTGTTTGTAGAAACGTCCAGCTTGTGGGGCATGTTTTGTGATGGCAACTAAATTCCATTACTGAATTATTCCTAAGTTACCCTAAATGTGCTCTTTAAGTCAGTGAGTTCCAGCCTGACTACTGTAATTTTTTGAGACTGAGATCCAATTTAACTCTTTTGTCAAAGGTTATGGCGGAAAGAGAGGGGCAGTAGAAAAATGTCCTGTGTGTAAAGGAAGAGGGATGCAAGTTATAGTTCAGCAGATTGGACCTGGCATGGTGCAGCAAATCCAGACTGTGTGTCCAGAATGCAAAGGCCAAGGTGAAAGAATAAATCCCAAGGACAGGTGTGACAACTGCAATGGCTGTAAGGTTGTAAGAGAGAAAAAGATCATAGAAGTTCATGTTGATAAAGGTAAGAACTGTATGTTTGTACTGGTTCCCTAATAATAGTCTATAGTTCTGCAGAGAATAAATGGGTTTCTTTTCTTCAGGTATGAAAGATGGTCAGAAGATAGTATTTCATGGAGAAGGTGACCAGGAGCCTGATTTGGAGCCTGGTGATGTTATAATTGTGCTTGATCAAAAGGATCACAGTGTCTTTCAGAGACGAGGGCATGACTTAATCACAAAAATGAGAATTCAACTCTCGGAGGCTTTATGTGGTTTCAGAAAGACAATTGAAACTCTGGACAACAGAGTTCTTGTCATATCTACTAGGCCAGGTAGGTCTTTAAGAGTTGTAATACCATGTAAACTATCAACCGCTTGCCTGTGTAATTGTACCCGGACTGGAGTTTTTGGGGGAGATTGTTCTATTTGGGTTTTTTTTTCTAACCAGATGATGCAACAGATACATGAGGCAGTCACTTAATTTAGTTGGTTCTTTGTTCTTGTTACTCTTTCTAAAACAGGCAGAGTTACAGCTAAAGGTCTCAAATACTCCTTAATAAACCCTCAGCCCCAGTTGGTGGATAGTCAGGAAAATATTAAAGAGGCAAGAATCTTAAATTCTACTAAATTATCTGTTCATTCAGCCTCAAGGCTGTGCCAAGAAAAGCTGATTTCTCTTATAGCAGGGGAAATAGTCCAAATGGCTCTAGTTGTGTACAGCTTGGGTTTATTCTTTTCTGTGAATTGGTTACCATCTCCCCGAGGTGCCATGAGAACACTGCTTGTGTACAGCCCTGCCTCGTGTGGCTGTGAGATGCCTGTCACATCACATCAGCCCACTTACAGCTCTTGCCTCCATAGGTGAAGTGATAAAACATGGGGACCTAAAGTGTATCTACAACGAAGGGATGCCCGTCTACAAGTCTCCAATGGACAAAGGCAGCCTGATCATACAGTTTTTGGTAAGCTGCATGCGTTTCTGTAGCCAATATACTCATGTTTGCACAGGAATAAATATTCATTAAAAAAATGTGTACAATTGTAGGTCCAGTTTCCAGAGCACTACTGGCTCCCAAGGGAGAAACTGTCTCTGCTGGAGGCTCTGCTTCCTTCACGAGAAGATGTTATGGTTACAGATGAGATGGATCAGGTAGACCTTGAAGATTTTGATCCAAACGAGCAAACCTACCGTAACAGTGCGGGAGAGGCGTATGAAGAAGATGAGGAGGGTCCAAGAACAGGAGTACAATGTCAGACATCTTAAAGCAAGGTGGAGTGGATGTCATCTGAGATGTAAATTTTCACAATGAAAACTGCATGGCTGTAATAGCCACTGCTTGTGGTTTTTGTGTTCAGCAAATTGAGTTGCTGCGCTGTCAGTATCACCTTTTTGTAACTAATTTATATTGTGTTCTTGTAGTCTTTCTATATAAAGCAAATGTCATACAGCTGAGAACCAACTGAGTTGGTATACATTTTCCTTGCTGTGAAGGTTCTCAATTTATTTCACCTGTGCTATTTCTATAAGACTTGGGCAATATCGATAGAGGCTAAGTGGAGTGTCTTATGTAAATACTTTCATACTGGAAAATTAATTTCATAGAATAAAACATAGCAGAATAACTTCTAATAAATAGTACTTCACCTTTTCTCAGGCTTCTCTTCTACTTTCTAAGCCACTGTCGACCCCCCTTTATTTAAGCAAGTTTTTCTAACCTCAGATTCCTCTTACCTAGTCTAGATTATTCTCAGTATTCAACTTCATGTTAGCTGCACCACTCGTACCTGTCTCATTTTGTATTTCAGAAGCATTTTGTGCATGCCCTCCTCTCTGCCTCATCTTGTCTTCTGTGGGTTTATAGGAGCATTCCTTCAGCTGCTTCTCTGTGTAAAAGTGTGACCTAAGGTTACAAGCTGTCCTCCAATCTGTTACATACAGGCAAATACTTCCAAATAAAAGTTTGACCTTTCAGAAGCTCAAGCTTTGTATTTCAGCCTTCCCTAGAAAGGGTTCTTACTTCCTCCTAGGCATTGTGTACTTGTGCCTTAACTAACATGAATAAACCAAAACCATCTGCAGTGGGTATACTGCTGCTGTTCTATAACATCCATGATCCCACACTACAGTGATGACATTAAAGCTTTTTTCCCTTTTACCTGTTTTCTAGTAGTGTTTGTATTAAGTCAGGGTTAGAAGCAAGTGGTCCCCTTTAGTGAAATTAAACCATGATCCATGATCTATCTCCCTGTACCACACAATTGCTGAAACAGGTGTTCAGCTTAAGTGATCCTCTTGCACTCACTGGGACAGCATCACGACAAGCCCAGGCTGTCATTTCCCACATCTATAACACATCCTTAGTAACTTTCCTTCTGCTAAAATAAGCTGCTCTGACACTTGCCCCATGCTTTCCAGCTCTGCTCTATTTATGTTTAAAGGCAGGGGTGATTAACTGAGCAGTTACTTCACCCATGACTACATATTTCCAAAAATACTTTTTTCCATGAATTAGACACAAGGACTTGGAGCTGTAGCTTTTATTTTAAAAAAGTAAGGCTTTCTCTCATGCTAAACAAAATCAAAATTAGATATAAACAGATCTGGTTTTGCAGATCAGTATGAAATGCTTTTCTCATACTAAAAAATTACATAGGACAGTAGCAGTCCCTTGAAACTGCGCCAAGAGATTTACTGAAGCATCTGAGTCAAGACATTTAAACTGGACAGTCATAAATATGAATTTCTTGGTCATCACCAACAGACACAATTTTGGACCCACTTCCATTGTACTTCACTCCCCAAACCTGCAAATAAGACAGATGCAAGCTTATCAAGAGAGCACAAAGAAAAAGAATCTTTGTGGCAGTGATATTTGTTATAAGCAGAAGAGGAAGGCTGATTGAAAAGGCAGCTGACTAGAGCTGGTGCAGTTCTGGCTTATGCTGGAGCAGCAGCTGAGGCTGCTGCAGCAGAGCAGGACACTGCCATCTAGGAGCCTCACAAGCTCCTACATCCACCGACTGGGTTACACAAGCCAGAGATACCCCAGCAGGGCTGAGAAGTACTTGCCCCAGTTTGCATAAATCAACCCAAGCATTTTCACTCTGCTCCTCTTGCAGCGCTGTCTGAAAATAGTATTTTACAGTGCAGGAAAGCAAGAGAGGAAGTATTTGTCACGCAGACTGACATACTATGGCAGACCAAAGAATGATCTGGTTTTTGCTTGAGCTCTTTCAGAGAACCATTTACCTACCAGTGCAAAACTTAGAAGAATTCAGGTCAGTCCTCCGATTTAAGACAGTTACACAGGCTCTTAAGTGACACCCCTCTCCATCAGAATGGCATCAGAAAAGGTGAAGGCTACCCAGCATATTAAGGGGAAATGCAGAATGGGTATGCTGACAGTGGTGTGGTTTGGGCAATCTTGTACACTATTTTGCATTAATACCCAAACACAGCATTGCCAATAACTGATACATCTGTGCTTGCCACAGACGTAATGAGGTTATAGACAATAGCTAAAACAACAGGAGAAATCAAGTCCCACTTGGGACTTCAATATTAAAACCCCCATAGCTGTGGATAACTGAAAAGAAAGTTACCAGCAAGAAACTACTATGGAAGAAAACATTCAAATAAAACCTGGAAGAATATCCTTAGTTTCTTGCTCAGTGATCCATTAAAATATAACATTGTTCTACTTATTGCCTGATAGTTGGACAAAGAGTAAATGGGTAGAAACCTAACTCACAGGTAGCTATCACAGAGCAATAAATTAAGAACCCACAGTGTTACAGACACTGGAGCATGAAAAAGTCCCAGGTTTCAAGGCTGCTTTCAAGCATCTGTTTAGGTAATTCCATCCTTTTAAATAAGTATTTCCACCCTTACACATGCACATGCTGTGTAAGTGACAGAAATAAGAAAAAAGGTAACAAATAGAGTCTGGTGAGACTTTGGCCCCTCAGGATTGCCTTTATTTGGGCCTGAAAAATGTTAATTACTTAGAAGAGATCAGCATATACAGTTGGGGGTACTAGTTCAATATTAAGTGCCAAATAACCGCAAAAAACTTCTAACATTTCATTACAGCAAGCTAAACTTGCATTAGTGCCAGCCTGGAGCTGCAGCACCACGGTGAAGCACAAACGTGCGCAACTAGACAGGCTCTCCTGGGAACACGGTGACTTAGGGAATAGCAGCCATACCTGATCTTGGTGGTCAAAGAAAGTATGGACACAGGTCCTCGTTCCAGCATCCCAAACTTTTACACTTTTATCAGATGAACTGAAAGAAAAGTAATACTGATCAATGTTTAAATTAATAGATTAACTTGAGTTTAATGCAAACATTAAAAGGTGTCATATGGTAGACACAAGAAATCCTCTTTCACCCATCAAATACAGGGATGCAGGAGCAAAGGACTGCATCTTCTGCCAGATTCCATTACCTTTAAAATAAATTTGCTGTTCCAACATCTGCAATGTGAAAATGAAGACTCTCATTTTGGCCAAAACATTATTTCAGGCAAGTTCTTTGTATAAGGAAATTCCTGTTACATATACTTGGTGCCCCAACTGCCTCAGCTGTTTTAAGAATTAATACTAAAGTTCAAGTACATCAATATACTACAAGATTAGGTTGTACTTCTTGATTCAACAGCATTTTTTCAGCTATTTAGAATCAAACTGCCCTTCTCTTAGGTTAGGTGTTTTTCACTTGTCAGGTACTACACTGCAGTGGGATGACTTACTCTGTAAAATGCTCTCACTACAGCTGGTATCCCATCACAGATTGGCTCTTGACCCTTTAAATTTTATGTTATTTCATTATAGATCCCACTGCAATTTGTACACATTTAACTTTTATGATCCACCTCCCCTTATAAAATCATATTTTTTTCATTAATCATAAACAACTAAAAATCCTCAGTACCTGGAAACAAAATGGGTATCATCGGGACAAAATGCTACATTTAAAACCCAGGATCCGTGACCACTTAATGTGCCAGCCAAGTTTGCATGTTGCCTGTGGAAAGAACACATGGTAACATTTGCTTTGTGAATTCCAAGGAAAAAGCAACAGGAATATATTCTAGCTAGTGCCATCAAGAATGGTTCAGTGGAAGGTGACTTCTGGACATTTGTTCATCCAAGCTGAACTGGTGTTACAGCAGATTCTGTTTTTCCATTTCAAATAGTTAACACAAAAAGAAGTCACTAAGAAGATACGCTGGAGGACAAAATAGTTTCACCAAAGCCAAAGCAATGCAGGTTTAGGGGAGTGAAGACCACTGAAGCAGGGGGCCTTTTCCTCCCCAGGGTCTTCCAAGGTACTGCAAGATGCAACAGAAATAGGTCACAAATATAATTTCTTGTGTACAGAACAGATGTTTAGGAAGGGTGAACACAAGCTCACAGGACAGACACAGAAGAATTCGCTTGCTGCCTACAGGCAAATATGAGGAAAGTAATTTGTTTTCATGTTACAGCTCTCTTCTACCTATACACTTTTAAAAACCATCTAAGGACGTAGTATTTTATGATTTAAGATTATTTATTACACAAAAAGTCACCAAAAGCTGAAGGGAATTCTGGAGAGCAGAGGGTTTGATCTGTGTTTCACAGAATCAGCCTCTCTGAACAGCTGTTCCCTGCCAGCACAGAAGACTATAAGCAAGATCCAAATCTACTCACACGTCATAGATTTTGATGTAGCCGTCGTCGGAGGCGGTGACGAGTAACTGGGAGTCAGGGGAGAAGGTCAGCGAGCGGATGGGCATGGCGTGGCCTGCGGGCACAGGGACACGGGTCAGGACTGGCACCCCCCTCGCCACTGCCAGCGCTCGCCAAGCTGCACCTCAGCAGCACTCCCTGCTCACACGGAGCAGCCTCTGAAGCCTCCTTCTCTCTAGAGGCTTCCTCCCACAACAGAAAATGGAAACAGACAGCAGTTCTCAACTTTTGAATGTTACGGCATGTCTGCAACACAGAGAGTATCTTGTTCTTTTCAGCTATGGATCTTTATTAGAAATTATGTCATATTTTGTAGTATGATTGTGTATTTAGGTGGTTGGTGTTTTGGTTACAACTGGGCAGAAACTGCATGAACATTAAAAGCCCACTTATCTGCTAGAAAAAAATGCATGTCTTCTACAACATAAAATGTTCAGTTACTTTTTAAAACAGCAAAAAATTGCTTTAGAACAGATACCATAGGAAAAAGAAAAACCATATGCATGGCAGCACACATTTGGCTTGGCTTCATTCCCTTGTACTTTTCTGCAATACAAGGAACTACAATTTAAGAATTTAGTTAAGCATTACTGACTGTATCTTTTAAAAAAGGCATTTATGATGCAAGCCTGACTTTACAGTTTGCCTCTAATATTTCAAGTGGTTTAGGTTAGAGCACACTAAATAACTAAAACTGTCTAATAGACAAAAATGTCAACTCACTTATGCCATGGCTGTTGTAGCTCATTCTGACTTGCGTTATATCCTTTATTTTTGTCAGAAATGAGGGCGGAATTCAGATATTGCAAATAACCAAACCATACCTTCTAGCGTATGCAGAAGTTTTCCAGTTGCAATATCAAAAATATTGATAATGCCATCTATTGCTCCACTGGCCAAGTATTTTCCATCTGGACTCTGTAATAAAACACAAAAAGTGTGATTCAACATCTGTGTGCATTTATGCTGTGTAACCCCTGACATTCCCTTGGCAACTTTTCACAAATAATGCTCCATGCAAGATACGTGGGCTCCAAAAATCCTGAAGACTATAAGCAAGATCAAGATATATTTTCCAGATGTGCAGAGGTGAAATGTCAAACAATTTATAGTTGGAACTATGGCTACAATAGTATTATTGTAGAGATAAACTGAGAGATGGAAGCAAAAATACCTATTTACAACATATTACAGCAATAGCAATTTCTCATAAGAAATTATCAATTGTGCTTCTTACATATGCAATGCTAAGGATGAACTTTCCTCTGGTGTCCAGAGAATATTCTTTCTTTCCAGTTTCAACACCGAAAATATTTACTTTCCCCACGTGACTTCCTGTTGCAAGGTACTGGGAGTCAGGTGAAAAAGCCAGGGACCAAGCATCAACTGTATTAGAAAATAAAAACCAGTTAGCTGGATCCTGTTCCTGGTTCTTATTCAACACTGTCAGTTCTGTGTGCATCTGTTTGGACATTTAACCCCCTAAGAGTGTACAAGCTCACCAAGTTACCCCTTCTATGTAATTAATGGAGTGTACTTTAAGCTTACACTTAGTAAAAGATTACATTTTCTAGTAAGACCCTGGTCTTATGAGACCCTCATGTAACAATAAATTTAGAATTTAAGACTGCATCAGTTAAGTCTAAATTCTTACTTTTTTCCTGGTACCAAAAGATTGGAACTACTGAAAAAAGCAACACTAGTATGTAGCAAAGCACGGAAGATGCAGGAGGAATGCAGATATGCAAACATAACACAGATAACATTCCTGCAACTGAATGCAAAAACCCATCATTTTTTATAGCAGTGCAATGTATTTCTCTGGCATGATGTAATTCACAGGCTTTTTTCTAAAAGCTTAATGTTAACTGCCTAAAACACCGCAAGACTGTTCTCAAATTCGTGACTTCCAGTGGAGTCATGAAATACTTGGAATAAGACCTTAGGCCCTGAATTCCAGCTTGGAGAACATTAGCATTGTTACCAATGATAACTGTTTTGACTTGCTTGCTCAGAATTGGACATGCTGGATTAAAAAAGGATCACATGCATGGCTCAAATTCACTGCAGTGTTATGAAGAACATTCAGAGTTCCTTTGTAAATCCATCTGAATAAGCACTTGAATTATTTCTTCCAAATATCTCTTTATCGATACATGTGTAAGAGCAAGCTTTCCATTCTACAGCAAAAAGCCAATCTATGTGAAAGCACAGCTGAGAAAGCACAAGTAGTGTGTAAAAATAAATGTAAAATTGTCTGATGCTGCTTTGTGTTGAGTTCACAAAACCACTAAGATTTCTGCAAATACAGAAAATATTAACCCCCCCCAAAGACCTGAACCCCCTCATACACCCCAGTCCCCCAGAGTTCAGTATTTGCCAGGAAGAGTCACGCTGTTCCCCTGCACAGCCAGCTCAGCTCTGGTGTCTCACCAGGACCAGCATCTATGGACTTGATCTGTTTGCCCGTCTCCAAGTCCCAGAGGCGAATGTGGGCGTCCAGGGAGCTGGATGCTGCGATGGCGCCCGTGTGGCTGATGTCCACCGACACCACCCCCAGCTGGTGACCCTCCAGCGTCCACTGCAGGTCCAGCTTTTCATCGTTCCTGCGGTGCAAGGAAAGAAAAGCCTCGTTAGGAACAGCTGGGGGTGCTGGATCCCCAGCCTCACACAGAACAAACAACCCACATTCCTCCATTTGTTCAGCACAAGGCAGTCCAAGTCCTCCCATGAAATGCCAAGGGCTGCACACAAACGCTCTGTACTTAAAGAACTCACAAATCAGTAACTTACCAACATAATTCCTGCAAAGCAGATACTTCATCCCAAGCTTGTGAGCCATCCCACCAAAAAATGTCCATCCCACAGCAGTCTGTGGGTGCTCACAGAGCTGATGTTCACCTGTGAGCTCAGCACCGAGTGCCACGACTGACATTTTCACAGTCACCACACCCAAGCTGAACCTGTCACTGAGGTGAAGCACAACCCTCACACTGCTTTGCTTAAGAGACAGAATAACTTCTTTGCAAAAGCATGCTCCCCTAAGGATTATCGGGATTTTTTTCCAATAAAAAAGCAAGATGTCGTTTCCTCTTTCTCACTATTCCCATTATTGCTTTCACAGTACACATCTCCAAATGCACTGTCTCATCAAAAGATGCATTTCTCATTCTTTGGCTTAGAAATACATCAAGTATTCTCTGACATGCATTTTCGAAAGGATTCTCATTCTTTGGAAACGAAAGCACACCAGACTGCCACCACTCCAAGAGAAAGTACACACCAATGGAGGTAAGCTTGCTCAAAGAAGCAGCTCTGTGTGCCAGGCTGCCCCTTCCCCGAGGTAACTTCTAACAGATTGTAGAAATTCAAGACTGCTCCCGGGCCTAAAACAGGTTAACATGGAGCACTTACCACTTCCAGACCTTCACCAGATCATCCAAAGAACCAGAGATCACTGTTTCAGAACCATCATTTTTATTTTTTCCCCAGGCAACTGACCAAATGGCATCATCGTGAGCTAAAAGAGAATATAAGCACACTAATTAAAAATTAAGTATTTTCTTTCGATAGAAGACCACAACCTGTTTTAGTAATGCTGACATGGCTGACTGCAATGTCGGCAATAGAGCCCCTGCTCCTCAGGTCTACTGAGTGCTCCGAGAGCCTTGTCACTGCTTTTTTTTGTTCCAAAACATGCAATGTGTTGTGTGAACAACGTCACTGCTGAAAAAGCAGCACAGCTACCTCTGAGTTACTTAGATTTACGCCTAATATAAACATAACCAGGTCTCCTCACACGGATACGTGCCATTATCAACTTTACATCACCTCAGAACACCAGCATTGCTCAATACCCGTTAGCGTTTGCTCACCTTGCTCTTGCTTGAAGAGGATACCGTACTAGAAAAGAAAAAATAATTAATATTACACATGAACAGCCTATATATATATATATATCTCTCTATATATATATCTATATATATATATCTCAATCCAGCAGTTAGCCCAGCTAACGCTGTGTTTTGAATTACCTGTGTGGTCATGTCTTTCTGAAAACAATCCCGCCGGGAGCGCTCTGGAAGGAGCCGGACACAGCTCCGGCCGCCGTCGCGCCTTGATCGCCTCAGCTACCACAGAGAGCGCCGCTCCTCAGCGCCCCCCGGCCCCGCGCCCTCTGCCGCCGCCCTGTGGACGGGAGGTCCAGGCGGACACTTCCCGCCGGCGGGAACGGCGCGNTCAGGGACAGGGAGGCTGAACCCCCGGCCCCGCGTCCCGACCCTCAGCGCCCTCAGGGACAGCGCGGCTGAACCGACCCCGCGTCCTGACCCTCAGCGCCCTCAGGGACAGCGCGGCTGAACCCCCAGCGCCACGTCCTGACCCTCAGCGCCCTCAGGGACAGAGGGGCTGAACCCCTGGCACTGCATCCTTGACCCTCAGCGCCCTCAGGGACAGGGGGGCTGAACCCTCGGCCCCGCGTCTTGACCCTCAGCGCCCTCAGGGACAGGGGGGCTGAACTCCCGGCCCCGCGTCCTGACCCTCAGCGCCCTCAGGGACAGCGGGGCTGAACCCCTGGCACTGCATCCTGACCCTCAGCGCCCTCACGGACAGCAGGGCTGAGTCCCACAGTTTCCATCTTCATCGCCGCTTCTCACTCATCCCCTCCCGCTCACCCACAGGACCCCCAGGCGCGGGGCCGGCGCCGCCGCTGTCAGAAGCCCTCAGCATCTCTGGAGTGCGACAGCAGTGCCAGCGATGTCCCGCAGTGCTGCGATGGCAGTGATGGTGTAAGCTGTGGGACACACCAAGGACTTGTCTGAAGTGTGGAGGAGGCAAGGGGCAGGCTGAGCACGGCACTGACTGACCTCACGCTCCTGGTGCTGCAGCGCTGCCCATGGCTCTCACCACGGCACAGAAGGCTTTAACTTCACAGAATCACAGAATCATTAAGGTTGGAAGGGACCTGCAAGATCATCAAGATCAACCTTAGCTGACCACCTTGTCAACTAGGCCAGAGCACAAAGTGTCACACCCGATCATTTCTTGAACACTTCAGGGGTGGTGACTCCACCACCTCCCTGGGCAGCTCGTTCCAATGCCTGACCGCCCTTTCTGTGAAGAAATTCTTCCTGATGTGCAGCCTGAACCTCCTCTGACACAACTTGAGGCTGTTTCCTCTGGTCCTGTCACTTGTTTGCTGGGACAAGAGCCTGATCCCCACCTGGCTACACCCTCCTGTCAGGGAGGTAGAGAGAGCGAGAAGGTCCCCCCTGAGCCTCCTCCAGGCTGAGCCCCCACAGGTCCCTCAGCCGCTCCTTGTGCTCCAGAAAGGAAGTTTCCCTACTAACCATCTGTGTCAGACCGAAAAAAAAAAAAGGTATGACTTTTGTTTAGGAAGCTGAATTTTTTCAAGTTGCTGCCTCTGCTTGAGTTAGAAGTGGAAAAAATGTCAGAATTAAAGTTCAGGAGAATAAATCAGATTCCCTGAGGCTTAAAATTAAAGACAAAGGATCAGTGGTCTTTCACAGGTCTTAATCAGTTTTTATGTGTACACAAAGCTCTTTGAGATCAATAGAACTTGTCTGAATAAGCAGAGTAACAACCAAAACAGGAATTCTGAATGTGTCTTAACACAGTTCTGCAGTCAAGAATGAAAATCTGGATAAAACTCTTACGCATAATTACAGACTTTTACATATAATTACAGAATCCTTAGTTCTCTGATTAGGTTGAGCTTTGAGAAGATTTTAAGGCATACAGCTTTAATGTCTTGAATTTCAGAAATCCTCATTTTCTTGTTAGTAATGACGCAATGGTAAACATTCTCCAAAAGTAAAAGAAGTTATTCTATTTCTATTTCTTGCCAGGATTCTTCTAAGAATTCTTCCATTTAAATGTGCACTTAAAATGTACTACTTTCACCTTATGTTCAAATAATCAAGGTTGGTTTTACAGTTCTGTATAGAGTACTGCAGGACTGTAACATAATCTTTGACAGACGAAGTGTTTCTAATCCCTGCTGAGGTTTCGTATCATGCAAAGTTCTCTCTGTGCACTGGTGTTTGCTCTGTACAGTGAACACCTTAGACCTTCATGGGAAAAGATTGTTACTGTTCTCCTGTGAGAGTGCGGAGTGAGATTGTGGGTTATTTCCTACATCACTTATGACACAAATCTGTATTTCTTAGGGTGAAAGCTGATTAGATGCTTTGGTGCATCAAGAGGATAATCTGAAGCAAAGTGTGCCACATGTTTGATTTACAGATAAGTTGCCTCCGTGGAATAGTAACTGAGAGCAGGTTTCTGTATGTCTGTCCTTGTTCTGGAGCACTGTGTCTGTATGGATATTTCAGCCCTAATCACAACAATGCCTTGGGAGTGCCTCTGGGTTCAAATGTAAGCTTTTAAAACTACGTTACAGGGGAGAAATCTGACATATTAAAAACCATTATGATCACCCTCATATCGTGCTTACACATGGAAGTGAATTAGGTCAAGACTTTGGATGCCACATAAACATTGCAGAAGGCACTTCCCAGCCCAAAGTTCAATTGCAGAGAACACGTTGAGAGCAGGACAATTTAAAACACAGGCTGAGCAAATTTAAAACCACAGGCTGAGTGCCACTGTGGCCTGTTACTACAGTCCCAGTTCGGATCAGCATTCGCAGTTCCACACCAGCCTCGCACACAAGACAAATAATGAGTAAGCCTTGATTCGTTAAGGTCTTGAAGACACATGAACTTCCATAAAACAGGAAGGCTGGATAATTAACTGGGAGCTCCAGCTCTGCAGGTGCATGAACACTGCAGCATTCAAATGCCAGACATGTCAGCTTCTCTCCCTGCTCCACACTAAATAATTCATTTGCTGGTGGGTTTAAGGAAGATGAGAATGGTATTTAAGTTATGTGGTGGTGTTTGCCAAAGTGAGTAATACAGGAATATGTATTTTTGTGGTTACTAATGTCAGGCCATGTCAGTTTAGAAAAGGGACTGTGTAATACAGCTGTACCTGCAGAGAGCTGGATTCAATTCCGGGCTCCTTTCAGGACTGATCCATCAGTTTTGGGTTTGTTTTTCCACCTTAGGGTTCCGTGTAGGATCAGTCACCCACAGGTACTGCAGAAACAAAGGGCGGCTTGTGAGTGAGCACGGAGCCTGTGTGCAGATTTATATATGTATTATATATATACCATCTGCCTGTTGTGAGGCAGCAGCAGCAAGAGCATCTCCCTCTCCTTTCCAGGAGGTTGGCATTCACAATGAAACATTAATCATTTCACACCCTTCTGTGTCTGGGGACTCGGAACAGTTGTGGCAGGAGGAAAGAATCCTCTGCTTATGTTGCTTATTGTGTCTCTAGGAAATCATTAAGGGACTGTGTTCCCGGGAGTGAATTGGAATGGCATTTGCACTGTTTGCTCATTCATTTCAGATCTCTGTCTACTCCATCAAGTCACTCAGAGTACCTGCACCTCTTTTGTGTAGCATGTGTCAGCACTGTAGTACATTAGCATTGGGGCAGTTGAGGCAAAAGACAAGAGCCACAGAAAATTGAATCTTAATACAGTCTTCAGTTCCACTTTTGAAACTAGTCCAGTTCCTTGCATGCAGATTTGATGAACTTACAGCCTTTGTTGGTTTTTCTTTGCTCACTTAATTTGTTATATCTTTTTGTCAGCTACTGTCCCTTTTTTTCCCTTTTCTTGCAACTTCATTTGCTTTTTCACTGATAAGTTTCTCTTTGATGGTCCCAAGCAGCTGAATTGGGACCTGGAGTCAAGTATAAACCTTCCTGAAGTTCGAAGAGTTTCAAATCAAAGCTTTGCTTTAAGAAAGCTCCTGTCTTATTTCCAAAAACATCCACTGTAAAAGCACTGCATGTTGCAAGTGGTGGCACCAAACCCAGCCATCACACTTTATAGGATATAGAGTTGGAACTACAGGCACATCTGTAGTCCAAGGGCTGGCCAAAGCAGGGAAATGATATAATGGAAAAACTCTTCAAGAATCTGAAACCAAGTCCAAATATTAATTGCATTCTTGCCCTATGAGTTAAGGAAGGATATTATCCCATTTCACAGATGGGTGAAATCTGAAGCAAGGTGACAAATTCAGCCAGTGGTAGATCGAGGAATGGGACCCGTTTCTCAGCCTCTTGGTGTGTGCTCTAGCTCAGTGTGTACCTACACACTGACATTGCTTTAAGTTTACACTCAAGTACTAAATTGTTTTGCTAACAAGAAAGGAAGTATTTCAATGTATTTGCTCAACAAGCAAGGGAAAGTACTTGAGACAGACAGAAATGGAAAGGAAAATCAAAACTGCCAGAGACTCAGCCTAACAGGAATGAAAATAATACTTAGCACTTGCAGGAGCAAATCTTTCTCTGGCTGGCACTATGCAGTTCCAGCCCAAGGTGTCCTGGTGAGGTTCTGGTCAGGAGAAAGCTTGGCCTGGAGAGTACTTTCCTTCAGGATAGATCAGGTTCCTTTGGAATGGATAAGGTGGGCAGTGAGATTGGAGTGAATGAGCAGCTGCTTTTAGGAAGAAAAGAAGAAAATAAAACAGTTAATTAAACAGATAAATCCTAAAAGCTAGATTCGCTTCCCCGTGGAAGGAACCTCATCCCCACTGTCGCCTGCAGAGAAGCCAGAATGGTTAGATGTGGTTACAGGCCTTTTAACTTCCAGCTTATGGCATGTATAAGTCGAAGAGAACCTTTCAGAGCACAGTTGTTTTGAAAGGAATAATAAAATAAGCAAAAAAAGAGCAAAAGTCATTGTTCTTCATGAGAGATTTTCTAACAGTTGGTCTGTGCTTGATGATAACTGAACCCAGACATTATTTTGTACCTATCTTCTCTTTCTCCCTGTGAAAAGACTTCAGTTCTTCCTTCATTTACTTACTTAATCAGAATTATCATATTTTATTCTTTATTTTATTCTCTCTCACAGCTTTCCTTTTTTTTAAGGAGCAAGAGGTGGATCAGAGAGAGTTTCTCAGACCTTAACATGAACCTGAAATGTTGAATGACCATATAGAATGCAACTACGATAAAAGAAACATCTGGTGCTCATTTGTCAGGATTGAAATAAGGCCCTTTAAAACATCATGCATGTAGTTGGGACTGACTTATAGAAAGCACAAAGTTTCAACCCATACATCAAGTCTAGCTGTAAAACTTTTCTCTCCAGGATGATGAATTTCACATGTTTTACCAAAATTAATGTATGTCCCTTGCTATTGTGGCTCCAGATGTACATGACAACTGGGGATGACCTGATGACCTTGTGCACCAAAACTGAACTACTTGAGCTCTAGGAAAACACTTTTGGCTGTCAATTAATAATTGGCTGTTTAGTTGTGAGCAACTATTGACCACATAATAGGCACTCTTCTAAGCCTGACTGTGTCCTTTTTACTTTGGTATCCATACTTAATGTGTAATGGAAGGCTCTTCTGTGCCAACCCTCAGCCAAGCGCTGTTCAGTCCCCAGGTGCCAGCGGACGTCTGCAGTCACTGCCTGTGTGAGGTGAGATGCTGTTCCCACAAAGCAGGACGAGGAAGGCATTGGGGATGCCCTGCACTTCTCTGCCCACAGTGCTGGCTCTACCTGCATCTAGGTCACTTGAATCGTGAGTGGTGGTAAAGAAGACAAGAGAAAGCACCTTTCTTTTTTTCTTTTTCTGATCCATACAGACAAAGGCTTGAATAGGTTGCTGAACTGGGAGGCAGAGAGGAGGGAAGGGGTTTCCTTCACCTGCTGTGTGACATTCTCTGCCTGACCAAGCTATTTACAATTCACTAAGAATGAAATGAGGGCACCATGGATCCAGTCTCTGGATATGTTATTTTCTCCACTGTAAAATGTTATTAACTTTATTCTTCTTAGAGACTCTCTTTATAAATTGATAATCCGCTTAGCTGCTAAAATTGGCTTTTAGCCAGTTTTTTTTGCTGGAGTGGGGATCCAGCAACTGGCCTGGCAATGTGGCACCTTTGTAACATCAAAAGTCTTTTTTATATTATAAACTTCTACAGGATCAAATGTAGAGGACACAACTCGGGCTTTTTATAATAATTAGTAAGAAAACCCAGGAAGAAAACCCTTCATTCACTGGCAGTAGACACAAAGAATGTTCATAGTAATTAGCTCAGATACTCTCAAAAACTTTTAGTTGTATTTACTAAGTATTTGTTCCGATGTATTTTTATGTCCCCATTTGGAATATACTTACATAAATAGGTACTTAGATCTTCGGTGCCTGGTGCCCATCTGCATGGGTTGCTGGCACATGGACTGTATGGATACACTTGGCTCAACCAGAAAATTACTTTGCCACTTATCTTCATGTCACTGCCCTGCTTTGTTATTGCAGCCTTCAATGCCACTTCTGTCTTCATCAACACTGTCTCATTCATGCTGTTTGCTTTGATGACTTTGCTGGGCAACCTCTTTCGTGTCCTTGTCTCCTTGTGAGAGAGGCTTTTTCTTCTTCAGTTTGCCTGTCTGGCTCGCAAACCCCTGTGAATCAAATTGACGGTATGAACGTTACACAGAGGAGTTGTGCTGGAGGATAAATGCCAGTGCTCTGCAAGCTCTGGCTCCCATGGAAGTCAGAGGGAGGAGGACGCAGTATGGCACATCATAAAACATTATGTTCGGCTACCTCTGGATGAGATGCTTGACTCAAACCATACAAGTTGGTTAAATTACTGTGTCGTTGCTGGCTGTGAAAGCCCATTTTACAGTGGTGATTCAGCATCCTATTTCTGCACAGCAAGACCATGTGTTCATGTCTCATAGATTTTACTAGGTCCTGAACACATGCTCAAGTCTCTACTGAATCAGTTCCATAAATACCTCATATAAAATGCTGGGCACTTTTGTGAGTTCCCATCATAAGTACTTCATTCACATTTGACATTGTATCAGTGATGGGTGTTTCATATAATGAAAAAAAATTCAGACGTGCAATGAGGTGATTGTTTGACTGCTTTGGTCCACCTATGTTTAGCGATGTGTTACTGACATTAGCAGAAGCATGGCTTGAGGAAATAAGAGATTTTGTGTTTAAGGTAATTGTCTTCTGGGTTTCAAGCTTTCTAAGTCAGGCATAGAACCAAAAAAAAAAAAAGAGAGAGGGAAACAATTCCTGATTTCATTGAACTTCAGATCAATTGCTGTGACTGGAGGATTGTTGCTGAGATCACATAACACTGTACTGGGATTTGGATGCTGTGATACCAGGAAATCTTCAGTTCTTTGTGTTTTCTGTGGCAAGAAAGCCTTTCCTTTGTCACTTCTGACATTTGAGTTGATTTATGAAGTGACACCCAGAACCCTGTGCTTTTTGATTTTTCAGGTTTGGTGGTTCGGAAATGCTGCCTAAAAGGCAAGTGTCCCTTCCAAACTGAAGTTGCAAATTCTCAAAAACCATGCGGGGAAGCTCTTGAGGGAAGGTTTGCTTGCAGAGATTGATGCATTGAAAGTACCGAGAGTGCAATTTTCCCTGTGGTGTCTTGGGCCTTGAGGGTAGACTTAGAGGTACTAAGGGTGAGGAGCCCCTAAATGTGTTCACCATATGATGTTTGACAAGTGCTAGTGAAGTGGCTTTTGCAGTGCACAGGAGTCAGTGTTTTCTGTGCTCAGCTGAAAGAGAACACCGAGTTTAAGCAGCTGCACTGGGCTCTGTTTGCATCTGTGACCCACTTAGCTACAGCTCTTGCCGCTGCCTAACGGAGGGAAGCCATGCACATCTCTCTAATGACACCTAGGCCAGGGCTGATCCTGTGTGGAAACAATTCCGCACTGACCCCTAAACTTCCGAGGTCAGGAAGGGAGTGGTCTTTTAGGCACTTGCAAGGCACCACCAGATTCCATGAAGCGCAGTCAGTAGCTCTCATTTATTAGTCTTAATTAATATGTTGTCTAATGGCGGAGATCGAGCAGGTTATTATTTGAAGTGCTACAGTCATCGTAAAAATAACTGGCATATTTTGAATTTGAGTGCCACCGCTGGATGTTCCTGTGACATGCAGTGATCACAGCAGGAGTGTGTGGGACTGGTACGAGCCCCTAACCGGCTGTTTGACAGCAAAAGCTGTATCATAGGGGTTTGAACGCCAAGCAAGGTGATAGCAAAAATGTGTGAGTGTTGGCCAGCACAGCATTGACTCGTCTAGTGCAAACAGACAACACAAACATAGAAGGCAGAGAACTGAGTTTTGGCCCAGAGAAGGGACAGCAGTGGTCCTGTCTGGACTGACATTATAAACAAGGATTTTATGAGAGTGCTCAGAAAGTGGAGGGGTTTGTCTGGCTCTTTTGCACTGCTGAACTGGGTACACACAAGTGTGCTCAAGTCCTGATCCAGCACAGTATTTAAGCATACACTAAGTGTTTTAGCATTGAAATACAAGTATTTGGAATCATGATGCTTAAGTATTTTGCTGGTTTTCAGTCTTAATTACAGGAGATGAAGGTAATAAAAGCCTTCTCCCATCTCCTCACTGAAGATTGGCTCAGTGAAGATTGTCTCAGTGAAGATTGTTGCCCAAATCATGAAGAATCAGTTTTAAGGAGATATTTTAGACTGATGTTTTGCCTAGGTCAGATTTGCCAGTTCCTGAGATGGGATTGCTCCTAGTAGAGTCTCCATACATTTTGATACAAGATGTGTGGGCTATGGGGCCCTCTCTGAGAAGAGTCACTTTTCAATATAAAAGGTGCTCTATCAAACATCAGAAGAGAAAATGGGAAATTCAGCCTCACAGCCGGTGGTCTAAATATTGGCACATGATCCTCTGCAGCAGTTTTAGATTTTGAAAAGCAGCTTTTCCAGCACGTGTTTAGAATTGGAATAATTTACAATGTGAAGAAAAAACAAATTACAGATTTCTAGTGTAAGTATGAAGGACCAGTGGTCTCTTGTTTCCATATACTGCTTCCTGTGCCAGGTTTTGTCTTCTGAGAAACCGAGCAAGGCCCAGGAAAAGGCCTCTTCTGGGAGGGAAATGCCCAAAAGCTAAAGGACACTCAGTAATGTCAGCAGGAATCTGATGCCCTTTGGAGCCCCAAGCCCTGCATAGCTAGAATCTACTCATCCTCCTGAGCCTGTGTGTGGTAAACCTGGCTGCCTGTTTATCCTCAGTGTGGTGGCAGCTGTGGCCAGTTATGTTGCACTGTGCATTCACCTCTTCTGTGCAGATCACAGCAAGAACGGCCTCTTTTCCAGAGATGTGAGGTTCTTGGCTTTATTACATGTGGTAATAGAAATATGTTATAGTAACTGCTGATAAGGTGCTGATTTAAAGACATGCAGACTGTACGTCATGGTCTCAGTGGACACTTTTACCTTAGAGAGACTGAATAAAAGCAAAAGCATTTTTGATTGCCTTGAGTAATGATCATGCTGAATTTGAGAGCTAGATTTCTGCCAAATGCAAGTAGGCAAATCCGGTTTTTAACAGAGTGAGCTTGCCTGTGAGGATTTACATTGTCTAACTCCTTCAAGAAAATATCAGCTTGCTAAGTAAACACGATCCCCTTTGCTTTGCCATCTCTGCATTGCTGTCTGCACAAATTCTTTTTGTTGTTGCTAGTCTGTTGGAGTTTTTTTGCTTTTTGTATGAATTGGGTCACTTTCCAGTCTCCTTGCATTAGAGCATGGTAACAAAATTCAGTGTGACAGGTCCCCAAATGTTTCAATGTTTTCAGGAGGGAGGTGTGAGGCAGCAAAGGAAGGCTCTGCCCTTGAAGGAATTTAATCTCTTGGAAAACAGTCTCGAATCCTTCCAGGCTCTTCATTGACTGACTTTTCAGCAAACTGCTGAAAACCTAATTGGACTATGTTTCGTTTGGTAAAAGAGATCTGGGAGGCAGTACATAAGCAAAGGGGAAAATGAGCAGGGAAATCTGAGATACACAGCAAGTTAGTGTGGAAATGGCCATCCTGCCAGGCTGATCTGAACTGTCTCAGACTGCTACATTGTGCAAGAAGAAAGGAAACAGCCCCTGTCAGCTGCTTCTTTCTTTACCTGCTTCTCTGTGGGGAAATCCAGCTAGTGCAAGCCACCTAAACCTCTTTGCTGAGGCAAGAGGAGGCAAACTGGGCAGGATGGGCGGATACTGGGCTCCAGAGAACCAGAACTTCACCACATTTAGTGCTGGAGAGGAAGGTGGGAGGGAAAGGCAGAGGGGATGCTCTCTGCTCCTCATGATATTGCTGCCTCTTGCTCTCCGTGAACTGATGGTGCTGCATACGTGGTGGCTGGGGAACACGTTTACCCCTTTTCCAGTTTCCTTCATCCCCTTCTACTCTTTCAGGTAATTACTCACAAAAGAGGAGAAATCCCAGTGCTGCTGAGAAATCCCCCTGCCCTAATGCAATCCAATCAAGACAACAAATTTTTTTTTATATCATGCCAAACTCCTTGTGTGAACAGCTGTAACCTTTCCTTTTAGAGTGGCTATGTTTTGTTTTCATCTCTGATGAAACTAGTCTCTGTGACCTGTGTTCTGAAACCTGCACTGTGTACTGAATTCTGATCAGACGTGTTTTATCCCGTCATTGCAGTGCATTCCAGCCAAACACACACGCTCAGAAAAATCATTGCTGTAGGCATAGTACTTGTGGTTTAGGTGCATATTCTCTTGCAAAATTGTTATAACTAAAAACATTGATATGAGAGGTCCAGGAATGTGGAACTGACATCTCTTTGTATCCTACGTGAGGCCTGTGTGTGATAAAGGATTCATGTGGAGAGTAAATAAAGTCTGCACCACAAGACAATAAGCATTGTGGAAAAGAGAACTCTAAACATGTATCTGAAAAAGACAAGGAAGAACAAACCTGAGGGTTCAGAATGAATCCAAGGACCCACTCCAGCAGGTGACTGTAGATTTCTTCTGGAGATCCCTGTAAAGGTGAATGTCCTCTTGATGTTTCTGATTCCCCACTATTTCAAAGGAAATACATCCTGTGTGTAGTTCTAGTTGTTCAGTTGTATTTGTAGGTAGAAGTGACCTTGTAAAATGAGTATAAAATTAGTAACAGCTTGTAATTATCAAAGCATATTTGTTGAAGTAAATCTCTTCTCTTACATATCTCTGAGTAATGTAATTTTCCCCTATAATTTCAATTGGAATCACTGTACTTGTTTCTGCCTTTTTTCATTAAGGCCTCACAACCAACTGAAGTTCAAGCTAGCCAAAAAGAGCTCATTATCTTCCCTATGTCTTTCCCAGTCACTGAGGAAAACATAATAATTCAGTGTATTTCTCAGGTCTGTTTCTCAGGCTTGGACTTCACTTTTGACTTGCCTCTTTCCTGTGTTTTTATCTGCCCATCTCTAAAGCCTTTAGAGTTTTCCCCCGTAACATCTCTATGATAATGACAGCCACAGGGCTAAACTTGAGTTTATACATTTATATATTACAGCCACAGATTTGAGTCTCTGCTGCTGTAATATTCTTTTCTTTGTCTTGATGATTTGGATTGTTCTGTCCACAATTCTCCTATCACAGCTCTGACTCATCTGCACAGACTCACTTGTTTTTGTAACCATATCTTGCTAAGCATAAGCTACTTGTCTTCGCTCTCAAGACTGTTCCTACCTACAAACGCTGGCCCTTTTATCATCTGGCACTCAGTACAATAGGTTCTGCAATAATCTTGCAACAGTGGGCTGCAGTCTGCTGCTCTTTTTCACATGCAACAGTATATTACTCCTGGAGCAGCCTCTTTGGTTTCACTGGGCACACTTGAGAGATTGCAGACAGCCCAGCCTGAGTCTGTAGGCTAGGAAGATCTGCTCTGAATTATTATTATTATTATTATTATTATTATTATTATTATTATTATTTAATAAATAATATCCAGATGAAATAATTGGATCGATGTCAAAATCAGTATCCTTTGAAACAGCCAAGTAACAAGAACAGATGTATCAGCATGTTAGCAAGCGTCAGAAATGCAGTAAATAGATGCCTGTGCATGAATGCCCCCAGTGTTGTAACATCCATCAGCTCATGGTTTGGAACAACCACGGTAAGAAAACTGTGAATAATTAACATAATTAAGTAAACTCAAATGCAACCAGGACTACAATACTGCACCATTAGCAAGTTTAGAAAGTTTTCAGAGACAGTTATACACAGATTTAAATGTGCCTTGCTCAACCAATAAGCTGATTTATTGCTCTTTGATCTTTCAATGCCCAGGGCTACCCTCTTTGCAGTTAATAGCAGTCATTCTTGGTAATGATGAAACTGTTTTAGAATGAGCATTAATGGAGACTTAATTAAATATCATTAAATAAACTAGAAATAGCTCTTGCGGCCACAGAGAATGAGGCAGTCACAGAGAGATGATTGGATTTAACAGTTTCAGTGAACAAACAGCTCCTTTCAAGTCCAAGATTTAGACTTTCCTAGAACAGCAGTTGAGATTCACTGCCATGATGAAGAATAGTACTTCTCTGTTTGGTTTGTCTATTTGTGTAGTGTGTCAAGGTCTTTCTCTGTGTGTATTGTGCTTTATCAGAAAGTTAGCACTGACTGCTTTGGAGTGGATAATAACTAAAAACTTGGAGATTAATGTAGTTTATTTGTAAAATGTTGTAGAGTGAAAAACAATGTTTTATGTAGACTCTGATGTAAAAAAAATATACCTAAAACTCTGAAAGTGGCATAAATAAGTAATTTTCTGCTTTTCCTTATCTTTTCCCTTTGAGTAGATTCCCCTATTTTCAATTGCATTCGGAGTGTATTCATATCAAAGTGTCTTTCCAAGCTTTTTGGAAAATACTCTTTGTGTGTGAATGTGACATGCATTTAATGGAAGTGATAGCAAATAGCTGAATTTTCATAACGTTCCAGATAAACCAGGGCTTTTCCCTAAAAGACTGTGTAACAGTGAAACCACCAGATCACAGAATAGGTAAGGTTGGAAGGGACTACAGTGGGTCATCTGGTGCAACTTCCCTGCTCAAGCAGGGTCATTCCAGAGCATATTGGGCAGGATTGCATTCAGATGGTTTTTGAACATCTCCAGTGAGGGACATAAATCAGTCTGATAGACAAAGTTTTATTATTCTGTCTTGCACTGTTCTGTGTATTAGGGGAGAAATGGTGAGGAGGTGCTGTTTACAAAAGTGTATGTATGCGAAAGGCATAAATTTGGGGTTTTGTCAGATGAAGTTCTTAGATATCAGTACAGTGACATCCATTCTGGTATGAGTCAATCTTCATAGAACTGATCCAAGTGGTAGAGAAATAATGATTTCCTAAAGCAGCAGATCATATTAGCATCTGCAGGGAAAGTCTGTGTTTCTGCCACATTCCTCATGCAGAGCTTTATGCCACAGGGGTTCCTCTACAAGTGTGAAGTGCAGCAGTCTCGTCTTTATTTTCTATTTTTGCCTGACCCAGAGGCTTATTCTGACATTGTGCTTTCATGTGAAGATGGGGATATAACAAGGAGTTTTAAAATTTAATTTCCAATTTTTTTTTCCTTGCTAGATCCAACTGTGGCATCTCACTTTAAAGTGTGAGTTTGCTTTCATGCTATTGCTGAAAATAGGCACCCTGGTGAGATATAGCTGGCAGAAAACCAAATCAATTTAAAGCAATGAGTTTAAAACTGAAGTAGGTGCAGCAGGGAGTCCCCCTGCAAGTCTGTGGTTTTGTTACTACGTCTCTTGTTTTTTCAAATGCTTTTCTCTGTACTGTTTATTTGGTAAAGATATAAAAGGAGTTGTGGAACAACTGAATGCTGTGACACTGCTACTGCATGCTCATGGGTGACCGTAGTGAAAGTGCATAGTCCTGGTTAAGATTTTCCCTCCCATCTCCAAACTGGAATGAACCCTACAGGGCAGAGCTGGCTCCAGAGAGGGTTGGAGCAAAACACCAGAATTTACTGGAGCCAACAGTTCACAGAGTAAACGAGTTGAAAAGAATATCAGAATAATGCTCTCTCTCCAATTCTTTACATTTACAGGAATTTGCAAGAAAATCACAGACAGGTATGATTTGTTTTCTTAGTTTGTGGCAACTGTAAATTGTATTAGCTTTATGTAAACATAATATTCAGATAAGTAGTAATAAAGCATCAGGTTCCTACAGTAGCATTCTTTTAAGCTGGAGACTAAAGGACGTGATTTTTCTTCATAAGCTTTCTTCTGATAAGATTCCAAATATCAATTATTTCTTTTTGTCCCACAAGTGAAACAATTAGCCTGGGGGAGATGCCAAGAACTTAAAAACTGTTTCAATGTGTTGGCTTGTACGCCTGATAGCTTTGAGAAGTAAATGTTTCTAATACTCCCATCGTCTTTCTACACATGCACACGGTGCTCTCCTAATATTCTCATCCACTGCAACATGACATGGTGTCTGGAGATCACAAAGAGTCAGTCCAGCACAGCTACTCCAAAACAAGCAGTGGTATCACGAGTAAATGACCTTCTCTTTTCTCTCGCCGTCGGTGCCCAAGGCCAGGAAATGAAAGGTTTTAATCTATTCTGAAAGCAGGGTTGCTGGTGTGCTGCTGCTGGGCTGTGACAGGCAGCAGTAAACAGGTTTCTAGATGTAAGAGTCAGGACTGTCATGCACTTCATTAGTGCTATATGGACTCTAGCTGGCCTTACATACTATTTACATTCCAGTTTTGGTACACGTTTAGAATCAGGACACCATGTTGTAGATCTTTTTTCTCCAGTTTACTGGTGGGTTTATTGTGAAGAACTAAGATCCGTGCCAAAATAAATCAAGTTTTACAGATCTTGCAAAGTACTGAGGGCTTTTAGTTCTTGCTTCAGGAGGCATACATTGGGTACAACTTCAATTAGAATCCCACATAGGTAGTCAGCTGTCAGTTTGTCTTTTCAGTGTATCACTTATCCTTCCTGCTCCCATCTCACTTTTCATTGCTGTTGTGAGTCTGGTTTGTATTTAGCACGGTGGCCCACCTACTCTTCTTGTCAGATGTAATTAATGTCACAGCATCCACAGGAAGGAATGACATTTTGGAGCTGACTGCACAGACTGGTTCCCTCATCAGGATCATATAATATGACTGGTCAAATACTTCACCTATTTTTTGCCTACTGTTTTCCGAGGTTGGGGACTCCATGTGAAAAGTGTGCCAGCTGAACTGGCGACAGAGGTCGTTTCAGATGCGGGAGAGAATGGCTTCAGCCACTGATACATTACATGTATTTGGAGGGTTTCTTCCTCCCCAGAGTGACTCGTGGTAGGGCACACTCTATACAGCCAGTGTCACACCCCTCACTGCATGTGAGTGTGGTACAACCCAGCCTTTAGAATTGTCAGATAAAACAGAATTTGAAACCTTTAGCCAGCAGCAAACTATGCTGTCACAGTCATTAGTCTAAAAAACATGGGAAGCACATTAGAGGTTGTTGTGAAAGTGTATTCTGTCTAATCACAGCTACAGGCAGTGTCTTTCCAAAGCTAGAAATAAATCATCAGAATTAAAGTCCTATTTAACAGCAGAAAGTCAGGAGTTTATATGCTGTTTACCTTCGAAGGGATGGTAAACCTTTTTCTTCATGACTATTATTGTTCTAATGAGTTAAGTGTTTCATTATTAAGTCCGTGATGCTTGGCACACATCCCAAAGGCAAATACTGCTTCTAGAACTGGGACATCTCAAAATCATAAGCAGCAAGGTATTGTTCTTTTGCAGGGAGGTTTGTTTTGTTTGAGAAGACCAACAAACCCGTCACATGCGTAACAGTGGACAAAGATAATTGTGGCTGGTGTCAATCTGTCCTTGTGTGCCTTGTCTGGAGAGAGTGAGTCCACTGTGACTGAAACAAGGTGCCGAATCCTGTCCAGTTCTTAGTTCCCTCCACTGATCAAGGCTTCTGCTCCTCAGTTTCTTGCTTTGCAGGTACAGCTCCCATGTGTGGCACTTGGAAGCAGAGGTGTTTGGTGTCCCATAGGCTGCTCAGGCATTCTGCCACCTGTGCCACACCTGTGCTACACCTATGCCACAGTCTACTGAAATCTGTAGTGGATCAGGTCCTTACTAGACACTGAGTTCAGGTTCCTGGAGCACAACAAGCTCCTGAATACAGCTTAATTGCCTTGATATTCACTTTTCCTGCTGTTTGAGATCACAGACAGCCCTCCCAGTAAGCTTGCTTCTGATACTGGAACATCTCTTTGTTCACGAAAGTAGTCTTCGTTACTCTTTAAGCTGGTTAGTCTGTCTTTTCATGACTGGCAGTAGATCACAGAATTTCAGAAACAAATCCAAAAAAACATTAGAGACACCCCATTCAAAGTCAGTGATATTATGAGCAGAACCCCTCTTGTTCCAGAAGGGAAGATGCATTCATCTTAGTGGCTTTCTGTCATAGCTCATTAAGCAAAATCAAAATCAATCAATATATCGCAATTTCTTCATTTCCAGCTGTGATAATCTGAAGTTGTGTCTCTGACATATGGGCTCCATTTCTCTTTAGAGATTCTGCTTAGGCTTGTAGCCTTCATTTTAGCAGAGATTTAACAGCCTGGGTCCCAGATATGGCCATTGATTTGTTTCTACCAAGAAAATAGCATTCACCATTATTTATGAATGGAAAAATGTAGACAGAATTACATCTATAGCATATGACATAATGGGGACTTTAATCTTGGGAGGGCCTTTCTAATGCAATATTAGAGAACAGTGCGTAGTTGAAAAAGATGAGTGTTGTCTGTGGTCATCGGCCCTTTTATGATTTAGGTCTGGTTGTTTACATGGAACTATTCAATTTTTTTTCTTTAGTTGTAGACTATTGCTTTTAAAATGTGCATGTAATGACATTTCTGCTTTTATAAACTATCTGCCCAGTCACAAACACTCTAAATGTTATAAAAAACAATGTCTTTCTTTTTGTCTTTTCTAAAGGGAGAATCTCTTGTATGGCTGGAAAACCATAGCCATCTGACAGCCTGGTGGCCGAAATTGAGTTCAGATGAGGAGAGTGCTCTTTATTCAGTGACCCACAATAATTAATGGCAAAAAGGAAGTGTTTAACTTTTTGCTCTAAAAATTTGTGGTTTGGGATTGCTGTTTAGGTTTCTGGCATGGAAAGATATTGCTGTTCTTTGCAAAATAAACCAATATTGCATTAAAATAAAAATGCTAATATCCCTGCAGCTTCACTGTGGTCCCTTTTTCTGTCAGCTCTTCTGAAAAGCAAAGAGATTGCATCAGCACAACCAAGCGTGAAGTTTAGCAATTCCCCTTTAACAGTGTACCTATGTAATGAATCTTCTATTTGTCAGCTTTTCTAAAAATACCCTCCTGGAATTCAGCTGTAGTATTTCACCTAGCCTTACTTGGAGAGGTGATGTCTTGAAATTACTTGCTATAACATCCTGTCCTTCTCCCCTGTTTTTCCTGTAAACATCGTTGATGCTCATAGGAAGCTGCTCCAGGCTGGCTGCATCTGGGATACAGATGGAGGAGCTCCGTGGGCGCAGGGACAGGGAGCGGGCTCTGCACTAGGTGGTGCTGCTGGGAGGAACTGCAGCCTCCTCAGGGAACCGGTGCACTCACTGCCATCACCTTTAAAATGAGAGGGCTTCAAAGATATTTTAAAACGTACAGAATTGATTGCCTAGATTCTTAGCTTTTTAATGGCCTCTTGTGAGGGAGGGGCTCTTGGGAAAAGTGAGCCAAATGCTGTAGAAAGTGACTTATTTGTACTAATGGGTTGCATGAACACAGTCTGCTGTTCCTGAAGGACTGAAGCCCACAGCGGTACACCCCTGTATCTCGGCCAGAATTTCTGTTTTGCCAGGATGTATTATACAAAGATCTCGTGGATCCTAAACTCTAAACTTAGAAGCCTAATTATAGCATCTTCTTTTGAGAAATTTGTTCACACTTTCCAAATTTGATTGCCTTCAGCTATTCGTCTAAGTATATAGTGAGGGACATAAGTAAAAATACTGCAATTCATAGGGGTGCTGAGTACCTTCTCTTTTGACTGACATTAGTTCAAATTATTATTAATTCTGAAGACTGAGGTTCTTTTATTTAGATGCTTCATAATATAGTTTGCTACAAATTTCATCATCCAGGTTTGAAAACTATGGCCATAATCACTTAGGTCCCTAGAGATGACCCCTCTAATATTAATTGGCGAGGAAGTGGCTCGAGTTATCTTGATGCTTTCCAGATAATGTTTAGACAAAGAATGTCTGCATTATTCTTTTTGAGTCTGAAATCTGCAGATCTAGTACTAGAGAGGAAGCCTGGAAAACAATGACCTCCTTGTCAGGGACTCTGGTTTCTGTTGGGAACGGTCACTTGGCCTGTTCAGTTAATAAGCCCCAGAAACCTTCTGAATTAGAAAGAGCAAAGGATGTTAGTTTAGAAGGTCAGAGGGTTAACAATAGAAGGAGCAGTTGTACTCAAGGTCATTTTCTGAGCAAAGTTTAGCAGGACAAAATAAAGCTGGGAGAAGAATTGATGGGAGTTAGAACACCTACGGCTTACGTATTTCTAGACCTCATCTTCTCATAGCATAAAGCGTCATGTCTTCCTTGGAACTAGTACAGTTATAGCTGTTTGTGTTGGTAAGAACTAGCTCAAATGCTTAGACTTATTATTGCTTCGAAATAGGCTGATGAAAAACCTTTCAAAGACATTTGGAATTTTAAATTGAATTAACGGATAAGATCCCTATTTCCTGGTTCTAATTTATGTGGAATGCTAAATACTCTGTTTTGTTAGGAAAGGGAAAATGAAGTTTCTTCATCTTCTTTTTGTCTGCCAGATGTAGTGGAAAGCTTTTGAATTTAGCACATACACAAAGGTCAGGGCACCAGAGTAAAACCTGCGGTTGTGCAAATGGCATGGCCTCTATAGCTTCAGGACATGGCCCTGCTGGGAGTTCAGCCCAGACCTAAATGAGAATATATTCCTTTGAATTCACTCATTCTTCTTCTGGACATTTGGAAAAAATACCATGGTCCTCTATCCCTGGAGACGAAGATCCTTTAAGAATCTCTAATGACAACACATCAGCTCGGTCCATCTGCCTGACTAAGTCAATCTTAATAGACCTGCATTGTCTTCGGAGAGCTGACACAGTTTGATTACTTTTCTATTGACAGCTACGGCTTTATTAATGCCTTTTGTTCAAGAAAAGGAGAATTGCTGGGTTTCTGAAAGCCTCTATGAAAATCCCTGGTTTCAAATGTTGTGGTAACCCCTTAATGAAAAAGAAGCAACTCTTCTGCGTTAGTGGATTATAGGGAGCGTTTCCAATTTAACAACCAAACTTCAGCAACGTCACAGCCTAAAGTAGCAAAGCAAGGCTCCGACACCCAGAGCACTGCTCGCACTTTTCTAGCATTGTTCAGATTTTTGTAGTGACCACATGGGGAAACTACCAGCCATAGCTCAAAGGGAGGGTCAGGCTTTAAGAGCTGCTTTATCAACACCTCTACCCTTTGCCTGACTGAAGTGCACATTTGGAGATGTCTAATAAATACATCCTATGAGGTATTTCCTTAAAAGTCTCTGATAGGGAAATAAGAACTTTGTTCCTGACTGTTGGACATAGGTATGAAAGACTCTTTGGCTTGGAGCTGGCTTGATTTTATTTCCTAGAGATTTATGTAGACCACTGTGTCTCAACCTCAGGAGCCTAGGGAGCTCCTGCCTCGGATCCTCTACTCTCCCGGCTTAGTCCGTGTCTTAGGTTGACTGGGAGCAAGTGCAGTCACTCAACTGCTTAAAGAGATGTTCGTTATCGTGTCGGAAATGAAGGTATTGTGCTGAAGGGAAGCACCCCAAAATTAGTCACATCAGTCTGAATAGCTTCCTTCAGCTAAAGGAAAGAAAAGTTGAGGAAAGAGAAAAGGAGGTTAATGTCTTATTTGCTAGTTTGTCAAAAATCTATTGGGACTCTCCAGGACCTTCTTCATTCAGAGAGCCATCCTTGACTAAGAGTTCCACAAAAAAATCCGTTAAAACATGTGTAATGCTCTTCACAGAGGATGACTTTCACCCCAGGCCATGGATTCTGAAATCAATAAATCCTTGTTTTAGTTTTTTCTTTCTGAAGTACATTGTTTTGCCCAATAAAACAGAAAGCTCTGTTTAATCATGTGAATAGATTTTTTTCTTCCTGTTCATACAATATTGCATTTTAAAATTGGCAGATTGTTAATGTTGCTTCTAAGCTGTTGCTTTCTGCCATGTTGCTTTGTCTGAACCAGAGGGGTCTGGGGATTGATGACTCCCTTTCAGCTGCCAAGCCACAGGCAGGATCTGACTTTCAGGAGGCAGGAACTGTTCAAGGCAGCTGGTGATAGCTGGGCAGTTTGGACAGAAGGTAATGTCACTTATGTTCCTCACACTCTCAGTCAGTGCTCAAATTTGTTACGTTACAAATGCTCAAATGTACGTTAAAAGGTCCAGCTACTAAAAATCTGTATTGGATGCTGGTTAGTCACCCGGGCCCTTCTACAAAATTATTTAACAGTTTGTAAGTCATTTTCCAAAACAGTGTTCTAAACTAATTTATATTACAGACAGAACATTAGTCTGAGACTGAATGATCTTGATTTTCCTCTTTCCTGATATTTGTGGCTTTATTCTGGTACTGGCCCAGGAAAACACACCCATGAGCACCTCTAAAGCACAGTTCCTGGTGATTGTGTTACCAGCACTGCTACTACACATTGCTGGCTCAGGATCAAATTGCTGAGCAGTCTGCAGAATTAATGCCCAAGTGAAATGACAATCAAACTCCCTTTGTTTTCAGAGTCGGAGAAGCAAATTTTACTTTGGTTAAGGAAACAATTCTCAATTTTATTGTATCCTTGTAGCATATCAGAAGATAGAGCAGGTGGCCGGCTTAAAGCCTGATTGTGGAAGAGAACACAGATCAGTTAGTTCCCCATGAAAGGGCATATTACAGGGAAGAAATTAAGATAATCATATCTATTTTTCTTAACAAACATAAAACTGGCAAACACTTTGCTCCTAACAATACAAGAATTCATTTACTTTCCTATTAGTTAGGTCTCAAAAAGCAGAAGGATAACTTGGCATTGGGAATCACTCTAGCATTCCAGCTTGGGAATAGTCAGTATTCTTTCAACTTAATAAGAGTGCAGTAGAATATATGGTGCAACACTGCAGAAATGCTGTTGATGTTGCGTACATTCATATTACATTTCACCCATTGTCATGCTAGATGCCCATTGTAAATTAATTTGGCAGATAAATTTACGATGGCAATTTGCCTTCCAGTTGTATAATTTATTCATGTCAGAAATAATTTATTATAGTCTCCCTTAAACCAATCTTTTCTTTTTGTTTTTCTTCCTAGGGTACCACCTTAGTAAATAAAATCTATTGTTTACACTGAGGCTTGTGTGACTTCACAGTGGTCAGTCAATAACCTCAGGGGGATAGTTTTGGTCACATTACTGGTCACTTATTTGTATAGATGATGGAGTGCCCTGGTCCCATCTGTACATATATTACTTTCTTTTGTCTTAGAGGCGCTGTTGGAAAGATTAATTAGGTCCATCTGCAGGAAAGGATCAGCCTTAGGGGATTCAGGTAAATAAAATAAATGCCAAGGGAAAAAGTGCTGAGGGGCATGTTTTGAAAATCAAACTGTTTTTCATAACATTAATGGGGAAATTACATACAGAAGGAGATGAAAAGAAAAGTAAAACTGTCATTTAGCCTGGGTTATTTCAGCATGACCCGATAAACATCTCCTATTGCTGCTATGGTAGGAAAAAGGATCTGTGAAGTTGGCTAAAGTAAAGTCCATGGGCAACATTCTCAGCTAATATAAATCAGTATAACTTTCTGATCTTCAGTTTATAACAGTAGAGACCTGAGTCGTGTCTGCCAGAGTGATGTTATTTCTGTCCTTCATTTGAGTGATCTGACATGCAGTAAACTGATCCTAATTCACATTCTGTCTTCATTTTTTTTTTATTGTAATGGTGTTATATGCCTTATGGGTCTTACATCACACCTCTGTTTTCCTTTCCTTTAAGCTTCTTTCCATATTTTCTTCCTTATCTTTTTCTTCCCTTTCCTTCAAACAGTTCAGCATGCAAATGAATCTCATAGCATTGAGCTAATTGATACGATCACAGCTTGTAAAATAGAAACTCTGCTCTTACTGACTTTTATATCATTAGTTTATGCATAATTAATTGATGTAACTAGTGCTTAAGCCATGTGAAATTTGTTGCCATTTAAGTTACATCTCACTCTGTTGCCTTATCAGCCCAAGTGGAGATTTGTGTTCCACCATGCAATGGGATTACAATCCACAATGTTTTCATGAAACACTAAACGGGAAAACAAAAAGACCATTTTTCTCACTGAGCTTTGGCTGTCTTAAGGGACATAAATACTAGAGATGTTTTGCTTTTAAACTTTTGTTGGAGCGAAGTTAGGTTCCTTTTGAGTTTGGAGTTTAACTCATGATGACTTTTAAATTAATTAGTAAAGCCAGAGAAACATGAAGGCTTATTTTTGAGAAAAAGAGGAAAAACAGAAATTATTTAAAAGAAAAGAGAAGCAGCATGCAGAAAGGATACAAAAAGAAGTGTAACTCAAAGGGTAAGGGGGGAATGACTGTTGGTGATCAGTTCAACCCCCGTGTGTACATGAAGGGTGAGGGGGAAGACATTGGCTCTGGAAGTTCACATGCCTGTCTCCTGCCTGTGCTGGCAGCAGTGCACCCTCGCTCTCAGAGGGGAGCAGCTCCTTCTGGGGTTCAACTTTGAGGTCTAATTCTGGATAGTTGCTAAGTCAGCATTAAGCAATGCTGGAAGGAAACCGCCTCTATATAAACAAGGTGTGAATCTGTACACATTGCCACAGAGGGGCAGTTAGACACTCTAGAGTGTAACTGGGTTTTGTCTTAGAAGCTGGATTGTATAGGTGAGACAGTGCCTCATGGTCTCTAGGTAAGATTATAACATAAATTAAAATGTCATTGAATATCTCTGTATTTAGGATAAATAGCTCAGTGTGCTGCCATTGCAGAATAGAGCCTTTATTGACTGAAGGCACTTCTTCCTTCCAGCCTGGTGCGCTTGCTAGGTGAAGGGTATTTTGAAGGCTCCCTCCTGGTCTTCATGGAATAGGTCAATGGCCACAGTGCAACACCTGGAACACGCGTCCTGCGTCTTAGAAACACTCTCAGGTGACATCTGCTGGAATAGTTCTTGTTTGTATCAGTGGGGCAGCAAACCAAAGAACTTAAATGGTCCTTTAAAGAATAAATCGTCCTTCCTTAAAATCTTCTGAGCGAGTTTATTTACTCGCTTAGAGATAAGAGCTCCCATCTGGTGTATGCTGCTCATACTCATTCTCATAGGTAGCTAAGGATTTTGTCCTGCAAAGAGTGGGCCATGACACTTCCCCCGGGCTCCAGGTATACACATTCTGCAGGATTCTGGAAGCAAAGCTGGACCACGGTAGCGTGTTTTCAGTTATGCAGTTGGGAAGTTGAAACTGAGGGACTGAGCAGGGTTTTTCTTTAGTGTTTCATAGCAATATACAGACTTGGTATGTGTTTGTTGGGCCTGCAGCCTTACATTTGAAAATCTTAAACCTACTTGCAATAGGAAATTATTTGTATGTCTGTCTTTTTTTTCACAAGTGTTTTTCTTTGAGGCGATTTGAAATTTTAAACAAAGTATTTCAGATGGAGGCTAATTTATGGTCATTTACTAAAACAGCTGAAGGATGCTTCGTGCTCTGGTTTTTGTTTTTGGTTTGTGTTGTTCTGTTTCTCTTTCTAGAGAAACCCTGTTATTGAAAACAGATATTCCTCTCTGAAATGTTCATTTCCTGGATAAAACACAGATTTTTCTTAAAAATATTTCAGTTAAAGAGCTATGCCAGGACTCCAGGGTGTTCTTCTGAAAAGGCAGAAACAAAAATCAGTAGAAAAAGAGTGACAATCAACAGACAAATACTTGGTTCTGCTCTATAGTTCTCACTCAGGTGAAATTCTTCATGGAATAAAAAATGAGAGCAAATTTCAGCATATATGGAATCCTGCCTAACATACTAAAGTAACTCCCAGATCTATTCATTTTCCAGGAGTAAACACATTTTATACACACCTCAGGTAACCTTCATGTTCATTTTACAGAGTCGAACAAGTGAAGAATGTTTGTGAATGTACCATGAAGTTGGCTCAGCAAAGGTTTTCCTGCAATTAAAATACATCTGGCTCTGTTCTGTGTGGGGAATCACAGGCCTCTGAATGTTTTGAGCATTTCCTTGTGCAGAACAGCAGCAGAAAAACTCCATACGCCTTAACCTGTCAAGTTCCGTTCCACTTCATCATGTGGATAAATCAGCTGCAATAAGGAACTTTAATCTAGCGTCGTTGACCTGAAACTGAGGGATTCAAAGCAAAGACAATGGAAACGGTCGTGGAAAGTATGAGAGGCTCAGAACAGCACTCCAGTCTTTAGCACACTGGTGTTAATTTAAGTGAGTGTGAAATAGCTTGCTGTGTTTCTCCATAAAAGCTTGTGACCGCCACGGGCACTGCACTTCCTGATGCCAGTTCTGCACCTACATCCTCCTGCTGCCAGCGGTGCCGCCGAGCGCTGAGGGAACGCGTGGCTGTGGCCAGGGAACGCTGTAGGCGTTGTGTATCTCTTTGTCCTTCACCCTTCTCGAAGGGGAGACTCGGCTCAGGGCAGTGACAGCTTCCGTACACCAGTTCCCTATCCTGGAAAGGGCTGTGCTCCCTGGCACCCCTTGGACCTGCTGGCTGTCCCAGTGAGCAGTGCTGGGGGCAGTGGCAGCTGGGAGACCCGTGCGTGCGGGGAGCTCGGGGTGAGGTGCGATGGGCTGCTGTTCCTCGGCCCTGCCGTACTGGGGTCTCTGCCTGCAGAGACTGCGCCCGGCTGGACTGCCTTCTGCCTTCCCTGCCTGCCTCTGGGGCTTTTCTTCAAGTCCTCACTGTCCACCTCACCTGTGGGACAAGTGACAATAGGGCTCTCATTCTCGGGCAGCTCCAGGAGGCTGCAAGGCAGGCGGCAAGGAGTGATGGATGGAGAGGGCAGGAAGGATGGAGGGGTGGAGGGATGGA